>JAAXCT010000058.1:1200000-1778774 GCA_012490785.1 Eragrostis nindensis
TGTTGACGAACTCGGGCGGCGGGCACAGCTCCCCCAGGCTGGAGTAGAACGCCGCCGTCTCGTCGCCGCCGGCCTTGACGAACACCCCCGCGCGCTGGAGGATCTCCACGTCGCGCGGCGACTCCACCACCGACGCCATCAGCAGCACGTAGCTGACCAGCCGCTGCAGCTCCCACCGCCCGCGGCTCTGCTCGTAGGCCAGCAGGTTCGCGAAGATTACGTGGTTGGTGTAGCTCTCCACGGCCGGGATCTCGAGCACGCCGGCGCGGGGGGCGAAGGTGATGTCCACCAGGCTGGAAGGGGATTTCTTGGCGTGGATCGTCACGCCCGCGTCCTTGAGCTCCGACGCCGACGGGAGCAGCCACGGCATGCGCTCGTCCACCGGCTTCGACATCAACTCCTTGAACGCCTCCTCTTCCTCGTCCTTCCCGCTGCTGGTGGTCCCGCTCCCGGCCTGCTCCTCCGGGGGGAGGAACCAGTGGTAGTAGAGGTGGAGCAGGTGGTGGATCTCGCCGTCGGGCGCGCGCCGCGCGCCGGCGTCCTTCGCCGTGCCCATGTCGACGGTGAGGTACTTGACGAGGAGGTTGGTGACGAGGAAGTCGCGGCCGCCGCCGAGTCCGCCCGTGGCGAGGCCGTAGAAGCGCTCGACGACGAAGAAGGGCAGCTGGTTCTCGAGGAGGAAGAGGTCGTTGTACACGTTCTGCATCGCCCACGACGCGTCCACCAGCGCGTCGTCCGCGCCCTCCTCGCCCTTGAGGAAGAACTCCACCAGAAAGCACCCGTCGAGGAGGAGCATCTCCGCGAACTCCCGCGCGTCCGTCGAGACGGGCGCCGCGTACCGCCGCCGCGCGGCGGGCTCCATGGCCCGCGCGGCGCGGGCGTACGCGGACAGCGGCGCGTCCGGGTTGCGGGCGAGCAGGTCGCGGAGGTACCGCCACTTGTGCGCCTCTATGGCGGCGAGACGGCCGCCGACGGAGGAGGCGCCGCGGTGGAAGGGCCCGATGGAGACCATCTGCGGCTCGTAGAGGTGCCGGTTGCGCTCGCGCATGGGCCCCGCCACGCGGAAGATGGTGAACGGCTCGCTCTCGTGCGCCTTCCCCGGCAGCGCGGACAGGCGGCGCTGCATGACCGCCGCCATCTCGTCGGCCTCCGCGTCGTTGCCCGCGTCGTCATCGTCCTCCTCCTCCTCCTCGACGGCGCTGCTCTTGTCCAACCGGCGCTGGATGGACGAAGAAGACATTGATTCCCCTTCTGCGTCATCGTCGACATCTTCCCTGGGCTTCTCGGCGGCGTGTGCACTGGACATGCCAGTGATGCGGCTCACATCGGCGCCGGTGACGTTGCCAACGACCTCGGCCGGGGTTTCGTCGTTAGGCCCCATTGCGGCTTCCGTCCGTTTAGAGTCCATGCATAGGCCAGGCAGGCGGGCGAAAGTTAGGCGGGAAGGGATGGAGGTGTTATACAAGCGACCAAGATGCATGGGAACGAACGGCGCCTTCTTGTTAGACCATTTACATTGGTAGCAACGTTGGTTTAGCAAAGCCTTGACACTCCATTGTCTTTGATAGGCTTTGACATGGAAAATTCAAAATCCATTCCACGGAGCAGGTGCACAGCACGTCATACTAGAGAGCTTTGGAAAGATCAATTTACCTTCCCGGCTAAGGAAGCGAGAAGGGGTGGGTTTACCTGTCATCAAGTGTGATGAGCCAGGGACAGTATGCGCGGCAACCACATAGCTCAATGTACAGTTACAAGAAAGCACCGCAGTCAACACGGGTAGGCAACTAAGACATGTAAACAGAAATTCAATTCCGCTGTAGGTAGGTGAACTATTATCAGTGTGGCCTTACGTAAAAGCACAGTTAAGTCGAATATCAAAGTTCTGTATGGGTGAGATGCTGACAAAATGACAATCAAAATGGTGGAAAGACAAGGTAGTCTTGCGTCTTGGAATGTAAGGAGTAAGGACGTCCAATCGCCATAGCATGTATCATGTATGTAAGGAAAAATACTGCCTTCTCTATTGCTTCAATACCAGTAGCACCCTGTTGAAACTTCCCGGCCGATGACGCCTATTGGAGAGATGGGAATGGTAGCAAGATCTTCACTCCTGGTCACCTTGGTGACCAACATGGGGGGGATAAGTTTTAGAAACATCAGCCCAGCTGCTCTGGCCTTCTGTCAGCTGCTTCACCACGGATGCCACCTCATCGATGCCCACTCGGATCTGCTCTTTACTGTCACGCTCCCGGATCATCACACTTGTGGCAGAATCAACTGTTACCGCAAACGGAACACCAGTCTCATCTGTCCCAATAGAAATAGCTGTAAAACAAAACATAAGCTCATATACAGTTCTTGTGACCAATATTATCATGTGGTACTGGAATGTGCATGTTCTAATAAGAAGCCTGTTTGGAAGGGTTCTGTTATAGAAAATTTATGGAATTTATTTTAAACGTCTACTAAACAAGGGCATCTGGATCCCAAAAATCTCCTTTCTGATCCTAAGTTGCCAAAAATGACCTAATCCCCTACAAATGATGTTGTTTGATTATTTCAGATGTGAAACACATACCAATGGTGTCAATGATGTGCGAGATACCAGCAGTTGTTAATGCCTTTGCAATCACTTTGGCTGCATCATCAAACTATTGATCCTTTACCAGTGGGAACACAGTACATTTGATAGGAGCCACATGAGGAGGGAACCGGAAGACATTCAGCTGTTCCTCTTCTGATTTGCTAGGCCTTGTGTAAAATGAATGTTCAAACAAACAGTAAATGATCCTGCCTATGCCAAATGATGGCTCAATGACCGAAGGTGTGAAAACTCGCTGATGTTCCATTTTCTTCTCCATACTGATTGATACCATCTTCTTCGTAATCACCGCATCCTTTCCAAGTGTGCAGACTTTAAAATTTGTCTCACCCTTAGATTCTAGTGCAGCTTTCATCTCCATCGCTTCCTTCTCACTCATAGCCTGTCACCACGTTTGCAGACAACAGATAAGGTACCGACTCAGGGAAACATTAAGAAATTAGGACGCCATATATATGAAGAAACAGGTCAGATGTGTTACCTCCAATGCTTCAACAACCATCTTTTGGTTGCCCTTAAAAGCAAGCCCCAAATCTTTCTTTGAGGGTACTATTACAAGTTTCTGCAGTGACAGATACAACGTCATTTAAAAATAGAATCATCTTAAGCTATTCACAAGTCATTCAAAACAGAATCATCTTAAGCTACAACGCAAATGTCTATCTAATGTTGAAATTGAACCATGTACTTCTGATTCAGAGGATAAGCAAAGGGAATCTTAAGACACCTTGCAGTCTACATACCATGAAAAACAAGAAATAGCTACAGAAGTAAACTGGATAACTGAGTGTGATATGTTAGCTTACCTCCACTTCTCTAGGCTTGGAGAATTTTTCATGAGCAACAAGTGGGACACCGCTTTTCTCCTATGAAATAAGCAAGTAGACATGATCAGCACTAGAACTCTAGTAGCACAATTGCACACTACAAAGCTGACAGTGTAATAAAATTCATTCCAGCGAGTGCAATGGCCAACTTGATTTCCAGTAATGAATAGAACTAGCATATAAAAAACTAAAATGACTAGAACTAGCATATAAAAAACTATTCCGGGGGAGGTGGGAGGGAGGATAACGAATTCTTACAGAGTGAGCTTTCAAATCATATGCAGATCTATCAGCAATACCCACGCACTCTATCCATCCACAAGAGCACTCTATCTCTGCATCCCAACAGTCAGCAGCATAGCGGGCCATCTCACTCGGTAGATGCTGCCTGAACCGCAGTCGAGCCACGTCGATTCCCTGAAGTGTCAGGAAAGATAGACCCTTCCGATGAAGTAACCAAGTGTCTCATTATTAACAGTTCACTGCAAAGAACATTAAAGTACAAGCTTAGAAATGACATAGAAAGTAAGAATAAGATAAAAAAAGAAGAAGAAATATTGCCTCAAAAAAAAAGAAGAAGAAATAAGGGAGCAGAAAAAAATTGCCAGAAAATGCAAACCTTTGAAACGGCTTCCCCAAGCTTCATTAACTTGGCCGAATCCCCTGAAAGCTGCAGCTCTCTTGGGAACATCAGGAATTCCAAATCAGCAACATCACCAAATTTTGGGTGTGATTTATCCTCTGGGTCAACAAAATGCTCAATCTCTGCCAATGTGAACTCACGCACGCGTAGAAGCCCTTGTCGTGGCGAGATCTGATTGTCAAGTAGCATATATAGTGAGCAGATGGGAAAAAAATTAAAGAGATCACGCAACTGTTACAAAGCCAACGGACTGCATTGGGCTAGCATGCTAGCTAATAGCTATACAGTAAGTGCCAAATTTAAGGTGAAACTATCAGAAAGTACATTATGGACTGGAACACAATGTAAAGCGTGGCCAGTAACAGGCACATGATGATTGCTGGAAGTGGGAAGTAACAAGTGAAATAGCACACAATTTATGATAATTAAGATGCATTTACATACATTGAATGCCAACGAAAAACTAGCAAAAAAGGCATACCTCATGTTTCAGTTTCAATGCATCTATATCTACAAGTGTCATTACCAAACAAAAAAGTTCCAATTTCACCCCTTAAACATGAACACAGCAATACTAAATACATTAACAGAACCTTCGCAAAAAAAAAAAAAAAACATTAACAGCTTCTGGACACTGTAATGAAAGACCACCAAACTAATACACCTGAAATATTGTAAATACTGCGCAATACTGTAAGAGCAAACAACAATACTGCGCAATGGGTAAAGCCATTTGCAATGTCATAACAGGATATTCAAACCATAAATATTGAAAACCTTCTTGGCACTGAGTGATAAGCTACGATCATGTAAGCCCCTTTATAATGGTCCACAGAAGAAACTTATGTACAGATATTCAAATACAGGTACTCCAAAAACATTTTACGTCATCCTCCTTTTGTTTTATTTGTTCTGGTTGAAACAATCAGAGTACTAACCTTTTTTATTTTTGGGAAGGAACTACTTTAAGCTGCTGACAATAGTTCTAGTTGATCATCTTCGGGACATTCTCCTCGCACAATAAGTTCTTCACTAAATGAGAATTGAGATGTTTGTTGGTACCCTTCGTCCTTCATGTGTTTAGCAAGCCTCATCAATTCTGCACTTATATTTTCCGCCTCAGGATGTTGATGCTGTTCTCCAACAACAAACACATTAACTCGGCTATTAAGCTCAACCCAGCTACACCCTGGATCTTTATTAACTCCTCGGAGTCTCATCAAATGTCTCACCCGCTCAACATCACTCCATTTTCTCTGGGAAGCATAGATGTTTGACAACAAAATATAAGCGGAGGAATCCTCGGTACCTAATTCCATCAGCCGTTCACCTGCATATGCTCCAACATCAAAATCCCGTAAACTGCGACATGATCCTAGGACTATACGCCATAGGCATGTTCCATGGTCAATAGTAATTGACTCTATGAACTCCTTTGCTTCCTTTAGTAGACCTGCTCGGCTAAGAATATCAACCATGCAAGCATAGTGATCAAGCCTAGGAGTTAAACCATAGTCCTTGGTCATGGACCTAAAGTAAGTCCAACCTCTATCAACTAGGCCCATGTGGCTACAAGCGCACAGTACATTAATGAATGTTATATAATCAGGAGCAGTGCACTCAAGCTTCATCTCTTCAAACAGGTCAAGTGCACCATTGCCACACCCATTTTGTGAAAACCCTGAAATTATTGAGTTCCACGCAATGACATCCTTATCAGGCATCCTTCTAAAGACAGCCATGCCATCTTCAAGGTTCCCACACTTAGAATACATTGTAGACAGAGCGCTTCCAACAGAACCACCCAAACCAAACCCAAACTTCAAGATTTGTGCATGCAACTGCTTTCCAGGCTCCAGCGCTGCCAGGCACGCGCATGCTCTAAGAACACTAGTTATGGTCAAATTACTGGGCATGATGCCCTCTTTGTCCATCATGGCATAGAGCATCATGGCTTCCTCATGTTCCCCATTCTGCACATGCCCAGCAATCATTGCCGTCCAAAGGACGACATCGTCAACATCATACAACTGAAGAAACCCATCTTTTGCATCACCAATACAACCGCACTTGGCATACATATCCACCAGCGCACTCTTTACATAGACCTGCATTTCAAACCCAAGCTTTACCATCAAACTATGAGCCTGCTTCCCCAACACCAACGCTCCCATGTCACTGCATGCATTGAGTACCCCAACAAAGGTGAATTCAGTTGGTGAGAATCCTGCAGCGTGCATCTGTAGGAACATCCTAGCTGCGCTCTCTGCTTCCCCGTTCTGAGCATGCCCGGTAATCATGGCCGACCATGTGATTGAGTTCCTCTCCTTGGAGGACTCAAATACCTGCTGTGCTGCATCCATATACTCGGCCTTTGCATACATCGTGACAAGTGAATTCTCCACAGACACAAACCCCACCAACCCATCCTTCACAACCAACCCATGCACCTGCACGCCCATATACAAACCTGATGGCACGCTAACGGCACTAAGAACTGCAGTGGTGACAAACTCATTTTTCTCCAACGGGCACTCCAGAAGCATCAGCCGAAAGAGCTCAAAAGCTTCCTCGGAGCACTTCCCCGCAGCATACCCAGACACCATGGCGGTCCATGACACAGCGTTCCGAAACGGCATTTCATCAAACACCCTCCGGGCATCAGAAGTCATGCCCAGCTTACAGTACATGTTAAGCAGGGCTGTGGAGACAAACACATTATTGGAGCCGCCGGAGTAAGTCAACTTGCAAGCGAGAGCGTGGGCCGCGGCACCGGCGGACGCGCAGGGCACGCGAGCGGCGGCGGTGAACGCAGCGGCAAAGGAGTGCGGAGACGGGAGGACGCCCGCAGCAGACGAGGAGAGCAACGAGCGGAAGTGGGAGAGGGCAGCGAGGGGGCGGTGGCGCGAGAGCGGGTTGAGGAGGGAGTTCCACGAGGCGACATCGCGGGCGGCGTCGGGGATGTCGGCGAAGACAGCGAAGGCGGCGTGAAGGAGGGGCCGCGAGAGAGAGCAGTAGAAGGTGATGAGGGAGTTGGAGATGGGCGCGTGGGAGGCGGCGCCGGTTTTGAGCGCCCACGCATGGAGAGCCTCTCCGTCACGGGGGCGGGCGGCCGCGCGGCGGAGGTGCTCGATGAGCTGCGTGTGCGACATGCGCCGCACGGACGGCGCCACGCCTGCCATGGCGTGGCATGGGCGGGTGGAAGGCAGGAACCGAGAATTAATTGCTCCAACCCCTAACATGCAGGCAGTGTTTGTTGGCATGCATAAGCATAATTTACCTGCACAAGTCCACATTTGAGCTGTATTAGTCTTTTGCACTTCGTTTTTGTGAACTATTAATTAATAGCTCCTATTGATTTCTCACAAATCTGATTTCATTCTTCTCTCAGTTTCAAAACTGACAGCATTCATTTATCAATGTTAGCTCCATGGATCTGTTACTTTTATCAATGTTTCATGTTTCCTGTAAAACACTGCCAGTGGCGGAGCTAGGATTCAAATATAGAGTGGGCCGATATTTTTTTTTTTCCGACACAGCC
This sequence comes from Eragrostis nindensis, assembly GCA_012490785.1. Lineage (NCBI taxonomy): Eukaryota > Viridiplantae > Streptophyta > Magnoliopsida > Poales > Poaceae > Eragrostis > Eragrostis nindensis. The sequence goes on from JAAXCT010000058.1 coordinate 1,207,617, forward strand.
ATATACGGTAAATGGTAAACGAGTGGCGAGGTCTTGTTTAACGTTTAGTCCTATTGATTTCTCATAAATAAATTGATTAAAAGTATATTTTTTTATATTTTAGCCACAATAGCTAAGTAGCAGACAACAATTTATTCAGATGCAAGGGCATGTACAGTTTGTTCTGGTCTGCTTAAATGAGGTCAACCAGTGTCTCTTAGGATAGAATCTGCTGTGTTTTGCTTATATCGCAGGCCTCACCACTATAGTTCCAATATACTATAGCTGAAACAACGCTAAGATTATGAGTTTTAATTGAATAAATCCAATAAGCTGATCTTATCAAGGATTCACGGCTTTGTGCTTGGCTTCCTTTAATAAAGTTGTTCTCTGAAGTCTGAACTAACAGTTCTATCTTAAAATTAGCCAGTCAATAATAAATCAAATAAACCATTGTATATGGATCAATTACATGTACATTCGCAAGAATCTTGTAGGGAGGATGCGAGCTAAACAATAAAAAAGAACGGAGCACCACGCAGCCTAGCAGAAACAGTAGAACAGAGAAAGGGAGCGAGGGAGGGCCAGATGACAGGAGCCGTTACTTGACTGGGGAGCAGCAGCGACGGGGGAGGGAATATCCTCCGGAGAAGATGGGTCAGTCCGCCCGCGCAGGCATGGCCCCTCCGCCGCCCGCGCAGGCAGGGCCCTCCGCCGCCCGCCGAAGCTGGAGCCGGAGCCAAAAGCCTGCCGCCGCTAGTCGCACGGCACAGGCTCGCGACTTCGCCGCCACTCGCCTTCGGCTGCGCTCGCTTCCTGCTCGGCGCCTATTGGGCTAGGTGGGGATGGGTCGCTGGCCCAAATCTCAGGGTGGGCTCTGTGCAAATACAGAACAAAATTTCCAAAAAGAAAAAAAAAAGAACAAAGTCTATCAATGTATTGTTTATTGTTCCTTGACCATATCTAAATGTTTCTTTCTTGTTTTCAGCATACAAATAAAGGCAATGCTTCGGTAACAGAAGCGTAAACTGCAGGAATTGTTTGATGAATTCCATAATGGAAACTTGCCACTTCATAGCCTTAACTTCGGAGTAATTACTTTTTACTTCCTAAAAAAGCTGAAGCTATTAAGATCCAACAGTATAGGCCTATTTGTCTGCTTAATGTAAGCTTTAAGATTTTCACAAAAGTACTCACGAACCGTACTATGTTAGTTGCTCATAAAGTAATTAGACCTTCACAAACTGCTTTCCTACCAGGTAGATACATTTTAGAGGGTGTTGTAATACTTCATGAAACTATCCATGAGATGCATAGGAAAAAGAAAAATGGAGTTATTCTCAAACTTGATTTCGAGAAAGCCTATGACAAAGTCAAATGGCCCCTTCTACAACAAGTTTTACGAATGAAAAGCTTTTCACCTACATGGTGCTCATGGATAGAGAAGGTAACATCCAAAGGTAGTGTGGGGATAAGAGTAAATGATGATATAGGTCACTTTTCAAACTAGAAAAGGTGTACGACATGGTGATCCCCTCTCCCCGATCCTTTTCAACATAGTTGTTGATATGCTTGCTATCTTGATAGCTCGAGCTAAGGAGAATGGACAGTTTAAAGGGGTAGTGCCTCACCTAGTTGATGAGGGCCTATCGATCTTGCAATATGTAGATGATACAATCATTTTTATGGAAAATGATCTTGAGGAGGCAAAAAACATGAAGCTTTTGCTTTGTGCTTTTGAACAACTTTCAAGACTTAAGATTAATTTCCATAAAAGTGAAATGTTTTGTTATGGGGCAGCCAAGGAACTTGAATTGGAATACTCTCAAATCTTCGGATGTGACATGGGTTCTTTTCCTTTTAGGTACCTAGGCATTCCAATGCACCATAGAAAACTTAGCAATTCTGATTGGAAAGAAATAGAGGAGAGATTCCAGAAAAGCTTAGTGGATGGACTGGAAAATGCTCTCAGTCGGTGGTCGTCTAGTGCTCATAAATTCAGTCCTAAGCAATCTTTCTATGTTTATGCTATCTTTTTTTGAAGTCCCAAGAGGGATTTTGAAGAAGCTAGATTACTATAGATCTAGATTCTTCTAGCAAAGTGATGGGCATAACAAGAAATATAGTTGACAAAATGGAGTATCTTGTGCACACCAAAAGACCAAGGAGCGCTTGGAATCCTAAACTTAGATTTATAAAATAGATGCTTGCTTAGTAAATGGCTCTTTAAGTTGATTAATGAAGATGGTATCTGGCAACAAATCCTTAGGAATAAATATTTGAGATACAAAACAATTACACAAGTTGAATACATGCAGGTCATTCTCATTTTTGGTTAGGCCTTATGAAGGTTAAGAATGACTTTTTGAGACTAGGCAAATTCAACATAGGGAATGGTACTCAAGTAAGGTTCTGGGAGGACGCGTGGCTGGATAATACCTCTTTTAATAAAGAGCAATTTCCTAGCTTGTATAATATAGTTAGAAAGAAAAGTGCAACGGTTGCGACGGTTCTGCAATCTGATCCATTGAATGTGGCATTTAGAAGATCTTTGGTGGATAACAACCTTCTAGCTTGGCATCAACTAGTTGCTAAAGTTATGAATGTACACCTCACAGATCAAAGAGACACATTCTTCTGGTCACCTTTACAACATGGGAGATTCACGGTTAGTTCTATGTATAGAACGTTAGCTGCCCCTAATGTTGTACCTCGCAACCATTTAATTTGGAAGTTAAAGTTGCCCTTAAAGATAAAAATTTTTATTTGGTATTTGATTAAAGGGATTGTTTTAACCAAGGATAATCTAGCTAAGAGACGATGGAAAGGAAGTTTAAAATGTTGCTCCTGTAATATGGATGAAACTATACGACACCTTTTTTTCGATTGTCATGCTGCTTGACTCATATGGCCAATTGTGCATGTTTCCTTTAATATTACATCGCCTGCAAATATGCATCATATGTTTAATGATTGGATGAACGGAGTGGATAGGAAACTTAGACACAAGATTTTGGTTGGAACATGTACCCTTTTATGGGCAATTTGGCTTAGTAGAAATGATGTGGTTTTTAACAATACACTAGCTTTCACTTCTATGCAGTTAATATTCCGTGGAACGTACTGATCCGTTTTTGGACTTTGCTGCAGAAGGAAGAGGAGCGCCTCCAATTTATATGGGGATGTCGTATGCTTGAAACCACCGTCATGGATGTCTTTGCCAATAATGGATGGTCCTTTAGTAATAGACTTGGTTATCTGTGAACTCATGGAGTCGTTTATTTTTTCTTTTATGGAGGGAATGCCCTCTTTGGTTCAGCTTGTAATAATAAAGTTTTGGAACAGCTACATGCATTGGTCAATGCAGAGGCTGGAATATTTTTGAAATATATTCCTGTTTCTAAAAAAAAAAACTTGTACATATGAAATTAGTCACATTCCCAACAAAGCAAGTTACTTGTCTTCTTGGAAAAAAAAAATATCTTCATTTGGTCTTAAATACAAGTAGGAGCCCTTCTTGAACATTTGTTAGTGTTTCATTTTGACAACTCAAATGGTTTCTTAAACATGGCATCCATCGCAGCATGGCTATATACAGATATAGCTGTCCTTACCTTATTAGTTTTGTGAAATTCATAAATGAAAAAGGGAATCCTTCATGGTGAGTTGTTCCGTATTAGGTGTCCACTGATTAGGATGGTTAAGATTTTGAAGGTAATCTTGACTACCCGTAAACATGCAGTGTGCATACGTTTTGTTTATGAGGATAGGGAGGTGACAAATGCAGTCCGTAGTACATCCACACTTTCGCTCGCGTTCCCTTCCCCTGCTACAGTACAGCGAAGGCGACCGCGAGGCGACACCGTTCCGGCGGCGGCTCCGCTCGATTTCCTCTTCCTCCGGCGACCCCGCGGGGTTTCGGAGGGCTGGGAAATCGGTGGGGCTGCCGTCCGGCCACCCTCTAGCTACTGTACAGTAAGTAGTCTAGTTTCCCCGACCTAGGGTTAGGGTTGACGGCGGCGTCGTTCTCCATGGCGACGGTGGCCGTCTTTTGCTTCTCCCGTGATGGATCTGGTGGTGTCGTTGTCGTTGGCGGCGGCTACTTCTCCGGTGAGGTCATGTGGAGTTTCTTTGCTTTCCTTCCTTTTGCGATTGGGGGGATGAGCTTTTTGTGCCCCTCGCCGGTGACGCTGGCGATGGTGGATGTTGATGCCGGGTGGTTGCCGTTTTCTGTTGGCGGCGAAGCCTCGGATCGGCTGTTCCGGTCGGCGTCGGTGGCGGCGACCGTGAACTTCTTTTCCTCTTCTTCTTTCGATGCGGTGGCGGCCGATGCTCGTTCAGCTCTTGCAGATGCGTGCTGCTGTGTCAGGGCGCTGATTCTTGCGGCAAATCCATGCTTGGAGTCACCGACGATGGAGGTGTTAGAAGAAATGCAACTCATCTCTATTCACAGCCCCAAAAGGGAAAATGTACAGGAGGTTTACACAATATGCAAGAAACACCCTACACTGCACATAGTGAAGGGTGACAACCTGATCCTGCACCTGGGATCTCATATAATAAACATCAACACCGATGTGCTTGGCAAGCTCATGCTTGACTGGATCTCGAGCAATACTGATCGCACCTGTGCTGTCCGAAGAGAGAGGAGTCGGTGTTGTATTAGGCACACCGAAGTCTGCAAGTAGCCACCTCAGCCATGTGACCTCAGCTGTCAAGGCCGCCATGGCTCGCAACTCAGCCTCAGCACTCGAACGGGAAACTGCTGTCTGTTTCTTGGTCTTCCATGCGATCAAAGAGGAGCCAAGGAAAACACAGTAGGCAGAAAGCGAGCGACGATCAGAGTGATCACTGGCCCAGGTCGCATCGGAGTACGCCTGGAGCTGAAGAGAGCTGGAGCGAGGGAAGAAAAGGCGGCGAGAAATGGTCCCACGAAGGTATCGTAGAACACGAAGAAGATGAGAATAGTGGAGCTGAGTGGGAGCAGAAACAAACTGGCTGAGGATATGAACAGCATGGGAAATGTCAGGACGAGTGATGCCAAGGTAAACGAGGCTCCCAACAAGATGGCGATAGCGAGTGGGATCCGAGAGAGGTTCACCATCAGTGGGCTTGAGGTGAACACCAAGCTCCATAGGTGTATCAACGGTACGGTGATCAGTGAGAGCAGCACGAGAGAGAAGATCCTGAATGTACTTCTCCTGGGAGAGGTAGATGCCCTGAGGCGTGGAAGAGACCTCGATCCCAAGAAAGTAACGAAGAGGACCTAAGTCAGACATCAAGAACTTGTCACTCAGACGCTTCTTGACGAACTCGATGAACTGAGAGTCATCGCCTGTGATGATCATGTCATCAACATAGAGGAGGAGGAGAGTACGACCACGGGGAGAAGGGTGAACGAAGAGAGCAGGATCGTGATCGCTTGGCCTAAAGCCAGCATCAATGACAACAGAGGAGAAGCGCTCAAACCAAGCTCGAGGTGCTTGCTTGAGGCCGTAAAGAGAGCGACGCAGCCGACAAACCATGCCATCAGGAACAGAGTATCCTGGAGGTGGCTGCATGTAGACCTCCTCTCGTATCTCACCATTAAGGAAGGCATTCTTAACATCAAGCTGAGAGATGGACCACTGACGAACAGAGGCAACGGCAAGAAGAGTGCGAACAGTGGTCATGTGAGCGACGGGAGCAAAGGTCTCATCATAGTCACGACCGTGCTCCTGCTGGAAGCCACGCGCTACAAGTCGAGCCTTATAGCGCTCAAGAGAGCCATCAGAGCGAGTCTTGATCTTATAGACCCACTTGCATGTGATAGGGGTGACGTGAGGTGGGAGGGGAACAAGATCCCAAGTGGCAGTACGCTCTAAAGCAGCAATCTCCTCAGCCATAGCATGCTGCCACTCCTGGTGGACGACAGCCTCTCTATAGGACGTGGGCTCAACAAGAGCAGCAGCTGTGGAGCGGTAGCGAGAAGGAGGCTGAAGAGTGCTACGGTCACGAAGAGCATACGGGGGAGTAGGCTCTGGAGCAGGTCCAAGAAGAGACGGAGAGGTTTCAGGTGGAGGAACAGGGCGACGACGACGAGTGTAGTAGCGAGTAGCCTGTGTAGGTGGTGACGAGGATGGTGGTGGTGGCGATGGTGGTGGCGGTGGTGGCTGTGGTGGAGACGGTGGGGGTGGAGATGGCAGCGGTGGTGACGACGGTGGTGGGGATGGTGTCTGAGTCAAAGATGGCAGCGGAAGAGAAAAATCGGGAAGAGTAAGGAACGATAAAGACTCAACAGTGCTAGAGGAAGTGCTCGAGGGAGACCGAGGATAGTAGGAACGAGACTCATCAAAGGTAACATCCCTCGAGATCCTCATCCGCCGGGCAACAGGATCATAGCAACGGTAACCCTTATGCTCCGTACTGTACCCAAGGAAGACGCACTCAACTGATTGGGCAGTCAGCTTGGTGCGCTCACGAGGGGGAAGGAGAACATAGCAAACACAACCAAAACACCGAAGATGACTGTAACTGGGAGGTGTACCGAAAAGACGCTCATAAGGAGTACATCCTCGAAGAACAGAGGAGGGCTGTCTGTTAATGAGAAAAACAGCTGTAGAGACAGCCTCAGCCCAGAAGTGAGGAGCAAGATCAGCAGAGATCAGAAGGGCGCGAGCAGTCTCAAGAATATGACGATGCTTGCGCTCAGCAACACCGTTCTGGGCATGAGCACCAGGACAAGAGAACTGTGCAAGAGTACCCTGATCTGCTAGATAACGACGATGAGCATCAGAAGAATACTCACCAGCAGAATCCGCACGAAAAGCCCGAATGGGAGAGTCGAACTGTGTACGAACCATAGTAGCAAACTGCTGATAAATAGAGAGAAACTGACCACGAGAAGACATAAGATAGATCCAAGTGAACCTCGTATAGTCATCAACAAAGATCACATAATAGGAGTGACCCCCTTTCGAAACGAAGGGAGCACGACCCCAAACATCTGAGTGGACAAGATCAAAAGGACGCTGAGACACAGACTCACTAGCAGGATATGGGAGTTGCAGCTGTTTTCCAAGCTTGCAACCCGTACAATGCAGACCAGACTGACCAGAAACTGGACCTAAGACACCACTACCAACTAAAGTGGACAACCGAGAACCTGAGAGATGACCTAGACGACGATGCCACTGCTCAAAGGTAGTGGTAGATGAAGCAACAGATGCAGAAGCGCAGGAACTGGATGCATGATCATCAGAAGTGGGTGATGGAAGGCGTAGCCAGTCCAGCTCCCAAAGGCCCTGAGCGTCTCGACGCCTAGGCCCAGTCCCCACCAGAAGGCCCGTGTGAAGATCCTGAACACAACAGGAGTCAGCCTCAAGAATGATACGACAATTATGATCAGTGATCTGACCAGCTGACAACAACTGCATAGTGAGTTTAGGAACACGCGAAACAGTAGGAACATGAAAGGTGGAAGTGGAAAGAGTGCCTCGCCCAGCAACTGAAAGAGAAGTGCCATCAGCAGTGTGAACAATGAGAGGTGAACGAGGAGATGACATAGAGGACAACTGAGTTGAATCAGGAGTCATATGAAAAGAAGCACCAGAATCAAGAAACCATGTGGATGATGTACCTGGTGACGGAGGAGGTGGAGTGGAACTAGAAGCAGAAGCAGTAGTCCCGTGTGCTGAGGCGGTAAGACGACGTAGCAACCCGAGAACCTCTGTCTCGACTGCAGAAAGAGAACGGCGACCCTGCTGACTAGAGGGCCCCGCCGAGCCCTGAGATGAGCGTCCACCACGACGTCCCTGCCTGTTGCGCAACCTCTTGCGACAGACAGCAAAGTCGTGGCCTAATATGCCACAATAGGTGCAGGGGGGCTCGGATGTGGTCGGAGATGCCGCCGGAGTCGAAGAAGTCGGGAACGGAGGCACCGGAGGGGGTGGGGAGGCCGGAGGAGCTCGAGCAGCCAGGACAGTAGTGGTGGACGGCTGAGCTAGGCCCACCCCCCCAGCACGAAGGCGGGTCTCCTCAGCCCGCAGCTCCGGCATCGCCTCGTCAAGTGAAGGGCGTGGACGACGTGTAAGGAGCTGGGACCTCACAGTCTCAAACTCAGGACGAAGCCGAGAGAGGAACTCGTGAAGACGAAGAGTCTCTCTCTGACTCCGGTGGCGGTCACAGCACCGACAAGTGCCAGGGCCGCAGAACTCAGCACCCAAGCTGTCAAGACGATGCCACACTGCACACATCTGCCGGTGAAACTCGCCCACAGTGTGGTCATGCTGTCGAAGTGACTGAGCCTCCTCCACGACAGCAAGGTACATCGCCTCGTTACGAATCTCGTAACTCCGACGAAGATGAGCCCACATCTGCTGCGAAGTGGTGAGCCCTCTGAGAGTCAGTGAGAGGTCAGTCTCCATGCTCGCAAGGAGAATAGCCTTAGCACAGGCCTCCTCACGCCGCCAAGTATTATAAGTAGCAAGATCAGACTGATATGCATCCAACTCAGCCTCAAACTCCTCGAGCATAGTAGTCTTGGTTGCCTCATCTGCATCAGGTGGATAAGTAGGTTGCACTGGAACACGAGGACAAGGCGGGCATGCCTGCTCACCCGTCAAATAGCCCCACAACTGCTGGCCACCCATGTGAACTTCCATATGAAAAGCAAACTCTCCCCAATTTGTGCCATCGAACAAGACAGGGCACCGAGGCACAGGAATGGCACCGGGTCTACCAGTGACAGCGAGAGGGAGAGCCATGAAGCAGAAGTGCAGAGCTCCTGTCTCTGATTCTTCTTCTTTCTTTCTTTCTTTCTTTCTTTCTTTTAGCCTCAACTCTGGGCTGGCCAGGCAGAACAGAGGACGCACGAGCAGGCGAGATACAGAGCAGGCGACGCGGGCCGCGAGCGCGCGCGCAGGGCAGGAGCGCGCGGGCGCAGCGCGACGCACGCGCACGGGCTGCAGGCGCGCGGGGGCCGCGGGCGTAGGGGCGCGCGGGCCGGGGCGCACGGCAGGAGGAGCGCGCGGGTGACGCTCGCCGCGGCGGGAGGCGAGCGCGCGCGGCAGGTGGCGCGCAGGGCGGCGGCGCACTGACCGCGACGGCCGACGAGGCTCGGCGGCGGCGGATTGGGCGTCGAGGCCGCGTGGGACGCGCTGGCCGCGACGGGGATGGGAAGCTCGGGCGAGCTAAGGAAGAGGAAGGGAGGGGCGGGAGGGAAGAGAGGGAGTGGAGCTGCTTGAGTTGGTCGGCGGCTCGCCGGCGACTGGACGTCGGCGGCGGCGGCCGGAGTTCATCGGATCGGTGGAAAACCTAGAGCTCTGTTACCATGTTAGAAGAAATGCAACTCATCTCTATTCACAGCCCCAAAAGGGAAAATGTACAGGAGGTTTACACAATATGCAAGAAACACCCTACACTAGGAGGGAATAACTGAGCAGGAATATATACATCTAACAGGAGGAAGGTGGACAGTTTGCCGGCGGCGTGTTCGCCGGAGTGTTCGGATGCCTCTGGAAGTTGGAGAAGGACTTCGTTGTAATTTCCTTCTTTTCAGGGGTGTTTCTGTAAAAGGTGGGTTGTACTGTGCTCTGTTTTAATATAAGTCCCCCTTTTCGGAAAAAAAAAAAAAAAAAAAAAGACAAATGCAGTCCGTAGTGACTTGACTCTAAAATTGCGTTAAGTTTGGCCCGATGCGAGGCCAGAGGCTGCAGCGATGAGCGAACGCGTCCGACTGGGTCGCGTCTCGCGTGGGCGCGCGCGTAGAAGATTGATATGCTTCAGTTCAGCAGCTTCAGTTCAGCATAGCAACTCGCGTAGGCTGGAAAAACACAAAAGCTAGGAAATGCCTACAAACGTTATTGATCTCCAGATGGTTGACGAGAAATGCCTCAGAGGTGCAACCTAATTTACTTGGTTTCTGCTATTTTACGCTACCTTATATAATGGTTCAGTTGAGACTGACAAGCTATCAATTGTAATGCTTGTCTGTAAGTGTACCATTTGTCATTTGATACCCTTTTTTGCATATTGCAGCTCGACTGAAGAGCGGTGGACCCTCTACAAGTTACAGAAAGAGATTCCTTGCTTTCAGGTATGAATGGACCTAAGCTTATTGGTTTAGTACTTTAGTAGCATGGCAGTAGCAACATGATGTAAATGTGCATCGCCAGCGGCAACCACCCAGCTCAACAGTTACAAGAAAGCACCGCAGTCAATACAGGCAGGCAACTAAGACACGTAAACAGAAATTCAATTCCACTATAGGTAGGTGAACGATTATCAGTGACATTACGTAAAAGCACAATTAAGTCGAATGTCAAAGTTCTGTATGGGTGAGATGCTGACAAAATTACAATCAAAATGGTGGAAACACAGGTCTTGGAATGTAAGGAGTAAGGACGTCCAATCGCCATAGCATGTACCATGTATGTATGGAAAAAATACTGCCTTCTCTATTGCTTCAATACTAGTAGCACATGTTGAAACTTTCCGGCCGATGAAGCCTATTGGAGAGTTGTCCGGTGAAGATGTGAATGGTAGCCAGAACTTCACTCCTGGTCACCTTGGGGACCAACATGGGCGGGATAAGTTGAAGAAACATCAGCCCAAGAGCTTTGGCCTTCCGTCAGCTGCTTCACCACGGATGCCACCTCATCGATGCCCACTCGGATCTGTTCTTTACTGTCACGCTCCCGGATCGTCACACTTGTGGCAGCATCAACTGTTACTGCGAACGGAACACCAATCTCATCTGTCCTTGCGTACCGCCTCCCAATGGAAATAGCTGCAAAGCAAAACATAAGCTCGTATACAGTTCTTGTGTCCGATATTATCATGTGGTACTGGGATGTGTATGTTCTAATATAGAGGCCTGTTTGGAAGGAGTTCTGCTACATTTAAGGATTTATTTTAAATTTATACTTAATCAAAGGGTATTTGAATCCCAAAAACCTCCTCGACAACCAGGGCCTGAGTTGCTGAAATGACCTAATCACCTACAAATGATGTTTGATTATTTCAGATGTGAAACACGTACCAGTGGTGTCAATGATGTGTGAGATACCAGCAGTTGTCAATGCCTTGGCAATCACTTTGGCAGCATCATCAAACTCTTGATTCTTCACCAGAGGGAACACGGTGCATTTGATAGGAGCCACAAGAGGAGGGAACCGGAAGACATTCAGCTGTTCCTCTTCTGATTTGCTAGGCCTTGTGTAAAATGAATGTTCAAACAAACAGTAGATGATCCTGCCTATGCCAAATGATGGCTCAATGACCGAAGGTGTGAAAACTCGCTGATGTTCCATTTTCTTCTCCATACTGATTGATACCATCTTCTTGGTAATCACCACATCCTTTCCAAGTGTGCAGACTTTAAAATTTGTCTCACCCTTAGATTCTAGCGCAGCTTTCATCTCCATCGCTTCCTTCTCACTCATAGCCTGTCATCATGTTTGCGAACAACAGAATAATGTAATGACTCAGGGAAACATTAGAAAACTAGGACGTCATATATACAAAGAAACAGGTCATATGTTACCTCCAATGCTTCAACGACCATCTTTTGGTTGCCCTTAAAAGCAAGCCCCAGATCTTTCTTTGAGGGTACAATTACAAGTTTCTGCAGAGACAGATACCAGCAAATATATAAGATCGTAAACACATGCTTTCTCTGCAAGGGTACTATGATCACATGTTAACACCCCAAAAATGACTTCACAAAACTACAAGGACAAAGTTTATTTCATATGTCACTTAAAACAGAGTCATTTTAAGCTATTCACATGTCAGTCAAGCCAGAATCATCTTAAGCTACAAAGACAGTGTCTATCTAATATTATTTAAAACAGAAATTGGACCATGTACTTCAGATTCAGATGATAAGCAAAGGGAGTATTAAGACTTTGCAGTATACATACCATAAAACAAGAAGTAGCTACAGAAGAGAATTGGAAAACTGAAAGAAAGATTAGCTCACCTCCACTTCTCTAGGCTTGGAGAATTTTTCATGAGCGACAAGTGGGACACCGCTTTTCTCCTATGAAATAGCAAGTAGACATTATCAGCATTAGTACTCTAGTAGCACAGGAAACGGACAACTTCATTTCCAGTTGGAACATAGCCAAATAACTAGAACTAGCATACAAAGAACATTCAGTGAGGATAATGTAAAACTTACAGAGTGAGCTTTCAAATCATATGCAGATCTATCAGCAATACCCACACACTCTATCCATCCATAAGAGCACTCAATCTCTGCATCCCAACAGTCAGCAGCATAGTGGGCCATCTCATTCGGTAGATGCTGCCTGAACCGCAGCCGATCCTTGTCAATTCCCAAACGTGTCAGGAAAAGATAGACCCTTCCAATGAAGTAGCCAAGTGTCTCATTATTAACAGTCCCCTGCAACATCAAAGTGAAAGCTTAGAAATGACATGGAAAGTAAAAACAAGATATATAAAAAAAGAAAATGGCAGAAAAATTGACTGCAAACCTTTGAAACAGCTTCCCCAAGCTTCATTAACTTGGCAGAATCCCCTGAAAGCTGCAGCTCTCTTGGGAACATGAGGAACTCCAAATCCGCAACATCACCAAATTTTGGGTGTGATTTATCCTCTGGGTCAACAAAATGCTCAATCTCTGCCAATGTGAACTCACGCACTCGTAGAAGACCTTGTCGTGGCGAGATCTGATTGTCAAGCAGAAGATATAGTGAGTGGATTGGAAAAATAAAAGAGATCACGTAACTATTACGAAGCCAATAAACTGTATTTTGTATTGGGCTAGCGTGCTAGCTAAACTTGTAAGAAAGTACAATTTCCTCCAAAATATTCATTTAATTACAATATAAATTTCTTGCAGGAGCGTTATCAAGAAATATTTCAATTCAGGCTTTGTTTTCACAACCCAAGGCTCACAACCACTCGATTTATCACATAAAAATAAAATACACAAAAAAATGCTCAACCAAAGTGTTGCATTTATTTTTATAGCAGTCCATTGAGAATAAAGAAAACAAAACCCATAATAAACTTCAATGAAGTGAAATGAATCTTTACTGTCAACAGAACACTTATTTTAATGAAGAAAATGAATCTGATCATGCAACAAGATCAAAATCAAATATTATGGATTACAATGTAAAGCATGGTCAGCAATAGGCACACGATGATTGCTGGGAAGTGGGAAGTAACACGTGAAATGGTGCACAAAAAGATGCACTTACATACAATGAATGCCAAAGAAAAACTGGCAAAAATGGCATACCTCATTTCTGAAAGCTTGCCCGATTTGAGCTGCAGCAAAAGGGAGCTTCTGGCCATTGTAGTAGTATAGGTCCTTAAAGTTCACAAAAATACCCTGGGCAGTCTCTGGTCGCATATACCTATTTAATACCCGAAACTGGAAACTGTCAGCCAATGAACACAAACAGCATAGTTACTCAGCTAATGCAAATATTCTTACCCCACGCTAAGACCAGTGGGACCAATTGATGTCTGGAACATAAGATTAAATGGGTAGGGATCAGAGAGCGGGTTCTTTGTATCAGGCGCAACAATGCCATATTCCTTTATCTTCGCACCGAGTTCCTCTGCAGAGAGGTCATCCAAAATGGCAAGAACACGCTTGAACTCATCAGCCTTCTCTTGGGGCAAGGTAAGGTCCTTCTCAAGCTTCTCCTTGCAGAAATCTTTCAACAAGTGGTCAGCGCGGTAGCATGTGCCAGTTTTCTCATCTTTAACCATGAGGTCTGTAAACTTCTCGACATGCCCTGATGCCTTCAGGACAATCTCAGGGGTGACACAGGGGCAGTCGACCTCCAACATGTTCTCTTCCAAAACAAAGTGCTGGAAGAGTGAAGTAACATTGTAAAGTTAAATCTTACTAAAACAAGTATTATAAGTAAAGATACTATCAAGCACCGCAGACCAAAGAAGCACACACATGACAAACACATAAACGAACTGGAAAAATACATCCAAGGCCCAAGGGTGGTAATCAAACCAAAGAAAAAAACCATTTGACATTTGCGAGTTTTCAATTGTTTCTCATTAACTGACATAAGTACTCTTTTGGCAAAGTTAACATGGCCAATTCAGAAATAGAGTGCTACGATCCAACTTATTTGAAATTGTATGCCCATAATTGACAAAGGAAATGATGTGTTGACTGAAACCACCCAACCACATGTTGAAGTAAGTTGTCTCTAAACACGACTTGGTTGAAAGCTCTTGGAAGCATGTTATCATATACTGACTTGCACTGAATAGGAGCGCCAAGCCAAGTTCTCTACATCTGAATTCTAGAAGCTAAGCCCGAACGGAAGCAATTTTCTAACAAGAACTGTTAAGAGGAACCACCTTTCCACAAGGCACGGCCATATAAACAACAATGCAATATCCTTACAAACCTACATGCCCAATCAGCACGCGCATCAGCTGAGATGAAATTGAACACTGACACAAAAATTAAACTGAACATTTCAAGACGAATCGCGGGCGTCACCTGGCGCCAGAAGGAGAGGACGTTGGCCTTGACGCGGCACCCGGGCGGGCCGTAGTCGTATAGCCCCGCGACGCCGCGGTAGATCTTGAAGGAAGGTATGTAGAACAGCTTCCGCTCCAGCGTGTTCACCACGGCCTGCCGCATCTCCTCCCTTGCGGCGCCGCCGGGTCCCGCGCCGACGGACTGCTGCAGCCGGCGCGCGGCGGCGCCCGCCTCAACCTTGAGCGCCTTCAGCGCCTCGACGGCGGCATCCACCTCGGCCTTGGAGGCGCCGCCGCCGGCCTTGAGAGCGCGCACGGCCTCAGCCTGTGCGTCCACGGCGGCCTGCCGCTCCGCGAGCGCCCGCCGCAGCGCGTCCTCCGACGGCGCGGCCATGGAGACGGAGGTGGTGGTGGAGTGACGGCGGCGCGCGGCGGCGGCTGCTAGGGTTGCGGCGGGCGGTGGTGAGGTTCTGGGTTTAGGGGATCTGGAGAGTGAGGCGAAGATGAGCTGGGGGCGGAATCGCATAAAGACCATTGATGCGCCGTGGCGACGACAGCGAAGGTGCACAAAGATCGTGACGGCTTGTGCGTTTTTTGGTATTAACCTCGTATTTTGCCATTTTGCGAAGAGGTTCTTCAGCGTGAACCGAAAATTCTGATGAACTTGGTGAACTGGGTTGAATTCATCAAATTATGCGCAATTCCGTTTGAACCTTCTGAAATATTTTTTTAAAAGTAACTTTTCTGCTTTAGAAAGCCATAAGGTTTTTTTTACAGAATTCTGTGGGTATGCCGAGCCATGACAAGGAGTAGCTATCACAGAGTAAAATAGCTCATTACAAAAGACATTAGATGTCTACTAAGCATTGGATGAAGTCTTCCTCAGTCTGCGACCAAGGAGGTAGACGAGCAGGGAGTGGCGCGAAGAATATATATATATATATATACTCTGGTTAACGTGAGGGCGGCACTTCTCAACGAGAAGCCTCCCTCCTTGCAACCAAAAACAGCAAAATGGCAACCCGTGTGCGAAGCACCCGTGTGCGATACCTGCAGTGTGCTACCATTCTTTCTGTGTGCTGTCTTGAGGACAATGCCACAAATGGCGGAAAACGAAGGCCCAACAAGCAAGAGGTAACACATACGTGGCTATACAAGGATCATCAAATTCTGCAAGAGCTTCTCAAACCTCCTAACTAAAGGTAAACATGCACAAGGCGAAAATTTAAGAAAATGCAGACAAACTGCATAATGTAGTAATGTGATACATCAGTGTTCCAAGAAAATAAAGCCACATTACACCTACATAATACAGATGGATTTCTCAAGATAATCCAACAGGCTCTTATAGCCCTAGCTTTCCACTTTAACTGGCTGTGGATCTGAAGCTGTGTTCAAATCATTTGCAGCTTGGCCTCTTTCTTCATCTGCCCTGTCTTCAGTAGCTTCTTTCTGGGAAACCATCTCCTTCAATCTTTTCAGCTCTAAATCCTTGGCTTCTAACTCCTCTTGCAGAATGGCCACCTGTGAATTGCCATATAAAAGTCTTCAGTGAATATGGGCGCAACCAACCGACAACAGTAAGAATGTTCAAACTTCAAACTTACCATTTCGTTTGACCTCTCAAGGTCATTAGTTACACCATCCACGTGTTTGTATAAAACTGGATTCAAAAGAAGAAAAAATAGTCAGTGGATGAAGGATATGTCTGATAATCTGTAATGACGGACTGCCCATAGGAACAGATCTGCTTTAATTATCAATATGCCCCAATATCATAATGTACTAATGATAGACTGACAACAATAGGCATGCACAAAGAATCCACCAACGCGATACCAATTGACAGATGGAGAACTGGGAAGTGAGGACATCATCACACTGCGTCCTTGTTTCGAACAACAGCCTGACAGACATAGCACACTACAAACACTTTATCTTTAATCTATTCTAAGTTACCAATTAAAATCTTTATTTCAGTCTAATGAAAGGTAATAAAGCTGTTGGATGTATCTCATTTGCTTTTGCAGGAATGTGTACAATGTCAACATGAACCTTTCAAGAAATCTTCCTTTGAATTGTCATCATGAATGCACTACTTAGAGCAACTCCAGCAGGGCATGAAAAACCAAGCCCCTACATGGCCATGTAGGGGCCGGCCCCTACATTCAAGTCCCCACATTTTGCTTCTAACTCCAGCAGCACCTCCTGCACCCAAGCCCCTACATTGGTGGGCCCAGCACGTCAGTCTCTCAACCTTTCCCCTCTTCCTCCTCTCTGCCAAAGCAGAGAGTGCGACGACGCGAGGCAGGCGGGCGGGCTCGCCACGCGCGGCGCCCCGGCGAGGCGGAGGGTGAGGCGGAGCGACGTCCTGGAGGAGGGTGAGGCGGAGCCGGAGAGCAGGACGGCGCCTGGGTCCCCACGCAGCGCTCCTCGGCGTGGCGCACCCCCGCGCGGCCGCTTCCCCCGGCGAGGCGCCTCCGCGCGGCCGCTCCTTGGCGCAGGCGCAGCGCGGGCCGGGGCGGCTCGCATCGAGGAGGCCGGGCATGGCGGGGTGGTGGTCGGGCGCGGCGTGGAGGCGGGATTCGTCGCGGGTGAGGCGCGACTCCCCGTCGCAGCACCACTGCGCAAGGAGGCAGGGGAGGCGGCGCGCGGGAGAAGGAAGCCGTCGAAGGCCATGGCACGGAGGAGGCCACCGATGACGCGCAGCTCCTCGGCGCGGGCTCCCCGGCGCGGGCTCCCCGGCTCGCGGAGGAGGCCATGGCGCGGGCACGGCTTCCCGGTGCGCGGCGTCCCGCTTGCGTCGGGAATGGACCATGGCGCAGGCGCGAGACGGCCACAGCGCCGCTTAACGCGGTCGGCGCGGGCGCGGGACGGCCACGGCGCGGGCGGGGGCGGGGGCCTGCCGCGGACGGGGGCGCGGAGGAGGCGGGAGAGGTGGCCGGGGTGCGGAGGTGGCTGGAGCTCGGCGGATCTGGGCGAGGTCGTCGACGGTGCGGAGGACTCCGGTGGCGACGACGGCCGGCAGGAGAGAGGAAGGAGCGGCGTCCTCCACAACTCGTCGTGACGGCTTGTCGGCGTCCTCCACAGCTCCGCCCCCACCCAAAAGCAGCCGCCAACGGCGGGGCCCTGTAGATCTGGGCACGGGCCATCAATTCCGGGCAGGGGGCGGCGGCAATCGAGCCTGGAAGAGGCGACGGCGGCCGGCGCAAGGAAGCGGCAGCAGGGCGGGAGAGTTGCGCGGGAGAGGAAGAGGTCGCGCGCGCGCGACGCTGCGGCGGGCCCACCAGTGTAGCGACCCCGGAGCGGGTCGCCACATCTGGCGACTTGGAGGCTGATTGTAGCGACCCCATACCGGTAGGGGCTTGGGTAGAGACTCTGCTGGAGTTGGATTTTTGGACCAAAGCCCCTACATCCCATCTAGGGTCTCATGTAAGGGCCCTGCTGGAGTTGCTCTTAGTACTCAAGTATCTAATAGTGCTACTGCTACAAAAGCGCAATACTGTAAAAGAAGAAGATAACAAGTCTTCTAGAATCATTATTGTAGCTAAGGATACTCATATCAAGCACTAATCATTGAAGAGACTAAAAAAAGGTGTATGAAGAACAGAATCTGAACGAGGGACAAATCACTAACCATTGAATTGATTCCTGAGTTCATTATTCTGGGACTTCAGAACTGCAATTTTCATCCCAAGTTCATGGATCTGTACAAAGATGCATTGTTACAAGTAGTTGCATCAGAAATGCTCGCGTACACATATACTACATGTTTTACAAAATGAGGGAACATCAAATTTTGTGCTCTGATATGTTTTTTTCCTTCACAAAAATGACCAAGGGCTCTTTTCCACCTAAGATGTCTTAAAAAGCTATCACAAAAGTGTGTCCATAGTTTATATGGTAGCAACATATGAAGGCTTACTTTTCCTTCAGAAGCCATCGCTCCAATCTCTTCATTTTCCTCTTGCAATGTTCTGCATTTAGCCATTAGCATTTTTCCAAGTTTGCTGGATGGAGTAAAATTGACAGCAGCAACATTGTCCTGTAGCTCCTTTATCTTTTTCTCTTTCTCCTCTACAAGATTCTGGTACAGTAAGCAGTAAGGTGTAGTTTTCTAACAAGATGCATTGAATGTTCCAAACATACAGGCATAAGAAAACACAACAAAATGAGCATTGTCTGGTTTAGCAAACACAACTGACCTTTAAGCGTGTAAATTCCTCATGAATTGCAGGATCAAGCAATAATCTCCTTGTCTGTTAAACATACAGAGGAGTGCGCCAAATTAAGCAAGACAGAATGTTAACATGGGGTAAAAAACTATCAAGGTAATTAACTAAGGATGTCATATCTTGTATAACATAAGTAGACTTTTAGAAACAACTTTACTAAACAATTGGCCATTCAATTACATAATACATTTCTCCCCAACTGATGAGCATAAGTAACATGTTTACCTGCATGGAAGGTGGCCTTAATTGTGTTTTCAAATCTCTAACTGCAGACTGCAAATTTACACACACCAAAAACAAAAGCAATGATTAGCATGAGTGTAAGGGACCAAGAACTACAAAATGAAAAGAAAAAAAATACAAGTAAGAATAGTGAATAAATTAAACCAATGATTTTTAACAAGTTAAATCTTGAAAATATGTTTCTGATTTTATACCATTCTGGACCAAAAAAAGAACAAATTTATTCATATTGACACGCTTCTCCTAGAAACATGAGGTGTCCAGAAGTACCTTCAGTTCTGCAATCTCCTGCTCTCGTTTTGCGAAAGTTACAATATAAGCAGCCTCTCTTTTCTTTGCTTTCTCCAGCTGTGCATGTAACACAATAATAAACAAATTGAAGTAACTCAGAACAATTTCACCAGCCCTGGTTAAATTTCGGAAAGAAACTGAGATCAACCTGCTCCTTCAATGACTCCTCCGACGACTTCAGGTTATTGAGGTAAGAAATCACAGAAACAGGATCTATGTGTAGAACAAATTAATATACTTGGTGACATGGTTAGCCATTAAAAATATTTGGAAGGACTTGTATCTAATTCCCAACCTGGACTGCTTCCAGCAGGCAGAGCTGGAATGTTTTGAAATGCCAAATGCCACTTCTGGATTTCTGATTTAGCAGCTTCCAGTTCCACCTGTGATGTAATGAAAATACCCACATTTAAAAAAATGACAACAGAATCATACTATTGATTTGGTTGAAGTGTCAGTGTAACTAACTAAACAAACAAAATTTTACTTCGCCTTGCATTTCTCGGAGTTACAATTTATTTCTACCTCAATTTATTTCTACCTCAATCTTCAAAAGATAGATTATGCAATGCTTTTAGTTGATGAGGTTTGTGTTGATAACATTTGGCAATTGGCATCTCCTCTGCAGGTTGTGAGGGGCACTGACGCCATGGCAATCAATTCCTCTAAAATACATTGGGCTTTGAGCAGAGAGCACAGATCTCTCTGATTTTAGACCCGAAAAAGGAGAGGAAGCAATTGCTGGCTTTGATACCAGATATTATGAATTGGTTCGAGCAACGGTCCGAGAACCGAGATAAGCTCAAGAATGCTCCAACTAGAACAGGACATGATCCTAATCAAGGGAGTCTGATCATGCTATGTATTGAACTTTATTTTTCAACTTAATCCTAATGAAGTTCATTGTTTTCCCTGTCATAGTTGTGCACAGGAACAGAAAATAGACTTCAACCATACCAACAGGATATCTTCCTGACACACCACATCTCTAACTTCCTACCTAAACTGATAAAACTCTCAACTGGTAAGTAGGATACTAGTTAAAAAGACCCTATCCTACAAAAGTAACAAATAATTTGAACCCCTTACATATGTTCGTACGACAGTATCTACTACCCTATAACCAGAAACAGATCGGCATAGGTTGGAGGTGGAAAATAGTGGCATAGATCACCGATGGCACTAACAAAGGTTGTCCATGTGGCGGAAGGTCCTGATAATGCAGAGTTCTTGGGATAACATGATATACTTCTTGCTTATTGAGACACATGGTGTGTCCTCCTACTCCCTCCGTCCTTACATTTCTGGGTTTGGTCAAAGTCAAACTTTCTCAACTGGCAGCAACATGTCTTGCATTTTTTTAAGATTCTTTTCTTGTACATTCAAATATTTTCTTTCGCTTGGAGTGAATACTAACTTTACAGTGATTTTATTATACTAAATACAAAAATCACGAAGCAATGACGCGATAATAGACATAATACATATTTGGACGACAGTACATTAATGCAGTACAGCAGTAGTAAATGAGATCGGTAGGGAGGCAATTAATCACAAACCTGGCAGGAGGCAAGGCTCTGTTTACAGTCCTGCAAACTTCAGGACGGGTAGAAACTCAGTCCCAAGTTCATCATAAACAACAAAACAGCTTTCTTATCTACTAACAGAAAATCAATAGCTCAAAAGTCACAAACGAATGATGTACCTTTCACGAAGAGACAGGATCATTCCTGTTGCAGCTCCTGGTGCACTTTCCTCCAATTTTGTCTTTGCCTGCACCGTACGTTGAAGTCTTAATGCAACAGCTTTCATTCGAATACATGAACATACCTTCTACCACAGTCAATCAATGAATCTAATAATAGGCTAAAACTTAAAATGGGAGGTATTTTCTCGCATACTGCATCAACTGGAGCGAATACAAAGCATGATCCAACCAGCCCAAACCTAAGTCATGTACCGCCTTTGTATTACTTTACAAACTACTTGGCTTGCTGCTCCCCATCTGATAAGAAAATGACCATAGCATGTTCAACATGCCACAGTTTCTGTGCCAGCATTTCCAGTAGGCTAGGATGCAACATTTTTTTCCCCCTTAACTAGCTCTGTAAGGTGAGCAAGGATTTAACTAGTTCAAGCAAGGCAGGCCTAAAAATCAAACATGTCCTAAACTGACAAGCATTTTAACGCTAAACAGAGCATTGCGAGCGGCAGCCTGTTTGAACTGAGGTAACTTTTGGGCCATATTTATTGTTATTGTTTGGTCAACTGGTACAGGGATGAGAATCATATGTCATGTTTGTGTAAAAAGGAAGATTAATAACGAAAGCACAGTTTGTGTCAGCTATCTTGTGAAATGCTCCCTCCTTTCTCAAATTGATAAAGTTAGGACAGGATATTTAGTTCAAAATTGCACTAAATCACTTGTCCCCACTTCATCAAATCAAGAACAGAGGGAGTAGACTACAGATAAATTTCCTAGACGTCCCACCCCTTTTTCCACACAATCCACTACTTCCCTATTGAGTACTCACATTATCCCTTCCTAACTGTTGACAAGCATGAGACGCTGGGAATTTGTTCCAGGCATCAAGCGTAATTAACAAAAAAATAAGGTTTTGAATAGATGATTTTAACAACAGCGAAACAACAACCCAACCTTCTTGGAAGCGAAGACGTCATCGTCGTCGTCGTCCAGGTCGCCGAAAGGCCTCTTCTCGCCTGAGGAGAGAAGCACCCGCAAATAACAAGCCATAAGAAAAACAGGTTGGATGGATCCTCACAGTCGAGGAGACTGCAAGCGGCGGACCTGCCCCCAAGAATCTCGGGAGATAAACCCTAAATCGATGTCAACCAGTGGGACTAGCCACCGGGCACAAGGATGCTCACCTGGATCCGCGTTCATCTTTACCTACTGCCGCGCGGAGGGCGGTGGAGAGTTTGTGGGGTAGGGGAAGGTCCTAGCTTTGGAGGCAAAAAGGTGGAGGCGGAGGCCGGCGGCCGGCGGTTTTGCTTCGGGACGGCGGCGGCCGGGGAGGATGATTGCTCGATTCAACTGGGTTGGGGACGACGCATCTTCCTGATGGGACTCGGCCCATTATTGGCCTAACACGAAGCGCGGACAACGAACGGCCCAAGATCGCAGTTTTTTAAAAATTAAAAAAACTTACGTGCGCGCACACGTTTAACGCTTCCAGTTGTTTGAATTTTTTTTTTCCTTCCCACGCTCAACCCAAAATTCATAGACTCCAAACTATATTTCGCGGGTCAAAATGACTTTACAAAATATAGTTTCGCGGGCAAATAACTGGGTTGAGCGTGGATTGAGGCAATGTTCGGGGATTGTTGGACTAATAATTATCAAACGAAATGTCGAACTATGATTTTTTTTCAAACTATGATTTAAAACATTGAATCTCGTTTGAAGAAAGTTGAAGCAATGTTTGGATATTGTTGGTTAAAGGCAATCAAAATGTTGCAAAAATTAAAAAATTGAGCAAAGTTGTGTTTTTTAATGCTGAATATAGGATCTAGCTGGCGCACTGAGATATGAGCACTGGAGCAATTCAAAGGATCCGGACCCCCCAACCGAACCTAAGATCAAATCGGAATTAGCACTCAGAACCAGAGTGTGAGCAGCTGTTTTGACCCTGACACATCAGCATTCTCACGCAACAACATAATTACGCACATATCGAGGCAGAAATTAGCACCCAGATTACGATTCAGATTCCACAAACGGATGACCATTTCATTGAATGTCCATATACAACGGCGCAAAGAAGACTTAAGCCAGTCTCAATGGACACTTTCATCTCATTGTTTTTAAGAGTGACACGCCAGCTTTGTGATCTTGTTCTGTAAAATGAAACTGCATCTCTCAGTGTTCAGTTTCATGCCACACTTTCATATGTTTACCAAAACATTAAATTATTGCTAGATGGCACTTAGTTATTGGCTAGAGATGAAAGAAAGACCCTCAATGCAATTTCATTTAGCTTTCATCATGCTAGAAAGAGTGCCCACATCCTTTCATAGGGATGAAAAGCATCTCCTCTCTTTCTTATTAAATTCCTTGACATGTCACCATTTGTGCTGATGTGGCATCTAATTAATTACAAATGACATATCACAAATGTTCATCCATTGGGGCTTGGGCTAATATAGATGCCACATGCAGAGTAAGCTAGAGATATAGGAGTATACTAGCAAGGTAAAAGAGTTAATAAAATAAAGCGTTCTGCTGACTAGAGTCGCTCACACAAATGTAGTACTACTAGGAAAACAAAGCTGCTCGGCCACTTGGCAGGCGTTCGGATAGGGCTGAAGCTTTGTGAGTGGTAATCCTCTCGAGTCCAGAATTTGGATAGGCATGAAGTGTACGAGGTGATCAACTGTGTTGACCCAGGCTTTGATCTTTTGATCCCCACGTTGCGCACCTTGCACATACGGATCGAGATCGGTACGGCTACCAAATTGCGGCGTTTGACCAAGAATGAAACTCTGCGCTGCTTAGTATACTGACGTAACATATGTTCAGACCAAACTAACTGTGTACGGTGAACGACGTTTCATGATTATGCTGTTACGTAGACTGCTTAAGCTGGGTGTCACTGAATCAAACCTGACACCAAAAGCAACTGATTTGCTATATACATCGCCTACGAGAATATACAGTACAGACACTGACCGGGATCTTCTTCTTCAATTGTTAGTCATGTGTAAATTCAACTCCCTAGTAAACGAACCTGTAAATAACCTTTTCCTACTTAACTTTTGCTAAAATGCTATGGAGCTTTTCTACCATCGAACAAGAATGAAGATGAGAGGAGCTGGTGGTCATCAGCTGGTGCCTGGTGCCCTGGCTGGTTAGCTAGGTCCTTGCCATGGCGACCAATCCGATGATGGTCCCGAGGCCCCCTTGTCGTCGCGCACCACAGCCGATGACGACGACGACGTCGTCGTCGTTGACGACTGCGCCGGTGTCAGTCGGCCGGAGATGGCCTGCTGCAGGTCCACGTCGCCGCTCTGCAGCAAGTGCATGTACCGATGGAGGTCCGGGAACTCATTCCCCTGATGATGACCACGAACACCAGCTGCGCCCGCGGCGGCGACTGGCGCCGCAGCATGACGCGACGGCACGGACGTCGAGGCGGCAGCCGCCGGCTGCTGCTGCTGCTGCTGGCGGTACGGGAGCTGGACGCCGCGGTGGCGCGCGGGGAAGTTGAGCTTGGCCTTGTCGCCCTTGAAGCGGACGGCGGCGTCGTCGTAGGCGCGCGCGGCGTCCTCGGCCGTGTCGAAGGTGCCGAGCCACACGCGCGCCGCCTTCACCGGGTCCCGGATCTCCGCCGCCCACTTGCCCCACGGCCGCTGCCGCACGCCGCGGTACCGCGGCCGCGGCTGCTGCTGCTCTGCCGCCGCCGGCGTCGACGCCGTGGCCGCCGCTTCACGCGGTGGCGGCGCTGTCGTCGTCGCGGGAGGTGTCGCCCAGTGCGCCTGTGTCGTCACCGGAACCACTGCAGTATGATTGCATCAGAAAATCTGCCACGTGGTGCTCTTTCATATTCATAGTGCGGTTGAGCGCGTCGAGTTGTGCAGAGCAAGAAGCGTCAGAGTGACACATTTCCGACACGACACGTAACTGCAAAACTCGTCTCGCAGTTACTCTAGATCGACATGAGAATAACCGTAATTCAAGTGATTTTTTTACCAAAAATTCCTATTGGCTTATTTGCTTGCAGTACTATCTTTGTACACCTGCTACTAACAGGCTGAAGGTATATAACTATGAGCAGAAAAAATAATTTATGCAAACATGCTAATTGAACGCCTGGTTTCTGACAAAAACCATCAATTTGTTTTGATCGATATATCCATTTTTTTATATATAAATTCTCTTATGTTGAGCCTCCGGTCTAAACAGACGATAATTAAGCAGAACGATCTAGATGACAGGCGAGCGTTAGATGAATGATGATAACAGGAGCACTACACCACGCAACCTAGGATAACAAGCCAGCTAGCTGGACGCGTGCACGCGCACGCACGTTACGTACCTGCTTGCTGCCCGAGCACGGCGGCCGCCGGCTGCGTCGTCCCCGAGCTGCCTCCGCCGTGCCCCGCCGGTGGTGGTCTCCACCTCTCCCCGGCGGCGATGACGTGCGCGAGCGCCGCGACGATGATGGCGTGCTCCTCCTCGGCGCGCAGAGGGGGCCGCCACGCGCTGCCGCCGCCGCCTCCTCCCGCCGGCTCCGGCTCGCCATGGCCGCCGCCGACAAGGGACGACGACGGCGACCACGACGGAGGCTTCTCGCGGCGAGCGGTCGGAGCACCAGCGCCAGCAGCGTCTCTCGGGCGATCCACGCTTGCTTGCCGGTGAGCTGTGGCGAGACAAAGGTTTTGCTAAACAGCCACTAGCTAGGCCATGGGCTCACGTGTCCGCCTGTTAGTCGCGTGCGGCCGTAGCTTAGCGTCGAAGGGGTTCGACGTGAGCAGAGCCGGAGGTGATAAGGATGGGACTCAAATACTACGGCTTGTGCTGTGAGTGAGCACTTCAAGAAGGATCGCTTTATACTGCAATAGCTACCGCTTGGAAACGAAGGGCACAGTTACGTTAACGCATTAGCCTTTTTTTTTTTGAATGGGTATTAGCTCCTGCCAAGTGCTAACCATAAAAGAGGTGAACGGCAACCATGACCAATTTTAAAGGAGCTCACATGAATGTGTTAGCACATGGTATGTTTGCACCCAAATTGTTATGGACTATCCGTATACTGTACCGACGTATATAAATACGAGTAGTCGGTTTGCCATGATGCAGTGTATATAGACGTTCATGGCCACGGGTTTGACGCCATGTCGCCATCTGCAACGCTAAAATCAATATAGCTAGCTCCATGATCTTCATGTGCAAGGGTGGGTATACTCAAGGGACGTGTATTTAGTCGTTTAAATACCTTCCAATATTTGAGCGCAATCATGCAAATCCACCAATTATACGCAACACAGAGGATGTAATGATTTAGTTAGATAACTGGCTACGCTATAGCTAGCGTAACAGAGATGACATCTTGATTTTCTTCAAATTGGTGTTTGCAATTTGCTCAAAATTAGTCTAATAAAGAACCTTGTTTGAGTTCCTTGTTAATATCTTCTGGGAGGAGCCAAGATAAGGTTTCATTCTAGACCGTATGCGCATCTTTCGAGAGTATATACATATAAAAATACTCAGAAGAGCCAAGTTTCATCACGCCATCTCAGGTCAAGTCATTGACCTGAGGTCATTTCTGTTCACACATAGTCAAACTATTTAATGGCAAACTATCTTGAAAGCAACCAGACATAGTGACACAAAGTATTGTGCTTAGCTACCTCTTGCGTCCATGTCTCACTTAATGGCCGCTCTTTTTTCTTTTAGTGAGTACCTATCTGCCCTTCTCATTTGTGTGCTTAATACAAAGTCCACATGCTCAGTATTAAGCTCCTATGTTAACCCAAGATACCCCCCTCTGTTGATTTTCATTAACCGAATTTTTGATTTCGCACAATCTTTAAAATTAGCCTTGACCTTTAAATTATTTTCCTGCAGTGTTAATATCTACAATATCGTAACCGTATCAAAGAACCTAATGCTATCACTGACAATGTGCCTCTAAACTAATTATTTCTGACAGTTTGTTGGTCAAAACCTATAAGGTCCATGTCAAAATACATGAGCACCATGATAAAATAAGGAAGAGAGCACCTCGACAGACAATTAGAGATGGCCACTAGTCCCTTAGATTAGTTACCTTGCATAAGCATGGTGCAATGCTGAATATGACTCATCCATTTGTCACTCTTGATTAATGATTTCAGAGCTCAAGAATGATTGTAATACACTCACTTTACTTGTCTGCGAGCTTGACTTCTTGCTCGAAGTTAATCTCATGGAGTTGAAACAGAGATGTTCGAATATGAGTCACCCTAAAACCCTAGAACCCAAATGACTTGCGAATCAGGAACCAAACAACTCGCTTGCCAAGAAATAACGAACATATAAAGTTTCCTACCCATCCAGCAGCTGATTTAGTTCAAGCAAGCACAAAGACGTGTACCGCTGATGCCATTAATGAGTCATTAGTCACTACATCATTACTCAACTGTACAACAATGAACTAGACTTGGGAGTATGATTCTATGGGCCAAAAATTTTAACGCAGTCCTATGAAAAAGAGATAATTTGAATGTAAGTGAGCATGTACAAGACCATGCTAGTATTTGAACTCACCAAAAGCCATTATGCAGGAGAAACAGAAGTCCAGGTAGTGACGCATCTCTGTACGAGCACCAACCAACCATCCTCTGAACTGAGCCCAACTGCACGTAGCTTGTGAAACCCCGCCCGATCAAAGTTAATTCCATGTGAAGGTTGAGCAACAACCGCGTTGAAGTAATAACTCTTTTGTATTTACACAATCAAGGTGGTAAACGAGCAGCTTCTAATCAACATGTGGCGATTTAGAGTAGCCTTTGTGCCACTGGTGCTACAATTTGAACTCACAAAAGCAGTGCTCAGGCAGAGCCGAACCCCTACCCCTGATATACTCCTCTCTGTGAGCATTCCACATAGCTGCAGCCAGTTGCTCCCCTGCTAGTCCAGCAGCGGTGTAGTTTGCAAAAGCCCTCCTGCTCAAAACCAGTGTCTTCTGAAGCCCTTGCATTGTTCTCATTGCAGTTACCATCTTATCCATATTTCCAAAGAATGTTGCAACATATGCATCGCTGTTGACTGAAACATAATAGTCAAGAGCAGCTTTCGTGTTGCCATGCATTCTCTCAAAATCTTCATGCGCCAGAAGAGATGATTTCGTGTGTATATTTTTATAAATGGAAGTGAAGCCCTCAAGTTCCATTAGCCCATCACCAGCCGCCAAATAAATGCTTGTATTTGTAGGAATGCCTAACGCTTGAAGGATAAATGCTGTTTCACTCGGTGTCAGAGGGCACTTGCCACGGTTCCTCCATAGGCGGGCAGCATTACCAGTTAAAACCTTCCGACCATCCCCACGCACAGCTTCAATGGACTCCAACGATTTGGAAGAAAGACCGGTGTAAGCACATCGACTGTAGGCAACCATATCTGGTTCAAATCTCAGGTGAAGGGATAAGAAAGGCTTTGGTATAGCTTGGAAAAGCTCAATAGCTTTTGATTCCACATTCTTATTCAACCTGAGCGCATTGTAGCAACCTTGGCAGTAAGAGGCTTTTGCATATGAAGGGTTTCTGGAACACAGACATATACATCAGAATGGAGCTGATTCAGCCCTAATATGAAGACTATACATATCAAATAACTTGGAATCTTAAACATATGAAAGAGTCCATAATAAGATTTCTTACACAGATAAACAATACATTAGTCAATAATCCAACTTTCAGAACACAAAGTGGCTATGATGGGATCAATGGCATAATTGCGAAGCATAGAAGAGCTAACCATACAAGTTTCAGGTACATATATAAGCTGGGACTAGGGTGTGTTCGTTTTTAGGGGTCTAAATTTTAGAGAGGCCACATCAAAGAGAATCTTACCATTTAGAAGTACTAAACAAAGTCAAATTACAAAACTAACTTCAGAACCCCCCGTCTAATTCGCGAGACGAATCTAATGAGGGTAATTATGAGGCGATTAGAAGATGGTTACTGTAGTATTACTGTAGCAAAACATAGATTAATTAGGCTCATTAGATTCGTCTCGCAAATTAGTGCCCATCTGTCAAATAGGTTTTGTCATTAAACTAATAAAAAAAGTTTAAATGTAAAGATTCTCTTTGATGTGACAGGTCTAAAATTTAGAGGGAAGGAAACGAACGGGGCCCTAATCTACCAATTATCTTAATGCCTTCTCTACATCTTTGACGTTATAGTTTTGCAAAATAATCATTTGGTAGATTAGTCTTTAGGAGATGACATGAAAACATGATTAGGTTATTAAAGTGATTGCTGTTATGTAAAGAAGTAACATAACCACCACCACCACAACAAAGCCTTCTAGTTCCAAGCAAGTTGACTGAGGTTAGATATGAATCATGTATAGGGTATATGGTATATGCTCCAACCAAACAAGGTTAGGTTCACTTCGATGCAAAGGGATAAAGGGAACTTAGAAATGGAGATCACTACTTCTTTTAAAGTTAACTTCTGAATTTGACGAAATGCAGCCAATATGCCCATTGGAAAAAGTTAGTAGCAAGAAGGTTACATTTTAAGCAATGAAATCGATAAGAACACTAATCCCTGAAAAGCAGTAATTGTTAACTACTTGGTCACATCAGACGCCAACATCTAAGCATGATTATAGGGGACGTTCTGATACAAAATATAATTGTTCATCACTGCTTAATGGTAATATTCTCACATATGCCGCACAAGAATCCAGTCAGGATAACCGAGTATACTTTATAGATTTAGAACCCATCAGTACTGATGTGTCTACTTCATAAAATATATAGTTTGCTGCTTCTACGATGCTAACGTTTCGGACTTGAGCCAGAGTATTTCATTGCTAAGACCAGGTATAGCAGATATGAGCCAGAATTCACATGAAACAGAACTAAATAACGTGTAAAACAAATTACTTATAACCTTTTTTTGTGGGCAAAATTACTTAACTTATAACCGTGATTAAGAATTTAAGAACATCTTATCATAGGAGACAGACAGCTCGTGTGTGGGCCGACTAGGTGATGGAACAATACCTGTCTCTTCTTTGATTCATGGCAGGTGTCAGTGAGATATATTGATGCTCCAAGAGAGCCGGAAGTACTGCTTCGACATAATCAAAATGTCCTTTCCGTTTACTGCAGTCAACCTTAAATGGTTCTTTGGATGCTATCTCAGCAGGCATTTCCTTCACAACTTCCACATATCCTCTGGTCTGCTCGATGAAATAATCAACATCGAAAACATCTGCAAAGCCACTGACAGAACAGTCCAGTAAGAACCAACACATACTTCCTCTGAACTTCAACAAAAATTAGCACAGCCCTTCATTTCCTTGTCTGGTTCATACCTAGACTCGTTCCAATAGGCAGCAACCTCAAACTTGGGCAGAACCATCGTTGCGTTCAGAAGGCGTGCAACCCCAATTCCATCGCATAGCTGCAAAATCATCACTATGGAATTATTTGATGCAGCCTACAGAACTCAGGAGCACATAGCAGAGCCAGCAGAGACATTTAGCATTATCAATGTGAGTGATACTGAAAAATAAAGCATGTCGATAGAACAATGCAGAAAGTGGATCCAATTTCACTGCAGTAAGGAGTAAAGTAAACTCTAACCGAGAGCGCTTAACGTACATCACGTCGCAGCTGGTTCAGTCCCCCATAGCAGTCTATCCGGATGTACCCGTTCCTTCTCGACGGAGCTGCGGAAGAAGGGAGATAAACAACAGTCAGCATCACCGCGTCCGCGCATAAAGCAAAGGTTCACTACCCTAGTAGCACCAGACTGGGAAGCACGCAAAGGTCTCACCGGGCATTGCCTTCCGCCACCATCCGCACGGCCGCCACTCCACTAACCGCCTCTGCGCCCAGATAAGCCGAGGCGACAGCTCCCTGCTAGAAACCGAAGGTAAAGTTGCAGGACATTCTAGAAGAATCGCGAAGCATCCGAGGGGCGAGACACGTACCTGGAGGCGGGGAATGTGAAGAGCGGCGGCGGCGAGGGGGCCGAGAGGAGGAAGAAGAGCGCGGGCGCGGTGAAGAGGATAGGGAGGAGGACGCGGAGGCGGTGCTGGGCCCACCACGCGGCCGCCGACATCGCCGCCGCAGCAAGATGGGTGGTGAAGCGCTGGATCTGACCGCCGGCGGCAAAAGCAAATTCCGCGACGCCGGATGGAGCCGAGCCGGTTAACGGCGAGCCTGTGCTCCTGAGCAGCCGAGTTAACAGAAGGGAATGGGTCCCGCAGACGGTGACCAAAATGCATTCAGCAATTATCCAAACAAGCGCGGGCCCGCGAGCCAATCGGGGAACGGGCCGGCTTAACACAATGACACGTGGGACCGACAAATATGTCCCCACATATCAGTGTCCTCAACAGTTATCCACTTCGAGTGGTTTACCACACGAAAAGAACAAATGCAAGGGGCTTATCCGCAAAGCGACACGACGGATTTCCAGTTTTCCACCTGCGTCGAGATCTCGGAAGGATCACACCGCAAGAGGCTCCAGAAGCGGAGGCTTTCTCTTCTCTTCCCCACCCGAATCGCCGCCGCCGCCTCGAGCTCCGGAGCCCACCCCACCCTCACCCCACCCCTCTGACGCGAAGCTGGCGCGCGAGGCGGCCGACGCGAGCGCCCGGAAGCGCAAGGCGGCGGACGGCGGCGAGACCACCGACGCCACAGCGGCGGCGCCGGTCCCCGGGGAGGAGGTGGCCATGGGCGACGTGCCCCCGGTGGGAGTGGACGGGGTCGCGGACCCTAACCCAGTCGCGAGCGTCGGTGCCGACGCGGGCGGCGGCTGCTCGGACCCTGTCTCGGTGGAGCTCTCGATGGGCGGCGACTACTACCACGCCTGCTGCGGCGACGTTAACATCGACATCCCCGAGGGGCCCAAGCTGCCGTTCATTGGCGATAAGGTGAGAGTCCCCTGTGCCCCGTTCCTACTCTCTTGCCCGCGATCAATTATTGATTAGCTCGTGTGATGGAAGTTACGGGTCTCCATCACCCTTTAGTGGGATACTAGCGCCCGTATTGCTATTCTGGGTAATGCTAGTTATGGCCATCTTTGTTTTGTCAGATGACATCCGATTGTTGGAACTGTGATGGGATCGAAATTTGGATGAATTGGGGATGAATTACTCCTTATCATAATGTCTTCCTCTATGATAAAAAAAAAAGGAGATCCTCACTGATCGGCTGTTATTTGGGTAGGCTTCTTGCATTTGCTTCTCATCTAGAGTAGCCTATGGGTACGCAGGGGAGAAACTCAGTAGTCAGTACAGTAACTGGTGTGCCAATGCACCATTTGTAGGACATGCTATTCTTTTCCAACGTCAAAAGTAACAAACATATTAGAGTCTATTGCCTCACGTCCTTGGCATCAGGCCTTATCTGTCAATATACCCTTTATCTAGCCAAAGCCTGCCACACCAAAAGGATCCAGTGCATGGTAAGTAACACACTGCAACCAAACAATTCCATAGCGAATGACCTGTGATTTGGTATCGAAATGCGTATAGCACCGATAACATTCTTAATTCAGGACATTAGGAAAATTCTACAAACATTGGTATCCTTGTAATCTTTATCATGATTATGTGCGTCTGCTTTCGATACTTTCATTATCAATTTATCGTTGCGTTTATCGAGTCATATACGTGACTGGTGTCTTGTAAATGTTGCAGGAACCTCTCTCAAGTTTAGCAGCTGAATTCCAGTCTGGCAGCCCCATTTTACAAGAGAAAATTAAGGTCCTTGTGGATTTGGCAATTCTAATACGTAATAACTATATTTCATGTTGATCTCTTGTGTCAATATGTAGTGCTCTAGTTTGTTCTTATAGTTGCTTCTCTTGCTTGTAGTTGCTTGGTGAACAGTATGTTGCTTTAAGACGGACACGAGGAGATGGAAACTGCTTTTATCGAAGCTTTATGTTTTCATACTTGGTAACTGCCATCTGTGTTGTACCTTCCTCAAACATGTCACCATTTATAATTTTATATCTTATCTTCTTCTGCTAGGAACATATCCTAGAGACGCAAGACAAAGCTGAGGTTGATCGCATCAGGAAAAAAATTGAGCAATGCAACAAAACGCTCCAATCCCTTGGGTACATTGAGTTTACCTTTGAGGACTTCTTCTCTGTAAGTTCCATTTAATGTTTCTTATGTTATATTTAGTTATTGTTTCTGATTCTTTTTATTTTATTGGAAAGGTAATCATGTTCAATCTCTAAATGAATTGTTTGTATGTTTTTCTGTATGTGATGACTTTTTCTCTGTATGTTTGGGATATTTGCTTAGATAAGGCACTGATGATCAGGGGCTAGTTCTAGTGTCCGCCTGTATATTGTTTTATCTTTATGAGAAAATGTGAGTGTTTGAATTGCATGCTCTGGTCAATTGTTTGTTTGAATTCATGGTTGGGTGCATTATATGTAGAGTATTTTACGCGAAAAAAAGATAACTTCTGTCTAGTCTGGAATGTTTATCAGTCTGTGTTTCTGAAGATCTATTGGAGTATATCGTAGAGAGGTGCAGCTGGGTTGTGGTCACTTTTAGTTTTTTGGGTCCAAGTCTTGTTGGTATGCCGCATGCCCCGCTTGAATTGATGTACCTTAGATGATTTTTCCCAAGAAGTTGAACCTGACTGACTAGTCTATGTTTGAAAGTGCCAGAAATCTGTCTGTACTGAAAATAGTTACCATTGTGTTCTTGTTGCACCACGCCTCGGTGCTATTGTAATCTGCCCCCTTGCTGAATTATCTTCTCTGATTGTGCTCAGATATTCATTGAGCTGCTGGAAAATGTTCTGCAGGGACATGAAAGTTCTATAGGGTAAATATCTTGCCTTTTCTCTCATACATATGAATAATAAAGGAAAAAAGATATTAACAAAAGGGTTTCCTTAACTGTTTTACAAAGCATGACCCACCCATCATCAATTTTCCTTGTGTAGTAACTTTTATTGTTTTTCAACATCTTTAGACCTGAAGAGCTTCTAGAAAGAACCAGGGAGGATAGCGTTTCAGATTATGGTTTGTATGACCATATGTTCATCTTCTACTGAGTACCATTCTTGACTGTGTTTTCATATTCCAGTACTATCTAACTCTATTGTCTTTAGCTGTCATGTTCTTTAGGTTTGTGACGTCTGGTGAAATTCAAAGGAGGGCCGAATTTTTTGAACCATTCATCTCTGGCTTGACAAATTCTACTGTGGCTCAGGTGAGGCCCGTAGCTCTGTTGTTACATATTCCCTCCTCCTTGAAATGATGACGTTTGGACAAAATTTTTTGGCTTGTGGCTAGTACAAATAGGATGTCTGAAACGACATCGAAAGCAGAGTGCAAGGAGCACAGATATTATATCCATAGCCATCTAGTTGCATCAGGAATGCAAGTTGGTTGCAGATATTGTACCAATAGTGACTAATTTGAACTTATTTAAATCAAACACGAAGGCACCTATTAGTGATTCTGTTTGTTGCTCAATGGTGGTGCTCATGATATGTTCCTTTTATTTTGGCACACGTTTCACATGTTTACTGACCTGTGACAGCCCTTACACCTACACAGAATTTCCATTCTGATCAAGTATAAGACGAAACCAAGATTAGATATCATGAAATTCAAATTCTCCTTTGAGTCATGGAATACTTGTAACCCTGGAAATGAAAGGCGCTGGGCGCTCGCCTAGGCACTAGGCGGCGACCTCCGCCTCGCCTTGTGGGGTAGGCGAAAGAAAGGCGGGACGACGGAGAAAGTCGGGCGTGCCGGTGGCTGACGCGGAGATCCAGCGTCGAATTCCCCGAGATTCGCCGTCAGAGAGAGAGAGCGAGAGGAGGGCGATGGGACCAGGAGCTTCGCGGCGTCGCTGCTCCTCCGTGGCCTCCTTCCCCGGCGGCGGCGCTGCTCCTCCGTGGCCTCCTCCCCCGGCGGCGCTCTGAGTTTGGTTGGATAACGGTGACGGTGGCTGTTCGTGTTTCAGTTTTAGAAGAAGGAGAGGGTACGTGGAGTTGGCCAGTTGGATTGATTGGGCCGTATTGGGCTGAAATGGGGGCAACTATGTGACGTTTTGATCTTTTTCCCTTCTCTTTTCTATTTTTAGCAGTTCATTATTTGACTATTTGGGTGTCCGTACAAAACGCCTCATATCGTCTAGGCGCGTTTAATCGCGCTTAAGCGCTAGGCGGAGGCTCACCGCCCGCCTAGCGCCTAACGTCTTCCCGAACGTGGCTTGTAACATATGAGGTTTGCCCCCAAGCGACAAAAGTTCGGATAGGAAGCTGTTGGTTTAATTGAATAACCTTGTTCTTTTCTACTTTACCGTCACATTATGTTAACTGAACCCTTTCTTTTTCTGCCATTAATAGAATGCACCCCATTTCATAGACATTTCTGAAAATATGCAGCTGATGGGATGACCCTGGTTTATAATTCCTTTTGCAGTTCTGCAAGGCTTCTGTGGAGCCTATGGGTGAGGAAAGTGATCATGTGCACATAATTGCCCTATCAGATGCATTAGGTGTACCAATCCGAGTGATGTACCTTGACCGCAGTTCTTGCGATAGTGGCAATCTGAGCGTAAACCACCACGACTTCATCCCTGCAGCCAACTCTTCTGAGGATGACGCTGCAATGACATCAACTACTGCGACTGAGAAGCCTTACATCACTCTGCTGTACCGGCCTGGTCACTATGATATTCTCTATCCAAAGTGATTTTTGCCTGATTGAACAAGGTTGGTTTTTCTTATGGCTAGTTTCATGGATTCGGGAGCATTGTCTAGAACCGTGTCATTATGTTGCTCCTACAAGCTGCCAAAGGTGGCCTTTAAACAAGGACTCGAGTTCTTGGGACGGACAGGCTTGCTTGTCGGTGCCCTCTATCTCAACTTAGTCATTTTTTCCCACCTTGTATGTCTTACTCTGGTACAATGATTTGACATTGTGTTGACCGTTGAGAAGTTGTGTGGATATTGCTACTGATTGGGGTTTCCTTAGCCGCCTTTATCCTTTGCCCTGATGCCTGGATGAATGTTAACAAACTCTTAAATTTTTTGCTGTTATATCCCGTCTTGTTGAGGAAATTTCGCTGCTTTCGGGTACTGTCAGTGCTATCAAATCCTATCTGAAGAATGTTTGGGGATTTATGTGATTTTCTGATTGAATGGCATAGTGTATGAAATGTTCGTTGCTTGTCAGCTTTAACCCCACTATTTCGTTCTCGTGCTTTTGCGGAGCTTGGTGCAAAGCGAGGTATGTTGGAGCAGATAGTGATGGAATTGAGTGTTGTTATTATCAACCGTCTTTCAGTGGTTCCATTTCTTGTCTCATAAGCCTCTCAGTTCTTGTGTTTGTGGTCATTTAGAATGTCTGTTCAGAGTTATGGGAGAGTAATGGTATTAATGCAACCAATTTTACTGCTTCTCTATACTATGTGACTAAGGTTTCTTCTGTAGACATATGAATACTTCATAGGGTGAAAATTCACCCTAATTTTCTCCTGGAAAAGCAGGACGACGTTTGAGGTTTTGCCTGTTGTATATTCCTGCTCCATGGTGTGTAGTCTGGTTTTATCACAACTTGTAAACTATCGGTGCAGTTGACCTGGTTAGGCGTCTGCTCCAGCGTGGTGTGATGACCATGGTTAACAGATGAACATTTATCCTGCGTGAACACCCTCCCAAAAATTATGCTCATAACTCAGAAATGGGAAACAAGCCGTCAATCTGTTGCATAAAATTTATGGAGATTATGGATTCGATAAAACATGAGAATTGGCACCACTTGCTCATTGGTTGGGCATCGTGAGTTCGTGACACAAAAGGACAAGGCCTATCTATGTCAAAAGCCTTTTGCGATAAATATATGAAGCAAATTGGAGTAGGCTTATGTCTCAAAGCGACTTTGAAACCTATCAATTGAAGGCGCCTGGAGTGAGACAGGGTGACAAGCCGCGGGAGTTGACTCTCCCATGGAGCTACGGTGGCATAGTACGATCCGAAGTAGGTTATAGACAAGACAAGGTTTCTCTTTTTAATATATTTTTAAAATTATTTTTAATTGAGGCATAAACATGGGTCTTCACTTATCGATTATGTATTTTTAATATATTTTTAACATTATTTTAATTGAGGCAAAAACTTTGCGTGTGTGTAACTAACTATTTCATATTAGTAATTTCTCGGGTTCCAAATAACGGTTAATAACAATATATCTCTAGCTCGGATCTGAGCTCATAGCTAGGTTATACAACTACTGCCTGCCAATCACTTTCTTGGCCTCCTCCACACCTAAAAAAGGGAACATTTTCCTCCCATTTGGCGCGGCCTATCTTTTGGTTGGGATGGTTGCTGCTGATGTTCCTTTGATCGCCACCAGCCATCGGCCCTGTTTGTTTTCGCTTATCTGGAACTCGCTTATTTGAGAAGCAGGTTTTTCTGATAAGCCGTTGTCTGGAGAATCCGCTGTCCAAATAAGCTGAGTGTTTGGCAATCCTGATTATTTTCATTCGATTCTCTTTCTTGAGTACTGAAATGACTTGAATACCCCTGATGCTGATAATAACTCTTTTTTGTTCTGATTACAAGAAGAAGCTTATATTTATAATATATTTTGAGTTTGTCAAATACTAACTATAATAAAATATGGTCTATTACATGCGAAGTTCACAAATTACACAAAGTTCAATTTGCAAAGGTCTAGTACTTCGAATCCTTCTTCTCCTTGTCTATTCCGAAACATCAAAGCAAAGGTCTGCCATTGATGTTGAAACCTGCAATTAGCACTGACAGTCAGAAAATGGCAAAGGCTCAATATGCAAATTCAAGCGAGGACTAACAACACGGGTCAGCCTGAACCCAGAAGATTCCGCCACACGGGCAATTCATCGATCACTTGGGAACCAAAGGAATACTCACTTGGACGCGGCAATCTGGAGGCAGCTGATGGCCTTGCACACCTCTCACTGCAAAGCGCACAGATCAGGAACATATCCACGCGATGATGGTAGAGAAAATGGGAAGAGGGCGGGCGGTCCGAGGCTCTCACGATGCCGAGGACGGAGGAATCGAAGTTGGTGTCGCAGAGGCGGTGGAGCTCGGCGGCCTTGCGAACAACGGGGCGCGCTCCGCGTCGATCCGGATGGGGCTGCGGCGGGGAGGCGCGTTGGAGGCGGATTCGGTGCAGGGCAGCGGCGTCACCGTGGTCTCGATGCGGGGGTGGCAGCCGGATGGCGGGTGGCGCGGCGGCGGCGATGGGGAGTCGCTCGGGAAGAGAGGGCAGGAGAGGGAAAACGCCTCGCTTCTGTTGTACGCGGCCCCGGACGCGCGGTGGAGAAAATCGAGTTTAACGTGTGCGAGTCGCTCCGCTGGTAAGCGGCGTCTGTGGTAAGCCAAGTTTAATCCCGCCGTTTGGGTTCGCTTTTTGCTTATTTTCACCCATAAGCGGCTTATAATCAGAAACAAACAGGGCCATCTTCATGTGGTCACGTCATCTAACTTACAATGAGACAAATCATGTCTGACAAAGACAAAACAGAAAGAAGTAATCCTTGGATCAGGTAATGCGAGTTTTGGGATCGTTCATCCGGAAAAGAAGGCGTTTCACCACTAAATTATTTAGGAATTATCGTAGCGCGCGACAGATCACGAGCTCGGACTCTCGGAGCAATCATGAACAGAATTGACAAAATTCCAAAACGTTGATGTACAACAGTACAAGTGAACCCAATTAGTACTGAACTGAAGGGAAATTGGCGGGAACGGATGGATCATCATGAGCACAGCGGGTCGTAGAATCTTTGAACGGGCCCGCAGAGAGCCGCTCCCAAGAAAGCCGATAGTAATAAGGGCTGAGGGAGCATTTCTGGGCCCACTCACGCTCCCCCAAACTGTTAAAGCATAATCCAGATTTTTATCAGTTTCCCCCTTGTTTTCAATTTTTTTTTCAGAATACAAAATCATTTCCAAACCCTGAGAACTCAGAATCAGCATGGAGACAAAGAATTTCGATCGTGCTTCAGTTAACATGAGAGATATGGATAGAGAGAATGGAGCAGTACAATATTTGATTAGACAGAGTGGCGGTGTCATAATCACTGTCGCATTAGTGGGCACGGCCTCCCTTAATCTTATGGTGCGATGAGTGTCAGCCTGCAGTGAGTGCTGGAGTCTTTTCCCTCTCCTACCTTTTCAACGAGTGGTGATTTCAGTGGCGGCAGCGC
Source organism: Eragrostis nindensis (assembly GCA_012490785.1). NCBI lineage: Eukaryota > Viridiplantae > Streptophyta > Magnoliopsida > Poales > Poaceae > Eragrostis > Eragrostis nindensis. Next base: position 1,246,770 of record JAAXCT010000058.1, read on the forward strand.
ATGATGACCATCAGCAGCCTAGATAGAGTATCTCGTGGTGCTTAATAAGATCTCGTCTAAATCAAGTGTCGCACCCTAATCTTATGTTCTGACTCTTTTTTTTTTCAAATCCAGAATAACATAAAAGAGGTTTCCTAACTGTACTGAACAAGAGAACATTCATTTAGTACTTATTATTGAGGGTCTCGTCTAAATCTAAGAGTATAGCGCCCCTAATCTTATGTTCTGACTCTTCCTTTTTTTTTTTCAAAATCCAAAATAACATAAAAGAGGTTTCCTAACTGTACTGAGCAAGAGAACATTACTTATTATCACTATAATAATTAAGTACTAAATGAACAAGAGAATATTATGTTCTGACTCTTCCCGATTTCTCTTCATTTTTCACGCATGCAAGCACAAAAATGAAGATTGGTCAGAATGAGAAAACATATGCTGATTTCTTCTTCTTCTTCTTGGGCGAGGGATATGCTGATTTCTTCTTATAAGATGCTTTATTTATCCTTAGACCCGGATGTAAGCAGGCCCAAAAATTGCGTGGAGAGATCTAGGCAGATCATGTCAAAGTGCTCGAGTTTACTAATAGTGATTTGAGAGTACAGGCAAGGCCAGCACGCAGTTGACATGACAGTGACACACACTGTCCTCTGGTTTTGTCTGAAGACAAACAACACACACACTTTCAATTCTCAGCGACAGCCATCAGCTCTAAACAGCAACAAATTTGGGCAGATCACCAACCCAGTTATCCACGAATCAAGCGGCCCCTAACCTACCGATAACAGTGACATGTGCAATTAAAATTCACATACAGTTGCCTGAAAGACTCTATTTGTGTTCAGGTAAAAAACAAATCCTTACAAACAAAACAACAGCTTTGCCGCAGTTTATACTATTATGGGATTTTTTTTTCTGTGATTCTCGTGAAAATCCTGTACTGTGGCATTCTTGCGTTAAAAAATCCAAAAATGTTAGGATGTGACGTTTCATGAGTGTCACGTAGAAAAATATTGGTAAAGAAAGATCAATCACACAAATGAAAAATATTGGAAGAACGCACCTGTAGTTAAGCTCAAAGCAAAATGCTGATGAATATAATTAATCAAGTTAAGAGTTTTGTTTATGAACAAGTTAAGTGGTTAATAAAGGAGAGCAGACCAAGGCATTGTCGCGCGCCAGTGGCAGTTACTAGTCTTTTTCTCTCTCCTCCCCAGGAAGAGAGAGAAGCGCACCGTTATTTTCTGCAAATTCCACTCGCTCCTCCTCCCGATTCCCCCTTTCCCTCCCTCCTCTCTTCTCGCCGAGCCACCCGACCAATTCTCCCCGCCCAGATCGCCGCCATTCCCCCGGCTCCGGCGACAACCTCCTCCCGTCGCGGCCACGGCACTTGTCCCCCCTCCCTCTCTCCCTCCTTGCTCGGCGCGGCTTCCGGCAGTGGCGGCCGGAGGAGGTCACTATGCTACAGGCGGCGAGGTGGAGCGCCGGAGCGTAGCGTTCGGGGCGGTGTGGATGCGGAGATAGTAGGCGGCGGGAGAGCGCCCTCGTGTTGGTGCTGGTGGTGAGCGTGGCGGCGGCCGGCCGGGAGCCATGTATTTCGCCAAGCTCGATGACTCGCCCATGTTCCGGACGCAGGTGAGGATTCATTCGCTGGATCTCGGTCTCCGGCCAGGGGGCGCCTCACTGGGCCGTGATGCTCGCGCGAGCTCGGCGGCTGCGGGGTGGCGCGCGCGTGGGTGCGTGGCTGACTCTCACGCGCGCGGTGCGAAATTCGCCGCGGCTTCCCGGATTCTGTCGCGGCGGGCGGGTTTGATCCGCGCGTGCATCCGTCCAATTCCATTTCTTTTTTGTTTGTTGCGTCGTTGGCACATGGTTGGGGATTGGGGGAAATACTGTGTTGTGCCGGCGCCACCTTTCTCCTTCTGACGGTTGATGCGCGGCGCGTGCCCATTGTATTCCTTTCGTTTTTTTTCTTCTTTTGGGGCGAATGCACGTGGGGAGCTTGGTTTCTTCTCTGTGATTTGGCTTCCACGGATCGGCAGGTCTGCATTGTAGCATGCCGTTGATTATATTATTCGTCTCTTGATTGTAGCACGCTTTTGTTTCTTACCATGTGTGCCCGTGCGTGGTCTATAATGTGTGTCTGTAATGTATTAGCTTGTAGTTGAATTGTCGCTTTGTCAGGCTGCTGTTAATGTCTCTTCGGTATTATCGTGTCAATTTTTCTTGGCACCATAATTGCTGGTTCCAAATTACTTTGTTTTCTAGATAAATGAGTGTTTTTTTTTTGGTTTATGAAGACCCCTAATGTTTGTTTGACTGGTTTCCTTGCCTTTCTCCCGTCGATGAATGACTGTTTATACCTTTTCCGCCTACTGATACAGATACAAGCACTTGAGGAGAGTGCTGAATTGCTAAGAGAAAGGTGCCTGAAGTTCCATAAAGGATGTCGCAAGTATACGTAAGTGATCATTTGAAGCTATTTTATTGTATGTTATTGAGAATATGGTTGAACTGTTGTTCAGTCCCTTACAGTTTGGTATCTCAGAAAGACAGAAAAACCTACTTGTTGTGTTTTCTAATGCCTGCTTGCTGTACGTTGGAGACAGTAATTCATGCACCTACCTGAACTTTGGTTTCAGTGAAGGACTAGGGGAAGCATATGATGGAGATATCGCGTTTGCAAGCGCGCTTGAAACATTTGGAGGAGGGCACAATGATCCAATCAGTGTTGCTTTTGGTGGTTAGTCATGTTATTTCTTTCACACCATTTTCCCAACAGCATTTGATTATAAACTCCAAACGAGTATGCTGGAGGATCATGTCGTTGTTTCTGTATTTGCTTAGTTATTCTGGAAACCATGTCCATGTGCAAGAAAAAAAAATATTCTTGTTCCTTTCTCTTGTTCACTGATCCTTCTTTTCTTTTGGAGTTTTGTCATCAACTGGCTTATCTTGCTAGCTTCTCATTACTTTTCCTTTGTTACATTTCCCATTCACTGAGAATACTGAATTTGTTTCCACTCCAGGACCAGTCATGACCAAATTTACAATTGCATTGAGAGAAATCGGAACATACAAGGAAGTTCTGCGCTCCCAGGTACTCTGCATTTTTATTCAGAATGTGATGAATGTGTTGGTTCAGCCCTCATCAAATCGATGTGGATTTGCATTTATTCTCTCTCTCACTTACTCTCTCTCTCTCTGTGCTTTGTTGGAGCATTGTTGTATTTCTTACTGTTTGTGCTTTTCTCCATACCTCAGACATCTTTAATTAATGAACATCACAAAATACCGTTACGACTTCTGTGATAAAGACCTTCATTTGTGGTACTCTGTTTCGATGTTATTGAGAAAATATATGGATATGGAAACCTTGTTGTCATATGGTTCTAGAATCTAGAGTCCGTTATTAAGCTATGATCTCAACTTCGAATTACAGGATGATATTAACCGAGAGAAAACATTATATATGTTACTTTTTTCTTATTCCTAGTCATGTGAGAACTTGGGCTCACAGGCATAATCCACAGTCTATGATTAGATTGGAGATGTTCATGCTTCCCTTGTTGAAAGTCTAATTCCATTTCTTGGCATGCTGAACATTTTGTAAGCTCGGTGATCTAGTTTCTGATTCAGGCTTCTGGCAGGTTGAGCATATGCTAAATGACAGATTGCTGAACTTTGTGGATATTGATTTGCATGATGTTAAGGTACCAGTATCATTTGCTATTATTAAAGAACTTTGAAAATTCGCTCTAAGGATAATTGAATGACACAATTTCCTGCTTAATATTTTTTTTTTCAGGATGCTCATAAGCGTTTTGACAAGGCTAGCCTCGCATATGACCAGGCAAGTTATCTTGTTATGTCATTTCTTGGTTTCAATGAATTATTTTCTATTTGCATCTTTTCATAAATAATGGCGAAGAGTTTCCTTTTCCCCTCATGCATCAATATGTGTGGGATATTACAAGTTTCCACCCAGGGGCAACGCTACGTTCATGCATCAATATGGCTGAACCAGACGAATTTTTGCAAACAAGTGTACCTTCCTCTTGATTCCCAGTGAAGACCCCAGTAAAAACTGTTGAATTCTAGTGAATGACCTGGGTGATGGTTATTCCTGGCTTCGCCCCTGTTTCCACCATATAATAATATGGCATGCTATTTTTATATTATCTGTTCATTGAGTGATAACGAATCAGCTGGTTGAAGTTGAGAATGGTTCTGTAACCAGATGTTCACGCTGCCACTCTGTTATTTTTTTGCTGATTGCTATTCTTTTTCTTGAGTTTTCTGCCACACTTTTTCTTTTATCAGCCGTACTTTCTCTGTTGTAGAGTTGCTGTATTATTTTCAGGCTAAAATTGCTGTAGTATTACGCATTTAATGTTTCTGAGGTAACATGCTATTGACTTGCAACTGGTTGATTGGTTATAGGTTCGTGAGAAGTACCTGTCACTGAAGAAAGGTACACGGGCAGACATAACAACTGCGATCGAAGATGTAAGAGTCTTTATTATCCTAAATTTTTCTGTGGCACACTGGATAAGGCCGTATTCCCTCCTAACTGACGTACGTTTGGTAATAACCAGGAGCTCCACAGTGCTAGATCTTCATTTGAACAAGCTCGTTTTAACCTGGTATGAGAAGCATTGGCCCTTACTTCGGTTCTTAGCTTTCACTTTGTGCTTATATCCTTATCATGCTGTTGATTGTCATATCTTTGTTGATCTAATAGGTCACTGCACTTTCCCATATCGAGGCAAAGAAGAGATTCGAGTTTTTGGAGGCTGTTAGTGCGACGATGGATTCACATCTTCGATATTTCAAACAAGTACCACCTTGTATATTTTACCTCTTGGTGTAGCTATGTTATGCACAAAATGAGATTAATAGTATTGGTTGCTATTTGTCAGGGATATGAACTATTGCATCAAATGGAGCCATATATTAATCAGGTAACTTTGTTTGTTTGAGTAATTACCTAATCCTAACATGTAAGTATTATTGCGCCACCATCTTAGCTTTCAATTCTCTTGTTCTGAGGCTAACATGTCATTTCACTGCCCTTGTGCTCCTTCTGGAGCACAGGTGATTGTCGGATGAGTCCAGTATGCTAGATCAGGCTTATGGATTATTATTGAGGAGTCTTAATGGCTATCCTACGTAATTGATAACTCTTTGACACTAGATCTTACATTTCCTTATTATAATACTGGCATTATAGCCGAAATTATCTTGGGAGCTTATTGATTACTTCCCACATGAATGACCCATAAATTTATTTTCCATGTTGTATCTACTATAGTAATTTGCAGTCATCATAACAGAAATTATATTACGTCGATCTGTTTTCATTCTAACAGAGATTAGTTATTATGTTTTGGTTCATTAGCATGCAGTACAGGTTGTTATTAATTTCTTGTGCATTGTACTGAAGGTGCTCATAATAAAGAAGTTAACAAAGATATTCCCCACCCCCCGTAACCTGCTTTTGGATTCGTCTGCAGGTTCTTGCCTATGCACAACAATCACGAGAAAGGGCAAACAAGGAACAAGCTTGTCTTGTAGAGAGGATGCATGAATACAAAAGGCAGATAGATCGTGAAAGTCGGTCTTCTGCAAATGGTTTGAGTGACTACCATAATGGTGACGGAATACAAACAATTGGTAGAAGTTCACATAAAATGATTGAGGCAGTGATGCAGTCAGCCTCAAAAGGGAAGGTAAGAGTAAGATATTCGGATCCACTGGGAATGTAAAGCAGGTACCACAAATCGGGGCAAAAATATAATATTAGGCCATGCAATTTTCAGGTTCAGACCATTCGTCAAGGCTACCTCTCAAAGAGATCTTCAAACCTGAGAGGCGACTGGAAAAGAAGGTTCTTTGTACTTGATAGTCGAGGAATGTTGTACTACTATCGCAAACAAATTACCAGACCACCTGTATGTCCACATCATACAATACTTATCAAACTGTTACGTTTCCTCCCATTTCATGCACGATATATCGTAGTTCCTATCTTTTCCTCAACCATTACATTTGATCTCATAGGGTGGTGGTTCCAGCCAAAGAAGTGTCAACCACCCTGAACATGGTTCAGGCTTGTTGAGCAGATTATTCTCTTCCCATTATCATGGTATTGATGAGAAGTCTGTTGCACGACATACTGTAAACTTGTTGACATCAACCATTAAAGTTGATGCAGAACAATCAGATTTGAGGTTCTGCTTCAGAATTATTTCACCAACAAAGGTCTACACATTACAGGTATAGCGCAAGATTGTGTTGAAAACTATCTTTTTGTTGACTTCAATTAATTCTTTCCTACTTAATGAACACAAACTGGTATTTATGCAGGCAGAGAGTGCAGTAGATCAGATGGATTGGATTGAAAAGATAACTGGTGTCATTGCCTCTTTGTTGACCTCACAGTCTCCAGAACAGGTCAGTAACGGATAACATCGATTGGATTGTTTATGTATTTTGATTTACAAACTGTGGTGTTTCGTTTCAGTTTTTTATGTCAAGCCCTAAGGGCAGTGGTCATGATCGGAGTAGTGAGAGTAGCTCCTTTACTAGTTCAGTGGACTATGAACATTCCATAAACGATGATTTAGTACTGGAGAAGAACTCTGGGAATGGGCATCATGATGTCAGGAGCACACATCATCACAGAAGCAGCATAAAACCTGAAAAGCCAATTGACTTGCTTAGGAAAGTTGATGGCAATAATATGTGTGCTGATTGTGGCACTTCAGAACCAGATTGGGCATCATTGAACCTTGGTGCTCTTCTATGCATAGAGTGTTCTGGGGTACACAGAAATCTTGGCGTGCATATATCAAAGGTAATTGAGAAATTAAATCTGCAATTCCTTGTTATGAATGGCCTGCTTCTTTTCATAAAACATGCATTTGTATTGATATTTGTACATCAATATTTAAATCTAGAAGAAGGTTTCACCTTTGGGGCTCTACGCGACAGCTAGAAGAAGGTTTCACATGTACTGATATCTGTGATTGGCGTTCATATATAGAAGGAGGTTTCTATATCTTAAGCCGTGACACACATTTTGCTACTCAGAGCAGGCATGACTGCGCTTTTGGCCCACACAAGAAACTTAAACTTAATATGATAACAGTGGTCCTCAATAAAACCTGAAAACCAAAACAATTGTAGTATGTTTGTAAAATCTATAAATACTTAAGGTAGGTCATCTTTGTTATAGATTTACATTATGATGCATAATAATTGCCATTTGATATAGCCAATGTTGCAGCTTACAATTCTGAATCCGCGGGTTTTACAAGCAATCAACAACTGGTGACAGATGTACTATCAGGATGATAAATTCTTTGGACAAAAATCCAAGGAAAAATCTAATTGTGTTGATTTTCTAGGGTGCCACTTTTCATTGGAATGAGTAATAAAACAATATGAACTTATATTTAGAATCAGAGAAGTATAATCCTTTTGTTAAAATGGTAATCAAGCAACAGCTTTTGGGTGGCTTGGACGACTTACCGTACCTTATTTATAGGTTAATGCCACACTAACCATGTTCTGAAACATTGATACAATGCCTTGTCTATATCATGCTTTGATGGAAACTTGATGAGAGACAACCTTAGAGCCTTACAGTGCTTACCAGTAATTCAGTGGATAGCAGTTTCTTCTTGCGAGCATCGTTTTGTATGTACAGTAATTCAGTGGATATAAAATCTAATCACGTGCAGTGCATTGATTGCCCTACAGATGATAAAGTAGTTCCTACTTGTGGGGCATTCATTTATGGTGAATATATTACCAACTAAAATCTTTTTGTGTCTACTTAGTTCAATGCATATCACGTTGTAACTTCGTTGCTTGCTTAGATTTTTCTTCAGTTATAACCAGCATGGCTAATGACTTATGTACTAAATCAAATACGCTTATGTGCTGAAAATAAATTGAACACATACATTATATTGGCAGGTAAGATCTCTGACACTTGATGTCAGAGTCTGGGAGCCATCTGTAATCAATCTCTTTCAGTCATTAGGCAACATGTTTGTCAACAGTATTTGGGAAGAAATGCTACCTTCATCAAATAGTTTCTGTTCTGACTATAGTCTAAGGTAATATTACAATTGCTCTGAATCTCTTTATATGGTATCCATTGTTTTTTCTCTATTGCTTTCCAGGTAACAAATTTGCATCCCGGCTTATTTTTACAGTGATGATGGATCATCAGACACTACGCCGTATCTACCAGTTGGAAAGCCTAAACAAAAAGATGCTTTCTCCACCAAAGAGAAATTTATCCATGCAAAGGTACTTGCTATATTTTACAATTTGCTTTGTCCAAGTATCTCCTTGAAAACAATGGTATGGTTGAATACGATTCATCATGGTTTACTACCTAGAAAACATTAGTCCCAACATGAACATTTCCAACCAAGATGTACTGCCGTTCTGGATCTACCTTCTGTTGATGTTGTTGCTTTGCGTATAACTTGAAGGGATTAGCTGCATTCACATTCATTTTTCTTTTTAGGCTACGTCTCCCAGATCATACTAGTAGCTGGCGTTGTATCAAGATTTTAGTATCAAATAAAGAAACTCACTGCTTAGAGCACAATTGCCACTTTTCGTACAAGAATCTCATCCCACGGCCTACTGCATGTTTGTTTCTTCTTTTGGTGGTGTTTTACACAACAAACCCACTCCGTCATCTTAATGTTTTCCTAATGTTGTATTTTCTCTTTGCTGTGTGAATGTTCCAGTATGTAGACAAAGAATTTATACGAAACCATAGCATGGATTCAGTTCAGCTAGCTCAACAGATGTGGGATAGCGTCAGTGCAAATGACAAGAAAGCTGCATACAGTCTCATTGTGAGGTCACATGCAAATGTAAACTTTGTTTATGGAGAAATGCCCTCTAGCTCATGCTTGACTCTTGGAAAAGCACTTCAGCAAGAGCAACCAGCTTCGCCATCTGATGGAAGTCCTAGATTTTTCGATTGCAATTCACATGACAAGGTTTCTCCTAGAGAGTCACTTTCTCCTGCTAGCACAAGCTCACGCATAGATGACGTCGAGGACATCTGTGAAGGTTTTTCCTTGCTTCATCTTGCCTGCCGTGTTGCAGATGTTGGGATGGTTGAACTACTTTTGCAGTATGGTGCTAATGTAAATATGACTGATTCAAGGGGTCGGACACCCCTTCATCACTGCATTTTGAAAGGAAGAACTCTGCATGCCAAGCTTCTCCTCTCCAGGTATGGAAGAACGTATAAAATAGGCCTTTTATCTTGCAGATGTTCGTTTCATCAACAGGGCGGGTGAACCTCCTGGTGTTTTTGCTGTGTACTGATGTCTGTATTATCCGATCCACTGTTGCACTGACATGCACCAGCATTTTCCTCCACAAAATGGAAGTAGAGCTGTTAATTTGATTCATTTACGAAATGGCAGTAGAGTTATACTGATCAATTATTATTAATTCCTGTTTGGTCCTGTTTACCTTTGCCAATGAAAAAGAATAAATATAGCTACGTAGGGAGGCAGCCATTTGTAGACGTGCTTGCGACATTGAACTTTACAGGCATAAAATAACTTCTTTGTACCTTACACAGGCCACACTGAGGGTACCTTTTGGACCCCTTAATTTAAAACTTTTTGGGCACAACTGGTTAAACTTTGTAGGCACAATGGAAGTAAACAAACGGTACCAGATCTAACATGGGACCCTCTAGTCCGCTCTGGTTCCGGCAAACATATTTTATCTGTTTGTAAAGCCTGCTGAATTTGCGAGCCGTAATATAGACTTTCTAGCATGCCAATTTTGGATGGATACCCTGCAAAGGCCGCTTTGCTTGCCCTTTGTTTCTGCCAAGCTTCTGAACTTGGGAACATATTTTTTGTAGTTACTACCGGTGCAGTACTATTCATTACCACCAGAGCTCTCAATTTCTTCGTGATTAGTCGGCTTTATGCTTTTCTTCATGCAGCGAACATTAGGGAATGATCTAGCAAGCCATGAAAATATGAATGTCAGTCTCACCTTCCAGTTTCTGTTTGTATGCAGGGGGGGCGATTCACAAGCCACCGATCGAGATGGCAGGACAGCATTACAGTATGCAATTGATGGTGGAACAAACGATGAAGAGATTCTTGGTTTGTTAGACGACCATAGTAGATAATCTTGCAATCACATCTTCGGTAACTCAAAATTCCCACCTTAATGCGGCCGATTCAACTAACATGGCTTCTGTCCCAGCTTATCTTTCTGACGATCCAAGTTTGGCATGAAAGCAATTTGTGTACATGTCCATCTGAAGCTCTTGCAACATGATACTCCTTTTTTTTTTTTGACTTCTTTAGCATCAGGGTCCTTATTTATTCATCTTGCAAACGCGTATGGTTTTGTTTGCAGATGATGCATAGTAAGTTTGTAAATCGAGTTGCTTCTCTTTATTCTTGTCATCTTTCGTCGTGAAGTAGATTAGCCTTCCGACGAAAGTTGATTGTACATATAGGGATGTGCCATTGTGATGTACGAAATGTTAGTGTGGAGCGTAGTATGTGGATGGTATATATGACAATGTTACACCTTGCTCCAATCTAACGTGCTTGGATTGCCCAACTGCATTGTTCCACCACTGAGCTATGGACCCAGTGAACAGATTTTTTTATTTATTGCCGTAGTCTTTACATTGAATGGTTCAGATACATAAGGGCATTGCAGGGCTCGTAGTCTGAACCTTCAAATCGTATGTTGATGCTTTGGAGTTTCATCATCTTATGAAGTAGTAGGGTGCGGTGAGACTGCTCTTGCAGTGAAAATACGTACAATATCCTAGCATTGTTTGGTAATTAATTCTACTATTAATTTGTCTTCGTCGGGTGAAGAAGAGCCTCTCTTACTCGTGCAGAATCAGGAAAGCTTGGTCGAGTTAATATAAGTGCAACTGATGGAGGGGGTATTTAGAGCCGTCACCGTCGCAAGAATATATCGGGGTACAAGTGGTCCTGCAGCCATATTGACATCACGGTGTTGCGCAACGTAGCTAACTACACATATCGAAATCCTTAACGATGGGCGACTCACCCCCTTGCTAATATAAGATGATGAGACCTTGAGGGTATCTTGGCGCTTTCAACAGCGCGGCGAACTATTCCTGCTTAGATATGGACCTCTTCTTCGTCAAGTGAAGAATAATTAAGGAAAGGTGTGTCAACTGTCGAGGTAAATAACTTCAACTGACAGAGATACATGTAGAGAGAGGCGTCTCCGTCGCTAGAATTAGTCTAGATGTCCGAGTACATGTGATCTCGCTATATACTTGTACGCGTCGACAAGCAGGGTGATCGTGGTGTGCATGCATCGATGATCGTCAGAACCATTACCAGGTCATCATCGATCATGACTGAAAAAGCGTGTGAGTTCATGTATATATGTTCATCATGTGGAATGTGGCGTACGTACACTCACCTTTGGAGGCTGTTCGACATCGATTCATCTTCTTCTTCTTCATCGTCGTGTTTGTTTGTTATATAGTAGTAGCCATCTCGAGTCTCGACCACCAGCAGCTAGCTAGCTTAGCCATGGGGGCCGCCGTCTCCTCCGGCCACTCATCATGCCCCAACCACCGCGGCCGCCTCATGTGCGTGGACTCCAACGACGTCTTGGGGGCGCGGTGCAGGGTGTGCCAGGTCGCCGTCAAGGTCGGCGTGCGCGTCCACCGCTGCCGGAACCCCGGGTGCGGCTTCCTTCTCCACGACGGCTGCTTCCGCTTCCCGGCGACGGTGAAGCGCCACTTCGCGCACCCGGGGCATCGCCTCACTCTGATCGGCGGCGGCGCCGGCGGCCACGGCTGCAGCCTCTGCGCCGAGCGGCTCATCACGCACGCCTACGCGTACAGCTGCGCCGCCGCGCCGGCGTGCTCCACCGGCGGCTTCCGCGCGCACCCGCGCTGCTGCCACCTCCCGCCCTCCATGTCCGACGCGGCGCTGCACCCGCACGGCAGGCTCGACCTGAGCCCGCCGCCGTCGGGCGCCGGAAACGGGAGCGGCGACGGCGGCGGCCGCGCACGCCGCAAGAAGTGCCTCAGGTGCCGTAAGACCACAGACGGACGGACGGCGAGGGCGTGGTCGTACCAGTGCCCCGACCCCGAGTGCGACAAGGAGATCTGCCTCGCGTGCGTGCTCGGCGACGGCGACGACGCCGACGACGCCGCGCGGTGCTGCTGCGTCCAAGGCGGCGGCGACGTCGACCCTGGACGCCTCGGGGAATGGATTGGAAACTTCTTGTGCGGGATCGGCCAAGCAATGGGGATCCCTTGTTTCAACCTCCAGTGCTCAAGGAAGTGACACGTACGCTGCTAACCTCTGATCGTGGAAGCGGGTTCAAAGCTGCTAAAACCATCTGTCCTTGTCATCATGATTGGTTTATAATTAGGTTGCAAAGTATTCCGTCGCGACTGTGCATTCCACGATGTACTATTCATTTGTTCGTTAATTAGTTCCGAATTATTGTATAGTACTGCCCTCTGAAGAAACTATACGAAATGTGTACACTCCTGCTCGTCACATTCTAGTTCAGTGCTACACACAGTAGCATTTATTTTACAGAGGACTTTTTTTTTTTCGAGGACATGCCTGGGCATGCTTTTCATTAAGCGGAATATAGAGAGGATTGTGGTGAATTTGATCAGGCACACTTTCAATTAATATACCCAAGCTAGCGGGCAAGCGAATATATAGCGACAGTACAGCAATACATGTATCCCGGAATAATAAAGCAGACGGGAGAAGCTACTAGCTAGCTAGCGTCACTGACTGCACGTCAGGAAGCGATAAACAATGGAAACGCACAGGAATACTCCACTAAGACTGACTCCAACCCATACCCTATATGGGGATCTATACTCAAAATAGGTAAAAAAAAGCTCTCCAACCGGTGATCTATATTGAGACCCATTGTGCGTGTCCTCCTCGCCCATGACCCAACAATAGAGCATCCTTGCCGCTTACCCTTTCATTCTTCGTCCGGTTCTTCTTCCTCTCTCCACTCTCTCCCCGGCTGCAGCTGCTGCTCGAGCTCCCGAACTCCTCTCCAGGCGGCGCGGCGGCACAGGGCCCAGGCGAGGGGGCGCGCGGGGCCACGCGGCGCGGCGGCGGCGGCTTGGAGGCGGGGGCGCGCTTGGCCACGGGCCCGCGGCGGCGGCGCGGAGGTGCGCGGCGCGGAGGTGCGCGGCGCGGAGGCGGCGTGGAGGCGTGGCCGTGGGGGCTCGCGGGGCGGAGACGGGGGCGCGCTTGGCCGCGGCGGCGTGTAGGCACGTGGCTGGGTCGCGGGGCGGGCCAGGCTACGGTGGGCGCGGGGCTGGGGCGTCGATGCGGGCAGCGCCGGTGGGGTGGGGCGGGGCTGCGCTGGATCGAGGAAGGAGGTGAGCGGCGGTCGGAAGGCGGCGCGAGGGAAGCGAGCAGTGGCGAGGGAGGAGGAGAACGGAGCGGGCGTGGAGGTGCGGGCCGCGGCGGCGGCGTGGAGTGCGGGGCCGGGGCGCGACGGCGGAGCGAGCCGGTGTCGGGTTGGGGAAGAAGAAAGGAAGAAATAGGTTTTCTATTGGATCTTCCGTTGGAGATTGATGTGTTTTGGTGTTGTATGTTGAAGCTCTTTTAACATCTATTTTTGGTTTTGGGTGTGCTCCAGCGTTGGAGTCAGTCTTACGTACCTTCTGCGTACTTTTAGGGCTCATGTGGATTGGAGGAAATTTTTTCCTTTCCTGCATTTTTCCTGTGAAATTGAACTATTTCCTGTGAAATTCCTATGCGATTCCTGTGAAATTTCTGCGTTCCAAAGGAGGCCTTAGTGGATTCATTTCATCTTGGATATATATTCTGGGCCGAATATATGCGAAGAAACAGTCAGGCCTCTCCTGTCCAGCAGCCCACGATCCGTCCGAGGCCGTGGTGCCGCGGGCGGTGCTGATGGACGAGCACGAGCGCCGCTTCGTCGGGGTCGGGCCGCGTCCACCGCGACGACGCGGCGCGCCCGCGCCTCCGCTCGCCACGCCCGAGATTTTCTTCTCTCGCCGCGTCCTTGACTCCTTTCCCGGAAACCTTCGTCAAGTGGCCGATGCAGATGCCAGGAAGAGTGAACAACAGTTCGATCCCCTGCTCCTCTCCTATCGGCCGATGCAGATGCCATGTAGAAAGGCATTCGTGTAGGGACTGTCTTTTTTCAAGAGCCAGAAGAAGACCTTGTGTTTTAGCTGGTTCAAAGATTTCCACAAACTATGATGATATGTAACTGTTTATATCTTTATATACTTTTTTTTTACTCAAGCTATTTTTTTGGCTTTGATAAAAAAAAAAGAATGCTTATATTTCAGCTGGATGGGGAAGTAGTTGCAAGTTGCAACAAGACCATGAGAATGTATACAACAATGGTTACTTATGAACGAACGAATGGATGAAGTATACAGCGGGAATTAATGGACAACCACGACTGAAAAATTAACCAAACACAAGTGTAACCACTGCTAAGACCGCTGTCACTTAGACTGGGTAGTTAAACTGAAACAAGGGAGCCCCATTCCTTGGCCGATCCCACACAGGAGGAGTCCAATCCATTCCCCGAGCCGTCCAGGGTCGACGTCGCCGCAGCAGCGGCACCGCGCGGCGTCGCCGTCGCCGTCGCCGTTGCCGAGCACGCACGCGAGGCAGATCTCCATGCCATCGTGGTCGGTGCACTGGTACGACCACGCCGCCGCCGCCGTCCGCCCATCCGCGGCCTTGCTGCCGCACTTGAGGCACTTGCGGCCGTTCCCGTTCCCGTTCCCGCCGCCTTTCGACGGCGGCGGGCGCAGGACGAGTCTGCCGTGCGGGTGCAGCGCCGCGTCGGACATGGACGGTGGGAGGTGGCATGTTAGCAGCGCGGGTGCGCGCGGAAGCCGCCGGCGGCGCACGCCGCGGTGCAGGTGTACGCGCGGTCGTGCGCGACGAACTGCCTGGCGCAGAGGGTGCACGAGTGCTGCACGTCGGCCGCGCCGAGAGCGAGGCGGTGCCCTGGGTGCGCGAAGTGGCGCTTGATCTTCGCCGGGAGGCGGAAGCAGCCGTCGTGGAGGACGAAGCCGCACCCGGGCTTCCGGCAGCGGTGGACGCGCACCAGCGCGCTGATCTCGACTCCGTCCCGGCACACCCCGCACCGAGCCGTAGCGGCGTCGTTGCCGTCCACGCGCTTGAGGCGGCCGCGGTGGTCGGGGCATGACGAGTGGCCGGAGACCGCGGCGCCCATGGCAGGCTAGCTCGCTCTAGCTGCCGTACGTGCCGGCCGGTGGAGCTAGCTAGTAACAATGCAAGCAACGACGAACGAAGTTACCGAACAGATCGGCCGCGCGAGTAGCTCAGCGCCTCACTCACCTTAATACTAGTCACTAAAGCAAAGTCTTCGAACAGTCGTCTGACTCGTCTCCAAAGGCGAGTGAGCGCACGGTCTTTCGATAAAAAAACTAAAAGTGAGTGCACGGTCTTTCGGGGCAAAAAAAAAAAAAAAAAAGGTTAGTACCTACTGATCAGCTCTCACGCGTTCTAGTTGTTTTACGCGTACCTACTGATCAGATCTGGTGCAAGATACCTCAACTTATCATGATTATCATATATATTGGCACTTTAGCTAGCACGATCGAGGGTGTCGAGAACTTTCCATATGGTGTAATGCATGCTGATGTAAATTGCATCCACTATGCAGGGCCACTTGCCCTTGTACCCCCGACATATCTCACCAATAAGTCACCAACTCACCATCACTGCTACGGGGAAGCCAGATTGAGACCCTATTCACAGCATGACACGTGACATAAATTTAAAAAACAAATAAAAAATCATGAATAAAAAATAAAAAGATATAAAATACTTTATTCATGCATGAGACCTGGTCTCGTATAATTCTTTTCCCGTGAGAGATTGTGTTGTGCCACACCTATCAACTATAACTACTAGTACCAATGCACGTGCGCACGCATGTGTCTAAGAAACTCATCACGATATTTACAAAGTAGCTGAAAAAGGTTTACAATGTAGCTGATATATAAACATTTTATTGTTATAACATTAAAAAACATGACCACATTAATAACCATACGAACGCATACCAAAAAACAAAACATTAAAGGTAGGACGGCCATATAAGCAGCCCCTTTTAGGGACAATTAGTGATATTAAAAAAAGAGTTATTGTTACGATCAGAAGGTGAGAAACATGTCAGCTTAAAACACAAACAACAATCTGTAGACATATAGGCAAGAGAACTTCTACCGTTGGAAGGAACCTGCAGTTCCTCTCCCACCAATTATTCTCAGCCATTGATCGTAAAAGGGCTCTTTAAGAAACTAATTCATTAGCTCCATAGAATTGTGACTGAAGGTACCTGAACTTAAAGTACCTTTCTAATGGGTTTCTCTTCTCTTTTGACAGTTAGACTTAGATCTAAACAAACAACAGTTACCATTAATTCCAAGCACCATAGCATTGGGTTAAGTCCGTACCTCAACCGCTAGAAGTTTGTGACTGGACTGTTAAACCTGCTTTCTCAGCCTTTTTCTTAGCTCGATACTCGACCTGATACTGTCTGCGATACTCAGGCGCCCGCGATCACGCCGTATTTGGGTGGCACATTTTCTTTTTGAGCACTTCGGGTTCCTTTGCCATGCAGCACAGACGAACCTTTGCTCGTGACTTCAGTTCCTGTGGAGTTATTTAAAGAAATAATCGGAGTAATGTATTTGTATATTTCTTGCACTCATAGAAAAAACAAAATTAGTGTATCTTCAGTTTTACCATGTTCATATTTACCTGAAGATGCCGTGCCAATGTTATGTATTGTATTGCTAACCGAGAGTGCCTTCTTCTTCCCCTTTTCACGCGGCACAATACTATCCCTCATGAATCTGGAGAAAACGATAGCAGAAGACGATCAACGTGTTTGAACCAGTGACACAAAAGATTGAGTGCAATAACGGCAACTAAACTCAGTTATGGGGATGGTAGTGGCAGAGCGTGAAAAAATTAAATGGGGTGGCGGGGGGCAATTGCTCAAATCTTAATGCTACTCAACAATTTTACGAGTATGAAGTAGGGATAAACTCAACACCCAACAAAATCTTCTAATCTAGTGTCCTCGAAAAAATATCTTAGCCTAAACCGAAATTTCAGGACGGCTAATGCTAGATTGATTAAAACAAGAAGGCATGCACCAGGTTAAGCCTTTCCTTTTTTCGCGACACTGATCCGCCGGCCAGAAATTGATGAGCTGACACAGTACAGCCAACTGCTAGCGAAACTGCTTTGCCGCCGTACCCTGCGATATTGCGGACTGCTAGCAAACAGAAACACGAACCTGAGGAGACGAACTGGGCCGCCTAGGTCTTGGTAGTTTTTGTCCGAGCGGGTGTAATGGAAATCATCAAGGAAACAAATAACGAACAGAACATTGAGGAGACCTAGATCAAAACAAAGACGAGCTAACGAAGGATAGTAGCCGGCATCGGCGGATCAGGCAGTAGCCGGCACAGCAAACACGGCGCCTCACGGCGGCCCTATACGTCACGGGATCACACAGGTGGAGACGGGAACCGGGGATGAAACACGCAGACGTCGAGCCTCCGGTGGTCGCCTCGATGGTGGCAAGGCGGTCGCGATCCTCTGGACGGGAGCCAAGCCGTGATCGCGATCGTCTCGATGGGGCGACGCGGTGATATGAGTTTAGGAAAGTGTAAAGCAATCACGGAAGTGGGGCGCGAAGATGAGGATGGCTGGATGGGGCGAGCACGATCTCGACCATGATCGCCTGCGCTGCGAAAGAATCTTTCCTACGAAGCTTGGTCTCCCGGGATGGAAAAATTAACGTAAAAAAGGAAAGGCGGCGTTTGCTCACGGTATTCAAAGAGGCGGGGCTAGGAGGAAGAAAGGCTAGCTTTGGTCACGGTGAAAAAAAACCAGGTGTGGGAGGACGGTGTCCCCTTTTTTGTACTGCATGAGGACAATTGTCCCGTCCCCTTTGCCCCCTTCCCGATTGGCCCCATTCAGCCTAGCAGGATCATAAGGGTTTTAAGAATGGGTGGATTTAGATCAAGGGTGGATCGACTGGTGGGTGTAATCTAGCAAGGTAAAACTGATATGTACCCCAACTGGTTCTTTATTGGTTTAGAAGATAGATTAGACTCTTAATTAATTCGACAAAAATAAGGAAATTTTACTGTTTTAAAAAGGTGGTCTTGTACAAAACCGACTGCACCTTCCTGCGGGAAGGTACCTTCTTAGCCCTTGGATTTAACATTTAGATTTGTGCAAATGAATGGATGAACACCTGAGATTAGCTCATAGAAATGCATGCAAGTTAAAGTATTCAGTCTTGGTTGTGCATTCCTCAATATATATATAAGTTCACTATATAGTTTTCTGCATAAATGGCTCTTTTTGTTTTGAGCAAATTCTGCATATGGCTCGTATACAGCGTGGTTACCGTTGCCTGCTGCAGAGGCGGCTTTCTCAAGTGAGCTGCCTGCGCATGCACTAGAATGCATCAAGGCCCATGTCGGCACGCCGTTCTTGAGTTATCATTTTGTGTCTTCCACCAAGTAAAGTGCCCTTCGGGTTTGTTTGCTACTAACATGCAGCAACGACGACGACGAGTGACGACAGTTTCGTCCGGAAATGGTGACGTCGGCTGTGGCGCAAGCAGCTCAAAATATAAAAAACCCGACGTCGATCGGCTGCCTGCCAGAAATGCTTACATTTGTGGCGGAGTTAGTAATCTGTGGTAGCTACTTTATTATTTATAATAATGACCTATTTTATCTATGTACTTTCACTACAAGAAATATGACCTTCTATGACGAATATGTCATGACAATAGATCAAAACGGCATTAAGTTATGATGTTTTTGACGTTTCATAGGAGTTGCTTCAATTTTCTGACAAAAACCGGGTGTGCGTCACAAAGACAAGGCAGGAATTGTCACAAATTATCCTAATGCAACATTACGACAAACATTAGACTGTCACAAGTTTTAGATGTTCGTCGCTAAGTTTTTCTCGGCCATATTGCAAGCGTTATGGCTCCCACAATAAATATTTAATGGTTACAAAACTGCAAAGAAAAAAGTGCGTTATCTAGGACCGAACACCAATGCCATTGCCGCATTCAAACCTAATTTCAAATTTTCTTCAATTCTAAATATTCCTATAATTTCAATTTTTCTTCAAAAATGCAAACTAGGACCTTTTTTGTGTGACTGCAAATTAGGACATAACATATCTGTTTTTAATAAATAAATTATATGTTGCATTTGAATATTTTAAAGTTTATGAGTTTTTGAAATTTATTTGACTTCATTTCGAGTTCATTTGAATTTATTTTGATTTATTCAAAACTCTTGGAACTGGATAAATAAGAACACAACTTAATTAAAATCAAGCCCATCTAAACCTGGCCTAGCCTGCTTCCCACAATCCCCTCCCGTATGGGCCAAAAGACAGGCCCAAAACAACAAAAGCCGCCAACTTGCTGTTATTCTCGTGTCTCCAACGTGAAAACGAATTGACTGAAGCTATCTTCAGTTGTGCAACTGACAGGTGGGGTCCTTACTGTCGGCACATTCTGCTGCTGTGCTGGAATTTTTTTTTATTTTTAACCTATTTTTAAGTAATATTTTAATAATAACCCGGTCCGAACTAAATTTGCAGATCTAGCCCATTAGGTCGCGGCGAACGACTTGGCGCGACCAAAAGGCGAGTCGCGGCAAGTCATTTGGCGCGGCACATTGCCACGTCAGCATTGACGACCACGTCGGCAACGGCGACCAAGAGTCGCGGCGAGTCGTTTGGCGCGACTCACAAGCCCATCGCGCCGTCCCGATGGGCGCGACTCAGAAGCCCGTCGCGGCATCCTGTTTGGCGCGACCGGTTGGGACTTGCTTTCTTCCTTTCTTCCTCCTCGGTCTCTCTTCCTTCCCCTTGCCTGTCCGGCCCGTCGCCCCAAGGAAACATTCTTCGAATCCGGCCGCCCTACTTGATAGAAGTCAAAAATAAACTGCGAAGCGTTGGGTGCGTCCTTCACTTTATAAACATATTATCTTTTACAACAATGGCTATTGAACATAGTGACAATTTATGACCATCCCAAACCCTTGTGATGCGGGCATTTGCAGAACAAATCAATACACACTGGGGCACTACCATCAAGAATGCTAATAGTTGCTATGTCTGACGAAGGTTGAGTAGTCCTTGTAGCCTCTTCAAGCTTTATTTCCAAATCATCAATACGAGCTCGTAGGTAATCCATATATAAAGCTGTTGCGGCCTCCGGCTTTGGATCACACCACATTGTGTAGCCACAGTTATCATCATCATCGTAACACTATAGACATTTAGTTAGTTAGACTGGAAGGAATGAGCGTATCGAAAAGAACGAGGATTGATGACAGTAATTACCGATCCACGTGGACATCTGAAGAATCGTCTTCCTCCGTCATCTGGCCCGTCATACATCTGTAGCACGCATTCTTCATGGTGGCAACATAAAGGCCAACACTCATTTGTTCCTACGGGTTTTTGATTTGTCCGGAGAAAATCATCCTTCGTCTCGAGGGGAAATTGCGGAATGGGTTTAGGATAGGATGCAGGACCGCAATTATTATCTGTGTATGGTATTGTTGGTATAGGAGTGGATGAAGTTGCTCCCTGATATCGTCGCCGGCGGCTTGGGGTCCGAGACATTTCTAAACTTTTGTGCGACTCGCCGGATTGGAAACGGCTAAGCAGTAGATAGAAAGCAGACGCGCCGGGCCGATGGGCGCGACTGTCTACATAGTCGCGCCAAACTGTTTGGCGCGACTATGATGGGAGTCGCGCCACAGGGAGCGCCTTTCCAGTAACGAGATGGAGCTCGGCGGGGAGGGAAAATTTTCTAAGTTAATGAAACTTTAATGAAACTTTAACCACGAAACATACTTGTGAAGAGTTTTGTTTGTCGTGGGGCATGACACATTAGTAACTTGCAGCCTGCCAAACTGACGCATCACGCGTTGGGGGAGGTGCCACTCCACAGCGTAGTAAAAAATCATGGGCGTCTCCAACCGCCAAAACTCAGCATCACGCTTGCACAAGGGACTAAGATTCATTTCTATTATCTCTTCACGGTCATACGGGTGCCACTCCACCTAACCAAACGATGCAGCGAAATATGTGCATTCGTTGTTACCAAACATTGCAACAAGAAGAGGAAAGAAAATTTTTTTGTAGATGTAGAAACTCACCTGATGTTGAGTTAACACATCGAACTCGTTCATGTACGACATGTAACGTCTTTTTGAATTTCCGACCACATTTATGCAATTCTTCCAGATGAACCCAACAGTTGGCAAAGACTCTTCGTCGTCAAATTCCCACTCCTACATTGCATTAACACATCAACTTCATTAGTAACAGCAACATACATAAACATACACTCTTCAACAACATTAAACTTTACCTCCGCCGGTGCACGGTCAGGTCTACCAATAGGAAACCGTTCCCACATCCAAACCTGTAGCAAGTACAAACAGCCTCCAATGCTTGAGCTATTTCCAATCCTCTGACACGCGTCACAAAGCTGCCGGTACAGGTACGCAAGCACTGCCGAACCCCAACTGTAAGTAGCGATAGTCTCCCATGGCCCTGCGATAATGGGAAACACCATCCAAGATATGGTGTTTCCACTACCGTCGGGAAACAGAAACCCGCCAATCAAGTGCCACAACCAAGCGCGAGCAAACCTCTCAACCAATAATTCCGCAGCCTCTTCTGCATGCAACTGGCTGAAGTTCTCCAATAGCCACGCCGAGCTAACCCCAGTCGTCTTCCTATCCTTCACATTCTCATCAGCCTCAGGTGGCCTCAGCCCAAAGCACCCTCAACCATGTCTCTCCAACCCACCGGCTGCACCATTCCTGTTACGGCATGTCCATCGATTGGGAGACCCAAGATCATAGCAACGTCCTGCAACGTCACCGTCACCTCCCCACACGGCAGGTGAAAAGTGTGGGTCTCCGGCCTCCAACGGTCCACAAGTGCCGTGAGGGCAGGTGAGTCCATTAGGGGCAATCCTGCATTGACCAACCGCGCCAAAGGCAGCAACCCCGCCCGTCGTATGTACGGAGCGTAGCGCTCATCCCATGACATAGGCTTGTGGGTCCGCGACCGCAACGGCGTCAGCACCTGCAATGAAATACAATTACACTCCGGATAGTGCATATTGCAATTACAACAGCATATACATTATTCTTTGTGTCAACAACAATTTATTACCTGACCAAGGTCAACAAGATGGTGAGCGCGGTGCTTGTTATCATACACGGTGTCAAGGAGCCGGTACCGCGGGTGAGGTGCCATCTCTCTACAAAACGTTATAAATTAGAGTTAGGTAACAACTCTACATAAAACCAAATCATCATTCCAATTCACCGTTCCACCTACACAATTTTCCATCTACAAACTTTTACAATCCATTTACTACTACCCTCCACATAATTGCAACACATTA
Source organism: Eragrostis nindensis (assembly GCA_012490785.1). Taxonomy (NCBI): domain Eukaryota; kingdom Viridiplantae; phylum Streptophyta; class Magnoliopsida; order Poales; family Poaceae; genus Eragrostis; species Eragrostis nindensis. The sequence continues at coordinate 1,269,345 of JAAXCT010000058.1, forward strand.
CACTATATATACCTCATTCGTCTTTATATTATCTAGTCGATTACCATTTCTTCAGAAATGCCATGCCAGCCAAAACCAAAAAGGTCCATCTACAAAGTTTTGAAAACGATTATCTACTTCCCTCCACATAAATGCATTACATACAACTACATATACCTCATTGAAGCTCTTACATTATGTACCCGATTGCCATTGTCTTAAAAAATGCCATGCAACCCATCCATCCTATACGTCAATCATACATTCCACACATTACAAGCCATCCATCGAACGATACATGACCTCCTATAAACCTCCATTCGTACATAATATACCACCACGCATTCACACATCCTTCAATATGCCAAACCCTAACTACCTCAATCCGGTCATATTTCAAATTCCTATGGAAATGTAGTTGGACTAGATGGTTGACTTACCTTGGAGAGGCGTAGCCCCGCGATTTCGGGTCGATTCACCAAGTACGGCGGCCGGATTCGACGAACTCTCCTTGGGGCGACGGGGTCCAACAGAGGAGAAGAGAAGAGAGACCGAGGAGGAAGAAAGGAAGAGGACCGCGCCCGGGCGGCCGCGGCGGGCCTAAGTCCAAACCGGTCGCGCCAAACAGGATGCCGCGACGGGCTTCTGAGTCGCGCCCATCGGGACGGCGCGATGGTCTTCTGAGTCGCGCCAAACGACTCTCCGCGACTCGTGGTCGCCGTTGCCGACGTGGTCGTCAACGCTGACGTGGCAAAGTGCCGCGCCAAATGAGTTGCCGCGACTAGCCTTTTGGTCGCGCCAAGTCGTTCGCCGCGACCGAATGGGCTAGATCTGCAAATTTAGTTCGGACCGGGTTATTATTAAAATATTACTTAAAAATAGGTTAAAAATAAAAAAAAATTCGCTGTGCTGAGTGCTAACGTGTTGTGGACCTTGTGGTGGGATGGAGTTCTTGATGCACAGCACATTTTTCATTTTGATTCTCGATCAAAATTTCAAAATTTATGCAGGATATTGCTTGCTAGGTTGGAGTAGCTACGAGAAACTACCCATTCTATTTTCGTTCTGCATATTGCTGAAAATACATTCCCGCTTTCTTGTATTTGAACTTGTGGTGGTCAAGTAGAAGCAAGCATGTTTTAGTTCAAATTGCTTCAATAGAACGTGAACCTACGTATAATGTCGCAAAAATATGTTACTTAACAATTTTATTTGATCAATACCTAAGTGCTCTGAACGTTTGGTTTATAGTCCTTCATTATTTTTTGGATTTATGAACATTGCACTTTCAGAAAATCCAAAATAACTGAACAATAAATGTTACTTGTAGGTTTGGGTTCAATTTTAGGTTGATTGTTTCATCCCATTAAATTTGCTATTGTTCCAAACATTGTGACGTTTGTTTTGCCCACTTCCCTGCCTTGTACCATTACTTGGACATTGTTGAACGCCTTGGGTTATCTTTTTTTTTTCCCGGAAACTAGGCAGGAGTACTCCCTTGGGTTATCTTTCTTGCAGATACAGGCATGATAAACGGTCTAAATTGCCTAGGTGGGTACTGTCACACTTGCATGACGCACGTTTAAACCTGAGCACAGATATGACTCTGCATATAGCTCGCGAGATATGTTTCACAGCTCTATTTTCCTTGTGACGCTTTGAATGGTAAATTGCTTTGGTCTGTGCTTTGAATGTTGTAATTGGCAATTGTGTAATGAACAACTCAACTGCTAAAGCAATGTAGTCAGTGCTATCATCCACAAAACCGACACATTTTTTAACTACCATGGGTCATGTTTCCCATACATGTATGAAATTTTCCTAAAACAACTTTCATAGGTTGTATGAGACATGTTAGCATTTGGTTTCTCTTCAACGTGTGGATTAAAGTTGTTTACAAAACTTGTTAGATATTTTAATTTGCTGAATTTTTTTCTTTTGCTGGTAAATTTGCTGATGTTCTAACGTTTGCATATCTGGAATAGTTCCTCCGGAGGATGGCTCATCCGTACGATAAGACAGAGAGCGGTGGCAAAAAGACGCTCTTAACCAAGGAGGATCTACTGAACATGGCGCAAGACGATGGAGCGGTGGCAAAAATTTTGTATACAAGCATCTATTTAGACCTTACGGCCGGTGCATGCTATATACTGATGCTAAATTACACGACCTCAGACTGATTTGTTCATTTAAGCATCACCTAGAGAAATTTATAATAACATCGGAACAAGAAAGGACAAAAAATTGAAATAATTGTTTTAAACACTAGAGTTTGGATTAGCTGCTTGTGCTGGGAACTTGTTTTAACACTAGAGTTTGAGCCTATTACTGTTTTCGAATCTGAAATTCGGATTTTAAATTCCAAATGGTCTCGAGTGATAGGTTGGGTTAGGTTGACGTTTGACCGTTGGGTTTGTGTGTCCGAATATAGTGGCGAAGATGTCAAATAAGTAAAAAAATAAAATAAAAAAATAGATGTCTGGCATGAGGCAAGAAATTGAAAGTAGATGGCATTTGGGAAATATGCCAAGGTTTGGTGTTTTTTAAAAAGTAATTTTATTTGATTCAACTCCTGTGTGGAACCTCTTTTACAATGCAGCGCCAGGCAAGACTCTCTTTCTCGAACCCTCTCCATCCTGCTACAGTCCCGAGAGGCGGAAAAAGAGTGCGGTCCTCTCCATCGACGGCGTCCGCTGTCTTCCTTGCCTCCGATGGCCTCCGGGCCAGCGGGAGGTGGGGAAGACGGTGGATCTGCTGCCGGCGGAGAGGTAGGTCCTAGTTCCTATAGTTTTAGGTTTTCTAGGTTTAGGTTTCCGGTCGGTGGCGGTGGGGCGACGGCGGCGTCACCGGCATGGAGTTGGTCCTCCCTGGCTCAGCCTCGTCTCGACGGCGCTTTCCTCCGGCGCCGGCGACGAGCCTGTGGAGGGGGGGTTCCAGGCGAGAATCCCCTGTTTAGGAGTCCGGTGCGGGCGGCGCGTCTTCTCGGTGAGATTTCGTGCCGCTCGGCCTTTTGCTTCGGGGATCCAGAGCTTGCTGTGGGGTTCGCGGAAGATGGGAGAGGGGACCGGGCTCGGGCGTCCTGCGGCGGCGCACGTCGTCGTCGGCGAGCTGGGTCCCGAGGCCGGTGGATCTCGGGGCGCGGCCCCGGCCGATGGGCGACAAGCGATGGCTCAATCTCGTCGATCTCGGCGAGTGTCTACTTCGGCTCAATCAAAAGCCATGTGGCGAAGGAGTTCCTCCGGATCTGGGGTTCGTGGCGGAAGGCTCCGGCGTCGGCGGTGACCGGCGGCGGCGGTTCCTGCGTTGCAAAGGTTCCAGGGGTATGTGTGCTTTTTCTTTGTTCTTTGGGGACCTTTGTGCAAAATGGCTGGCACAGCTGTGCTCTGTATCCTTCCAAAATGTATCCGTACGCGTATTTATCTCTAACTATCAATACAGGTATGTTTGATAAAAAAAAAATCCAAATCAATCCCCGCACCCTTTCCCTCCGCACTCCGCCGGCCGCCGCAGTCACTCCCATCCTTCCAGTGATCCAGTCCCTTCGACCCCGGCAGCGCACCAAAGACGGGATCTGGAGCACGACCGCGGCGGCAAAAGAGGCCGGATCTGAAGCCGGAGGCGGGCACGCGGCGGAGCATCCGACGGTGAGGAATCCCGGCACCAGATCGATTAGCGGCGTAGGACCTAATAAATTCCAGTTCTGATTAGCAATGCTGCTCGTTCCTGAAGTTCGAAATTGTGCAGGCGATTGATGCAACCCAGAGGCCAGTGAGGACGCGGTGAAGCTTCTCCCCGGCCGCCGATCAGGTGACTGTTCCTGCTATCCCGTCGTTCGTATCGCCGGTGAGGCGAGTCCACTGGTCATCTTCGCGCGCTTACCCGCGTTGTTTGTTTGCCCAGTGTTTCTTGCGGCCACAGCCACGGGCGGGATCAAATGGCGCCTCTGACGAGGCAGCGCAAGAAAGCTCTTGCTGCGGCGGCGACCGCAGCTCCGTCGATTGGCGCCGGGGACCGCCTCAGTGCTCTTCCTTTCGACGTGCTCCGTCTCATCATTGGCTTCCTTCCCGCGAAGGACGCCGTGCGGACGTGCGTGCTCGGCCGGCACTGGCGTCAGCCAGCGACCTGCGCATTGAGTGCGGCGGTGACGGGAAGCCGACGAAGATGAAGGAGCTCAGGGAGTTCATGCACAACCTGCTGCGCGCCCGTGGAGACTCACCCCTCGAAACGTGCGAGCTCCGTCTCCTTGATTACGATGACGACGACACACCCGACGTGAATTCCTGGATCCATCATCTTGTAATGCGCGGCGTCCGGGTGCTCTCGCTCAACTTCCTCCCCCGCAGCGACCAAATTAAAGGCGTTTTTGAGCTGGACGAGCTGCCTCTCATTTCCCGGCACTTGACCAGGCTACAAATTACCTGGGTACATCTCAATGACCGTTCTCTCGACTTCTCGAGCTGCTTGGCGCTAGAAGACCTTGAGATTAGCTGCTGCGAGTTGTCCCTTGCCAACAGGATCTCTTCTCAGTCATTGAAGACTCAAGTTTCATCGGCTCATGCCATTTCAATGAAACTTCTCGCACTCATATCATTGCCCCAAACCTCATTTCGTTGCGAATGGAAGTCGGTGGTGGCAGGATTCCTTTTCTTGAGAGAATGCCATTCTTAATGGAAGCAACTATCAAAATCCGTGCCTTTGGTGAATATTGCTTTGATGAACGTGGTTACTCTGGGGATTGCGGTAATGAGGACTGTGTTCACTGTAATGGAATATGTGGCTATGCCAACAGTTGTGTGGTTCTGCAAAGTTTATCAGAAGCTAGCAACTTGGCATTGTTACCTGAAAGGGACACGGTATGCTTACGCTTTAAGCCCTAATGTGTTCCGGTTCACCTTGTTTCGGAAATTTATACCATCTCTATTTATGAAGTTTTATTTATCTTGTTTGTTTGCGATTTGATCAGTTCATTTTCAGAAGAGATTTAAGATGGTGCCCCATATTTAGCAACTTGAAGACTTTGCTGCTTAATGAATGTTGGTGTATGCATGGCTTCGGTGCACTAGCATGCATGCTTGAACATTCACCAGTTTTAGAGAACCTCACTATTTGGATGTATTGCGAGGTATCTATTTTCTAAATTTGAAATCGCTGCATGTAAATTGTTTATATTGTTGATTGATCTAATCAAAATGTTCCTGTTTCCGGCAGGGATCTACAGGTAAAGTGCAAATAGACGGAAGCCCAGATCCAGCAGGGAGATTAACTGCAACAAATGAACACCTTAAGCTAGTGAGAATTAGAAGTGGAGTGCTCAGTCGGAACGTCTTATATGTTTTGGAGTTCCTGAATCAATTTAACATATGTAAGCTCTAAATCATCATCCAGGCTTTCTATATTTCTGGAATTTGTTTTGACATGTTGGAAACAAAGCAAGCAAAAAAGAGTCCCTAGTTAATTAATTCAAATAATGATTTATGGGTATTAATTAACTAGTTCTGTAGCAGTAATTCGAAGTGTTAGCTTATTTGTTAGACTGAAATGTAACATAAGTAATGACATCATATGCTTTTTACTGAATACTCTCCGTTTCTCTTTTTACACCAGCACGATCTCTGGTCTTTGAGCATTAAATTTTTTCAAATGTATGCCAGTAAAAGCTAGTAAGCATATATTGTTTAAAATTATTTTCATCAAAACGTAATAATACAATTTTATGTGGAAATGTTTTCTAGTATGTTTTGTGTCAAAGTGTTAAACTGCATAGGCTCCAAAACAAGCTTTATTTAAGAATGGATGTCGTGTTTTCAGACTGAATCAGGTGTTTGCGTTATGTCCATAAGCTCAATATGAAAAAATTCATGGTATGCGTTAGTGTTGCTATCTTTGCCCCATTTGTCTTGAATATTCTTTGTCGACTGGGGACTATGCATGAGCGTATACCATGAATTTCTCTTAGTTCTTAGTCATTTGACATTGAAACTACTACTGTGTTTGATGCTGCAACTACTAATGACTTTTTTCATGTCAAAGCCTTGCTGGCTTAGAAGACTGGTGCACTTATTTGATTTGATTTTTTCTTCATTCTACTAGTTGAATACTTGTAAACTAGGGAGCTAATAAGATTATAAGAATACATCACATTCCAATTTTCTTCGGCTTCTTTTGTTTAGTTGTTGGTTTTCATATCCCTATCATTGGCCCGAACTATCAATTATCTTAGTGGCCATCTGACTTTCATAAGGGAATATGTAGCTTGATGGTCTTGTTATGGTGTTTGTATGGTTGGATGGCATCACTGTAAAGATAGAGTAACACTTTCACTATTTATAGATATCTTAGAGTAATACTTTCACATTTCTTAACTTTCACCACCAATGTTACAAAGAATATTTTGATTGCATATGTAGAAATAGTATTATGGATTTTTTTTCTTAAACTATTTGCCAATATAACACTTAACAGATTTAGTTTAGACGTGTGTTCAAAGTTACTTGTGTTCTTGAGTGAGGAATTAAATAATTTAAGTTTTTACCATAGCTCTATTTTCATTGAACATCTGTCCAGCTTTGGAATAATTAGATAATGTGTTCTCTTGTTTACTTGTGATGTGTTTTCTGACTTTCAGGTTCGTACAAGTTTCATTTTGAGGAAGAAGAAGGTTCAGAGTCTTCGGACTGACTGAACATGGATTTTCTGCTTGAGGGGAAGCACCAACAGTACCAAGGATGCTGTCTCTGCCTGTTCATTTGCTGATTCAGTTCCACTCATTGAAGCTACTTTAGAGTCGGTAGTTAGCGGTTTCAAACATATAGTGAGGCCTGGTTTATCATGCTACGTTGCGTGAAGGTTCACCTAGTTCTGGGATTGCTAATATGAGATCTCTCTTGTTGCTTTTCGTTTGCTGTCTCTTGTATGATGAGCGTTGTTCGTCACTTTGTGTGTTGAACCTGTTATTTCCATCTTACATGATGGCTTTCGAATGGTTCACTGGAATTAGCAGTGTTTCTACCTTGCATATACCAAAAGAGAAGAAACTCTAGTCTTTTTTTTTTTTCTCGAATACGCAGGAGAGCTGCGTATCTTTGTATTAAGAAGAAAAAGGTCGATGACCATTTCACAACGCGAACGCTTTTTGTCGTTCGCCGGTAGCCTTACAAAAGGATTAGAGTGAAAGCACTGAGAAGACTACCTATCCTAGCTGCTAAGCCTACTCTCGCAAGAAAAAACAACCGAGGTGCTTGGCACCCGCTGCAATCCACAGCTTGGCTTCCTCCCTGATGCGCACTACCAGTTGGGTAGGGGTTGCCGACTCGTTCTGGAAAACCCGGCGATTCCTTTCCTTCCACAAGTTCCAGGATACAAGCATGCACATGGTATCCAGTCCTTTTCGTGGCTCTTTCTGGAGGCCTGATCTTAGTGCGTTCCATGCCTCAATCAGCTCAAGTTCATTCATGGTAAATCGGTTCGGTAAATTCATGAAGGACAGGATTTCCCACCAAACCTGCCGAGCCACCGAGCAGTGCATGAGGAGGTGGGTAATCGTCTCCGGTTGCTGATCGCATAGCGCGCACTCGTCAGAGTCCTGAAGGCCGTGCCTCTTCCTTCTCTCTGCTGTCCAGGTGCGTTTGTGCAGAGCGAGATACATGAAGAATCGAACTCGTGGTGGTGCCCATGTTTTCCAGATCAGCTTGGCTCCAGCAAAAATGGCTCCACAGAAGAACATGTTGTAGGCAGATTTCGATGTGTACTGCCCCGACGCTGTCCATCGCCATCTGATCACGTCCGTTATGTTTGGGGTCGTTTGCATCCGCTGTCCCTCGATTCTTATCCATAAGTTGACGTACTGCTTGAGCGCAGCTATGGGAAGAGGGCCTGTGATGTCCCTAATCCATTGCTTGCTTTGCAAGGCCTGATGCACTGTTCGTGTCTTGCGCGTTCTCGCGTTCACAGCTTGGCAGAGATCAGGCGCCATTGATTGAATGGAGGATCCATCTAGCCAAATGTCTGTCCAAAAGAAGGTTAGCTTCCCGTCCCCCACGGTTACCTCGATCGATGCCTCGAACATGGCCTGGACTTCCTTTTCACACTCTAGTGGTAGACCTGTCCAAGGCTTGGAGCTGTCTGTTCTTTGAAACCATAGCCATCTGAGGCGCAGTGCAAACCCGGCGAATTTGAGGTCAGTGATCCCCAGCCCTCCAAGCTCGTATGGCCTCTTGATCTTTGTCCATGCCATTGTGCATTGTCCACCCGAGGCTGAGGCTTGTCCTGCCCAAAGGAATCCCCGACTGCATTTGTCGATGGCGTTGATCACCCATGCCGGTAGTTTGATGGAGATTAAGGGGTAGATAGGGATCGCTGTGATTGTCGATTTGACCAAGGCTACTCTCCCGGCTTTGTGTAGTAGCCCTGCTTTCCATGTTGGTAGCCGGGCGTGAATCTTGTCGATGATTGGCTGCAGGTGCGCCCGTCGTAGCCTTCCCGGCGTCAAAGGCATGCCTAGATAGGTGATGGGGAACTCGGTCAGTTCACATGGCAAGTGCTGTTGGATGCACGCCAGCTCCTCATCAGTACAACAGATGGGTGCAGCTATGCATTTCTGCATGTTCGTCCGTAGACCTGATGCTGCGCCAAATAGGTCGAGTAGTGCCGTTGTTGCCGTCAAGTCTTGTTTCGTCGGCGTGATGAAGAGCATGGCGTCGTCGGCGTATAGCGAGCATTGGTGTAGAATTGCTCGATGACCAATGGGCCTGAGTAGGCTGCTCGACGCCGCCTTCGTGAACAGTCGGTGAAGAACGTCCATGACCAATAAGAACAACATGGGGGAGAGGGGATCCCCTTGGCGCAGACCCCGTGCCAGTGAAATTGCCTCGCCCGGCTCTCCATTCAGCAGTATTTTTGTCGATGCCGTGGACAGGAGAATCGATAGCCAATCACGCCACTTAGGCCCGAAACCGATGTGTTGTAGGATTTGCAACAAGAAGGGCCAAGACACGGTGTCGAAGGCCTTGGCGATGTCGAGTTTGAGCAAGACCTTGGCAATTTTCCGCTGTTTGAAGAGTCTGGCTGATGCTTGCACGAATTTGAATTAGATAATGTGTTCTCTTGGTGCTTATTGGGCCTTCCCATGTATGTGCAGGTTTAAATTTCATCTAGCTATTGTTATTCAGGCATACATCCAATGAGTTGAGCGCACGGTTTCTGTTGGCTGTTTGAGCAGAAACCTTGTACCTATCTGATGATGTATGAACTGATTCTTAACCTAAGTTTTCATGTGTGTCTGCAGGGACGCCTAATTGCCAAATATAACCAAGCCAAGGTTGGTGGCAGGTTAGCCTTATTACTGCGACGTCAGGCCGTGCAGATAATATCTGAACTGATGTTGCTCCAAAATGAATCTTTTTGGACAGTAAGCTTCGAGTCCTCTGGAAACGCAAGCTTGAAGCATCTTTGAGAGTTTCTGCTCGCTGGGTCTGCATCAAGAAGAAGCTCTTCCATATGTTTGCAATAAGAAGCTCGCTGTGCCTCTAGCTCAGGGCAGACTATCCGCTCTCTCTCAGTTTGTTCATGCAACTCAGGCTAACTGGACTGAAATGAACTCTGCTTCCTATTTGTCACTTTGACATCCTTCTTCCTCGACAAGACACTGATGCCACCATGCCAGCAGTCTGCAAACCTTTGCCGATCGAGGGAGAATGGCAAAGGTTATTAGGAAGATGATAATCAAGGCCCGCGGGCTAAAGTTTCCCACTGTTTGTGCTGCTCCCATAAGGCCCAGATCAGGTGGGTCGTAGACTGACAGCTAGTGATCACAAGTCTGGGGAGCTAGCTGCACGGCCGGGTAAACAAACGGTAAATGATGAGATCGAGGACGAGAGCAGAGCTTGTTGCGCCCCGCTGCATGGTCAGCTAAACGGAACATGTTCCATTGCAACGATAATTGTCTACTTACCAGCACCAAAAATAAATCAAAGAGTAAAAAAAAAAAGGGAGCTGGACAAGATCACCAGTTCATTGTCTAGCACGGTGAGCAGATGCGTGTTCGTACGCTACGCGGCGCCGCTGTGCAAGACAGTCCAGCGAGCTACACCACCTGCTCAAGACTAGAGCTCACACGATTGGCGAATAATTGTTCTGCGTATTATTAGCAAATCATATCTTTTCCCTTTGTTAAATGTTTGAACGGTGTTTGCTTCTTCTTCTTCTTCTTTCTTTCTTTCTTTCTTTCTTTCTTTCTTTCTTTTTTTTTTTTAGATACTGAACGGTGTTTGCTGGGAAGGAGGCCAGTAGGTAGTCCACCGAAAGCACGGAGGCCATTAGTAAAGCGACCACGTGTACGGGAACAGAGCGAACCGGAACAGGGAAGCCGCATCCCGTTTTGCGCTGACTGTAATTTTTTATTGGTTGATTGACACAGGGCCCCGTTTTGGATGGACTGGTTGCCGTAATCCACTACGGGAGCATATACGTACGAGACCATGCATCCCTGTCGAATTTTGAGCGTGCGTGCGTACATGCATGCATGCAAATGGATCCTGTGTGTGTACATTCAGTCAGTACACATGTATAAGGATCACGTACGGTATTGTATATGGTGCATATATATATATACACACACACACACAGAGGACGGTGTGTACGTAATAAACTCGATCTACATGTACGTTTACAGCCAGCTTGCATGTTTCACCAGCGACATGTGTCCCTTTCGTCCAAGAGCTAATTAATACTACCTCCATTTAATTGTCACTTTAGCTTCCTCCATTTCTCTAAAACAATTGTCATTCTCACTTCCCTCTCTCTTTTTATCTCCATCTCTCTCCTCTTCGTTTCTGCGCACCTATCTTTACCAACTTTTATTAATCTACGTGTCAAGAGCTAAAACGTCAATTATACTGAGATCGATGGAGGGAGTAGAACATCAACGCCATGGCATTTGTAGTCAATCTAATAGTCTCCTTATATAACATTGGGGAAAAAAATGTACTAGAACCATTTAATATCGGCTCACATCCATCTTCTGTTCTCCAATCAACCTAGCTAGAGCCCGCTTCTTTTTAACCTCTCTCCTCCCGTACGTCTCCTCTAGTCATTTGCTTGCTTACATTATCTTTTTTTTTTTGTATTTTCTCTAAAAGGAGGAAAATTTACACTTGACGTATAAATTGACCACCTGCATTGTTACTTAAGCATTTAATTCATAGTTTGGTCCATAATTGATCATCAATGCATAATAGCTAACATATAAAGAAATTAAGCATGGACGTAGAATTAAGCGAAGCACACCTTGGCATCGAGCATCGGGGTCAGCCGGCCGGGCGAACCCGACGATGTGCAAGGAAATCCATGTAGTACTAGTATTTATCTTTGAAATTCACCTCCTCTAACCCCAGTACGTGGAGATGCAACGTGACAAGCTTCCTGATCCCGGCAACCCGCTAGCTGTCCCGCCTAATTCACCCCTGCATGGACGAGAGGATGATGATGGATCGATCGAGCGTTGTTGATGCCCCCACGTATAGAAGACGGCCCCTACACCGCCTAATTAAACTGGCCAGCTAGCTACCTTTGCTTTGCACAAACCCTAGCTTGGTCCTTAGGTACCTAGCTAGCTGTACGTAGCTGTAGCTAAGCTATACGTACATGGACGACGAGATTGCTCCAGCTTTTCGCCACCCAACATACTCCATCGAGCCGTCCATCCATCCATCGGCCGGCCACATGCAGGCCTAGCTGCATGTCAGCTGCCTCCGATCGATCGATCGATCGAGACATGCATGCATGCATTGCTGGCTCTTGTTTCTTTTGACACGACTACGGACTCGTGCAAGATCCAATACTACTACGTGACCATGGCGCCACGCACGCACGCACACCCATGCAACGTGCTAATATAAGAACCCTGCACCTTGAGACTACTAGCTAGCTATAACTAGCAAGGTGGCCGCTGGCCACCGCCTAAATTTGTGTGTGCAGTGTGCGTGTAGCTCTCTTGGCGTTACGCTGCAGGCAGCTATACTACGCTGAGCAAAAAGGCTGCGTCGTCGATCGGATCGAGCCCAACGTACGAGACAAGACCTCACGCTGCTCGTCCTAGCTTTTCGTCGTCCATGCATGCACGTAGCGAGAGAGAGAGAGAGAGAGAGAGAGAGAGAGAGAGAGAGAGAGAGAGAGAGAGAGAGAGAGAGAGAGAGAGAGAGAGAGAGAGAGAGAGAGAGAGAGAGAGAGAGAGAGAGAGAGAGAGAGAGAGAGAGAGAGAGAGAGAGACACGTCTTTGAGACCTGCTGCAAATGCATGCCAAACGCAGCGTACGTACCGCGCGCACGCGCACCTAGCCTTTCGTTCAAGGCCTTTTATTTCGGTGAAAACTACAGCAAACACGTATGTACCGTAGACGAGATTTTGTACTGCTCGTAGCTAGTGCCTAGTGATCCAGATCAGTACCACCTTGACTTCGATATATCCAGGTACATATATAGAACCGCTATATATTCAAGGTTTCGATTAAATTCAAACTTTTCAACCAAGCAAAAAATCCTTCAGAGGTAACGAATTATGTTAATTGCGTTGCGAAACCAAGTATCGTAATACATAACTCTTTCAATTTTATATAATTTATCACCTATCAAAGTTGAGAAACTTTGACTTTGACCAACAAATCAGATTGTAGCTCTCCATGCATGCATAATCGATCCACATATATGGCCATGAGCCACGACGAAGTGGCAGTACAATTTGCATACTGCCTTTGTTGGTCCTTTTTGTCCTTGATATGCAATTTTGACCCCTAATACTGTACTATATTTTAAATGAAAGTTGTAGTGTCTACTAAAAGTATGAATACACAATGGTTCTATTAGTGAAATGATACGTACTAGCTCTCCTGCGTGCGTGTTTGAAAAATAAATTGCGAGTCTACACAACATATGGTTTATATTTCTGACTTAAAATTCTTATATAGTGAATTTGACTGAATCTCAAACAAAGCGCTATATATTTAAAACAGGTGGAGTATCTAGTACCAACCAAGGTCATTTGGTAGCAGATTCCACGGCAACTTAATATGTCCGTCTACGTTGTATTGGATTATACGAGCACCACATAGAGATGCCAGCTCCTGCTCCTGCTGCACAAATTTGGCCACAGCTTGCTGCTACTGATCCACGGTTGGAATTTGAACGCATGACAAAGGTGTGCAAGGCTATTAATTACTCACTGATCTTTCTGTGTGTATAAGAGCTGGCTGCGGCGCCTCAGCTCTGCGTAGTACTGCAGCTGAAATGAAATTTGGTTTTCAGATCTTTGACTAGAAGACTTCTCGTTAGTTGTATGTGTTGTGTCGTGATTTGTATGCATTAAAATGGGTGTATCACTCTGTCTTGGACTTCTGAACGCGCCTACAGCATTGTGTGATTTATAATTTGCTCATGTTCTCCGTCGATAAGCTTCTAAAATTTTCGGCCAGCTGACAGGAGGGTGGATTGTAGCCTTTTCTTCCCCAGTTTCAGTTTAACTGTCTCCTCGGCTCATTACTAGGGCGAGAGCAAACTTGTAAGGGACAATTAAGTGGTCATAGAATTCCTGCAAAAGACTTTGAAATTCTTGTGCTAAAAATAGTATATAGATCCTTGTTCAGTTGTTCATTCCATTCTTTTGATCAATAATTTTATTTTTGGTTTTAGAAGGTGCATGAAAACTAGTGAGATAAATCATGTCACAAATGACAATACGGTTCATTTAAAAAAAATGAAATTATTGAAATACATCTAAATATAAAGTAGCATTCATTTTTGGGTAATCATTTCTCTTTGTTTTTTCATCAAGGCAACCAATGGCGGTCACAATTCACTATTTAGGTTTTGTCCCTCTTCTAATTTTAACAAATTGTATCCAGTTTGATCCAAGCTAGCTCCAGCCCCCGTTGTTGGTTGGTGGCATGGTGGTGGTGAGAAGTTATTGATTAGGTGATGAGCGCATTGTTGGCCACCAGCAGCCTACCACATCACTGGTACATGTACAGTTTCCCGTGTCTCTCAAAGTCTTGCACTCTGTAGTGTATTGCATTATAGATCAGCAGCTCAGCATTTCCCTGTTTAATGCTACAGCTTTAGTTTCATATATACATGTATCATGTTGCGCATATGTTATTGCATACATGAATTCCGTTTGATCAGTGTCACAGAATGCTAATACATAAGCAATGAATTAAGTTGCTAAGCATGGATACATATGATTCCATATGCGTAAGCATGCATGGTTCAGAATCTTCATACTTAAGAAGCTAGGCTCTTGGGTCTCTCGGTTTGGTATCTGCTTGTTTCTGATCTCGCATGACCACTGATCAAAACTACATACTGATATTACTATGACCACCTTCTCTTCTTCAGGGAAAAATAAAGAAGAAATGTGGTTGGTTAATCATTTCATATCATCATCAGCCTTTACCCTACCACTGCAACAGAAACCGTCCCACAGACTGGCATGTCTGCCCTACCTGCAATTGCAATACATCACACAAGGCCCCCCTCACCAGTGACCACTGACTGACAGTAAATTTGCCGCAACCTGCATGAATATACTACTAGTTGCAATAATCATTGTTACTGTAGGTATTATCCACAGCCGGGGCCTGGAAGATCTTAATTCTCAGTTATTATCCACTGTCATTGTGTCCAAACCACTGGAATCGGTTCAGAATTCGCATTGACGCATGCAGCTATCCTTCAGAAACTTCCAAGGCCCTGTACAGAGATTCAGTGCTAGTTAACTGCTCCACATGGTATACTTGCTGTGAAAAGAAATGAACGGCCTCATGAGAGGGAATGACTGTAGCAACGCCATTTTTCTCAGTGTACTGGTGCTCCCCACAAAGAAATTTGCCTCCTGCTCTTCAGGGTCCAGTACTTCAGTTAATTAGTGCCCTGGCTTGAGTCTACAAGGTTACTACTACTGTTACAGTGAAGTGTAATTGTGCATTTCAAGACATTGAGTTGGCAAAGACTTCGCGACTTGCAATGGCCGTGGTACGCGGTGAACAATATTACGACCTTGTTGACTAAGAATGTGTTGGCGTTTGCTGCTGCCGTGGTACCCGCTGCGCTGACGGTTGGACATAGTTTTTGCATTAAGCGCCACTGAAAACATAATGACGGTTTGTTAATTTTCTTCATAAAACTGCATCACTAGCATCTTTTTCTACTGAGAAAATGTAAAAGATCTAAAAATTTATAGTTGTAGCGAGGAATAATGACTAATCCTAATGAAATTTTGCAAACTGGCACTCTAATCATTAGCTATATTTTGAACTACAATTTATCTTTGCGCAGTTTTATATTAAGAAAACTGAAACTAAAAATAGTTATCACAAGCAGGCCCTGGACTGTCGACACAGGGTCCCTCTCTTAACACTGCTCACTGCCAACTTATCCATCAATGGAGATTAATGATTTGCCCTTATCGCCTCTCTCCCTCCAATCTATCTCTCTCACAGTCTTCCCAACTTTTATATAAACCAACATGAGTAGCACGAATGAGTAGCCAGCTTTCTCCCTCCACATCCTGCCAACGAGTCCTCTCCTCCAAAGAAACCGAAGAAAAAGAGAGAAGTTTGCAGGAACAGAGATCTTCAATGGCAGACTTCTCGTCGCACCACTCTCTCCTGCTCAAGATGCCTGCTGCCTTGACCAATGGCCACTCCCCCAACCTCCCAGCAGGCCTCCTGTTCTACAGCCAGAGCCATGGCGGCCAAGCAGCACCAGCAAGTGCGAATGCGGCATCAGGAGGAGGAGCCGCCATGGCAGAGGACGCCTCACTGGAGAGCTCCTCTGTAGTTGTTGACACCTCTCCACAGGGCAGTGCTTCTCCAATGGACAGGAAGAGGAAGGCCACAGAGGACAGCGCCACTCTTAGCTCTGGTCACTCCAAGGTAGCAGCCAACACACACAACACCAACATCGCCATTTTCTTTTTAACATTGTTTCGTGTATGTTGTGCAAAGTATTTGAAGTGTAAAGTCTTATGTCATTTTTTAAATGTGATTTGGTTACTAGGACTGCAAGGAGGGCAAGAGCAAGAGAGGGAAGAGAAGCAGCAAGGAGGCCGAGGAGAAGAGCACCACTGATGATGAGCCTCCCAAAGGGTACATTCATGTCAGGGCAAGGAGAGGGCAGGCAACAGACAGCCACAGCCTTGCAGAGAGGGTAAACACAACTCTACATCATTGAAGAATTTGCCATTTGTTCATCTGCGGTTTGGTTTCAGCATCTACACCATTTCTCCCCATCCCTTCTTGATGACATTTACTGTTATTATTATTTTAGGTGAGGAGGGAAAGGATCAGTGAGAGGATGAGGATGCTGCAAGCACTGGTCCCTGGTTGTGACAAGGTCAGTCAAATTACTACTACTACTTGGCTAATGGTTGAGTTAACTGTAACATGTGCTTTATGCATGGTCTGATGAGTCTTATGTACTGACTTTGAAGGGGGGAAAAATGTGTTTTTGTGCACAGGTGACTGGAAAGGCCCTCGTTTTGGATGAGATCATCAACTACGTGCAGTCCTTGCAGAACCAAGTTGAGGTAAACCACACACCAAGTCGTGGCATTTCAGGAAGTTCTTGGTCATATTTACGAATTCTTTTGTTCAACTTATTTTGTTTTCAGTTCCTGTCCATGAGGATTGCTTCCATGAGCCCAGTGTTGTATGGATTTGGATTGGACAGTGATGGCCTCCATGACCAGGCACAAGTACGAAGCAACAACCTAACCATTTCTTTAAAACTATATCTATTAACATAGCTTGATCTAAATACTCAAACCTCTTGTAAAAACTGCTGTTTCAGAAAATGGGAGCCATGTTTCAAGAAGCCCTTGCAATGCCTGGTCCAGTGCCGAGCCAAGCTAGCCCAGCTACATCTCAAGCCATCATGGACACCACCTCCACCACAGCCTTCGCACTGCATGGTCAGGGAGCCATGTCTTTCTCACAGGTTGGCGTGTGTTCCTTTCTATCTCTCTTTGTTGAATATCATACACCATGCAAATCACCAAATTAGCATCCAGCATTTTTGCCCACATGAGGTCATTTGTTTCAGGACAGCAGCAGCTACCTGATGCAAGCTGTGGGGGAGCCAAGGCAGGATCTGCTGAATCAGTTGGTGTTCAACAACATGTGCTCTTTCCAGTAGGGGAAGAGAGAAAGCAAGACAAGGACCCCACATTGACAATAGGTACTGCTGCAATAAGTTCATTAATTGGGAGGCCTCAAAGTTGCCTCTAGTATTGCTTCTCGATCTAGCCTAATGTAACACGGTTTACCTACTTTGATTTAATGAAGCTGTTCTGCTAATATCAAGTTAATATTTTTTTCTAATATTATTTTCTCTCTGAACAGGAGGAAATAATGCTGCAATATTCGGTAGGAGCACCAGATGAGTTTGAGATGTTGGATCTAGTCCATCCCCTTGTCTGGATTTGGAGAGAGGACAGCAGCAGCTAGAGTTTGCTGTTTACACATTTTCAGAGACCTGTAATGTTTGTAGCTCCTGAATTAGGCATATGAGGATTTTCTCAACGGCGGCACCTGTCATCACCATTGTAGTCAGACTTTGAGCCATCAGCTGTTAATACAGAACAGAGCTATCTGTACCGTTTCCCAAACAGTGATTAATTGTTTAATTTAGTCCTAATCCTAAAACTTGCAAATCTTTACTCATAGCGTAGTTCAATTATTTCATGTTGAAAGGGTGATGGATGATCAGTTTTTCCCATGCTCTCCCCTGCATCAGGTATGGGCAGACCTGTCGACTGACTTCGTGTCCTTCGCTATCTTTGACTACATGGAAATGGTCTCTGTACTATTTGCTCCTGTCTGAAACAAAAATCTAGTCACACATTTTTATTTTGTAACTGCCACTTAGTGACTCAGAGTGTCAAACTGTAGAAGTACAACGACTTCCTGATGCAAATTATTTTGTTTGTCTCGTATCAGAAAACACAGAATGTTCTACATATTCGTTGTTCAACCAAAGAGATTAGAGATTAGGGATAGGCCAGATATGTTTGCAAGGTTGTTAGACCTCTGAACATTAGGTAGGCCATGATCCCTCCAGATTTGTTTTTGTACCATGGAAACAGCTTGCTTCTTCCTAAATGCCTAGACAGTAACTTGATCCAACAATCGGGTGGTTCTTTTTGTTTTTCGAGGGAACAATAGGGTGGTTCTTGGTGCCATTGAATGTGATTGTCCGCAAATGTGAACACCAACAACCGCCATGTTTGTTACACCTGCCTATTGACAAAACGTACGTCAGGAACATTCATATGCAAAAGATGTCTATTGTCCAAAATATGAGTTCTCAGATTGACACGCTACAATATCTATTTCTTTCCGAAAATACACCGAAGATTGATGTCAAGTAACGAAAAAAGAAACTAAAAAATAAAAACTTAAAAGTTCAAATCACAGGGGAATCGAGCCTACGCTGTACAGTGTACACATGTCTTAGCCTTCAGAAGAAAGAAGAGAAATAGGCATCATCCATATAAGAAGAGAAATAGGCATCATCCATTTAACCGATCTACAACTGGCTGATTCACTGATCGTATGTGTACTGATAGATTGACTACGAACAGGACATTCATGGATTGAAGTTTGTGGGGGAAATACTGAGGGCCCAAAGCTATAACTGTTTTGTTCTTGCATAGCTACATGGTAGTGCTCCATGTGTGGTCCTTGGCAAATGATAAGATGATGCATGCATGTTAGGTTCCCTGTAGATTCAATCTACCTCTAACCACCATGTGCCTTGTTGAGCATTGCTGACGTGCCGTAGGAAACATCGTTACTACTTCAGAGACCTGATCATGCTGTATTATCTCTAGTCCCACAGGGAGCATACATGCATATATAGGGTCCCCGTCCCTGCCTTATCTCATACTAGCTTCAAATTATTTTTCACATCTGTAATTATCTCGATCAAATTAAGACAGATTTGTGGCTCACAACACCATTGTAACTTGCATTGATAGTACAATCAGGCATCGGTCGCGCATATGTGCAGTCTCCGATGCAATATGTAACTTTCACATGTTACTTCTCTGCCCCATGCATTCAGACGCGAAAGCAGAAGGTGTAGGAGCTAAACTCCAAAGCGGCAAAATACTTGACAAGTGTAGTTGAATGCAGTACGCGGTACTAGAAACACATGGCGACGATGCTGATATGCTATGCAACTAATAGAGACGAGTTAGTAGCATCATTTTTTTCTGCATAAACAGCTAGGCAGGGCATCGGAAAAGACTTTTAAAAAGCTCTATACCTTTCTCGCGATATATTGTACTCTATTTATTCAGAAAACCGTGTAAGCCCTGACCTCTGAAAGACAAAGATCTACTACTACTACATTCAATCAGCAAACCGTGTAAGCCCCACGGTGCAATGAATGGGGGCGGCCGATGGATATGGATCAATCGATCGCCGACGACCAATCAGCCCTCGTTCGTCAGATCATCAAGACTGGCGCCAGGTGCGAGCTCCCGGCCGCCAGACACGGCGCCTTTGACGGAGACGAACCTCCTTGTACCAGTACGCCTCACGGCCGGGCCCCACAGACATCTGCATTAGTACGCTGGGCCTACTGCCAGAGACCCTTTACTGAAGATCGCGTGTACGCGGAGCACTCTGCCATTGGATAAGGAGTACGTAGAGGCATGCTATGATTGTACTAGCCGTGTACATGCATGGTTGGCTGCCCGTGATGAGTGACATGGATGGCGGCATTCCGGGTGGTGTAGGGCCGGCCGGGCAGGCGGCCGACCGGGCGCCGGAGCGGGGCCCGGCGGCGTCGGAGGGGCATGGCTGCATGGGGGCGACGAGGAGCCATGCCCACAAGGAGTGGGCTAATTAGGGCCTTAACCACGGTGGGGCTGCAGCTAGCCTCGATCAGCAAATGGTGAGCGAACTGTGTCAGTGTTCTTGGTTAACGCCGTCCAATAGCTCGCTGGAACAGTGGTAAGTGGATGCTGCCTCACTTCATCAATTTCTCCTCTCTTTTTTTAGAACCTCTGCATCTTGTTCCATGCACATCCCTGATTGATGCATATATGTCTTTCTTTCTCTGTGTGTCTTCCTCCTCTACTGAGCCTGCTCATGTGTTGCTCACGTGTGTGTAGCTGCTGGTGTACGTTGCCTTCTTGCAGCATGGCCTCTCTGTGCTCATGAATGAATGAATGACTGAATGATGGATACCGATGGATGGATGGATGAGAATATGGGTTATTTCACATTTCACAATGCAATGAAAGTTGATACCATATGGCGATTAACCTCCTTGGATCCTCTCACTCATGAATGGCTTGTCTAGACACTGAATTCCACCAGATCAAGAGATGGTTGCTTAGTGTTTTTGTTGTACTACGTATTACTAGTGCACATTCATTTCAACTCTTCTACGATTCTCGATCAAGTTCAACCATGCTTTATTTTGACACTTGTCTTTTGCTGAAGCCTAGGCTATATCGATACTGCCTGCAGCTGCAGGTAGCTAGGAGGTCATATCTGATACCTCATCGTTTTGGAAGCATTGTCAGCATTTTGACTCCTGCATGCCCGCTGTACCCACAGACAGGAGCGCCTTGAAATAAGTTCAGGTTTCATCTTCCACCCATCATTTTCACACAGATAAGACCAGCTCATGTCTTTCCTACAGAAGCAGAGCCCCATCCTCAGGCCACTTGCATTCTTCCCAACAGGTGCCGTTCAACTTAAAAATCTGGTTTGGCTTGGTCTGTCTTTCGAGAACTGAAAACTGAAGTGGCATGGCCTTTGGCCTGCGCCAGCACAGTAAACTGAATGGATTCAGTGGCATTTACCCAAAAGCTGGAAGGCACTCGCTAACGAAACCTCACCATCGAGCTCACCTTGGGATCAGAGATAGACTACACCAGCTCGAGTCCAGAGAGAGAGGTCGAGTCAGTTGCATAGAAATTTTAATGCGAGAAAGAGATGCCATACAACCCGTAGACAGCACCAGCTGCAGGAGCAGTAGTAGTACCACTCTACTCCCAATGGCTGGCTAGGTAGGCGATAGATACCTATGGCTGTGTCTCTGCAACTGACAATGTTCGCAATTGGCAAATCATTAGAGTGTGACCAGCTGATGTGACCATCTCCCCATATGGCAGACGTATGCGTCGTTGCAAACCTAACGAGCATATGGGATCCTCATCATTACTTACGAGCTTGCGGGACGCTGATGATCATCTTCTTAATATTGGTTTTGATCGGTGATGCCATGACGGTTCAGGACCCACGGCCTTTCCAATTTTCCATAGCGCTGCGCTGATGAAGACAGCGACGGGCAGGAGCAAGAAGAAACAAGGCCAGGGCCAGCTAGCTTTCAATGGAGAACAGCTGCTTGGTTGCAAGCAAAGGCAACAGCAGCTGCAGCAACGACGCATCTTCACCTAGTACTGTAGTAGTAGTATTTCCCACTGGCACACAGACATGTACCAAGCGGTTTGCACTTTGTGTGCCCATGCATGTCATGTGTGCGCGTACACTGCATTTGGCACAAAAGGGGCCGGCCGGGTTGGCAATAAGCTGCCATCGGGCACGGAGGAATGGGAGGCTGAGATCTCGCAGGGCAGGGCCGCGTAATCCCGTGGGGCTCCCCCTGCCGGCGACTTGCCGGCCGCCGTGGACCCATCGGCAGCTGCCATTGTGCACCGGCAACGCTTCTTTAATTAGGCCCATGTTGGAACGTCAAGATTGGGTGGGAAAAGCGAATTAGTTTTTAGAACTCAACTGGAAAAAGAGAAATGACTTGTAAAATGTATAAATGGATCAACAATGGACCAATCTGACAGTATGATGATCGGTGATTATCACACAAACTTGTGTTAAGGAAGAAGTCAATCGCAAAACAGTCGCCAAACTGCTTCAAAAAGAACTGTCGTCAAACGAGAGAAACGGCCGAAATAGAAGCCCACGGCCTGGGCCACAGGCCCAATAAAATAAAACAGGCGGCCCGTCTCTATTCCGTAGATACGTGAAACGTGAAAAGGCCCCCAGTGCCTGCCGAGAATCAACCCAAGCCCCATCGCCGCCTAGTCTAGGAATCTGTCCGCCGACTTCACCGGCGGCGGCACTCTCCCCCGCCCATAATTCACCGCCGTCTGGTTCGAGCCAGACATTGGGTGCTTGCGCCGCCAGCGACCGTCTTTCGCCCTAGTCCCGCGCAGCTACCTTTCCGTGATTTCAAGGTGATCCTTACTGCTCGCTTGCGCCGCCAGCGACCGTCGTTCGCCCTTGTCCCGCGCCGCTACCTTTGCGAAACATTCGAGTACTCCCCTGTTTCTGAGATTGCTATGACAATGCCCTTTGTGTTGTTGCTAGGTGTCTTCCATATCTCACAGGTTGCTGGAGTGATGGCCAAAGTTGGTTTCTTTCACATGTAGACAAACATCACATATGATTTCCGCTGTGTGTTTCACTGTTGTTTAGTTTAGTTCCAACTTCGATTATACACGATTTTGTAGCCGCTTTTACTTGACATTAATAATTCATTATTCTATCCTTATGTTGTTTCTAACTTGGGCTTTTTCTGTGAATTATTGCAACTTTTGTAGTTTTGCCCCTTTTAGCCATACTATATTATTTTGTTTTGTCAGATCCTATTGGAATACAAGTGCTTTGTTGGCTTGTTTATCTGTTGCGAATTTGTTCACTAACATGGTCATGCCACGTTTGTAGGTAAATAGTTAGACTGGGATTTTTTCTTTCGTCAGTGATCGGTTCTCTTTGTGCTCTTACAGTAAATCAATGTCTTCTGTACCTCCAGTTCCAATGACAGGTGAGTTGTTCATTCATCATCTATTTTTGGGTTTTTCTCATTTGCTTGCATTTATACAGCTCTATTGTTGTTCCAATAACAATTGTGTTTTACAATGTTTCTTGTCTAGAAAATCTATATTTGGATACTTTTGGAAAGGAATTCGGAAGCGTAAGTGATTTTGGTCAAGATGAGTGGAGAAAACTCAATCAAGAAGTCGTTAGAAAATTATCTGACACTGTTGTCGCGGTGGCGTCATTCATTGGTGACTATACAAATTAGTTTTCCGTATTTGTTTGATCATCAGTTCTGAAGATTGAAAAATTATCCTGTGCAGGAGATAAGATGTATTTTGGATGCACAGGCATTGTAGTCAAAAGCAATGAAGCTAGTGCAAGTATTCTCACATCAGCAAGTCTTGTTAGATCTGACGATGATGACAGGAATATGAAATCAATCTTAGCGGTTTGTAAATTGGCAATTTTTTCTGCACTTCATTGCTTGCCTATTGAATGAGGATAGGCGATAAGTCTGTACTATTGGCTTGCTTTGTTTGCAGATTCAAGTGCGCCTTCCAAATGGGGAAGCTACTATTGGGACGGTGGCACACTATGATTTAGATTATAACGTCGCTGTTATCATCACCCCGCCTTTCCCTGGTCTTCAAGCTGCAGTTTTTAATCGTCACATGGTATTTGGGTCCCATAGCAATGTAGTAGCTGTAGGCCGTTGGTTCTACTCAGGTAGATTTATGGCCACAGCTGGGATATTGACTGATGAACCAAACGGAGATTATCTTGAACACATGAGTATCTCCACGTGTAAAATCCCTATGGTGCGCACCTGATTTCTCTTCTCACTTCTCTACAATACGGAAATAGTAATAGTGCCATGATATAAGTGTGTTAACCATTTTATGCATTGAACTGGATGGTCGGACATTAAGATTTTATTCTTTTATGTAGTTCTTGTACAGCATGGCTTTTTTATGATATGATTTGCTCAGTGGTACATAACTTGTTCAGGTTATGACTGGAGGGCCCCTTATTGATTCCGGTGGGAACTTTGTGGGCATGAACTTTTTTTCTGTGGAAAGGACTCCACTACTACCAAGCAACAAAATTGTTGATTTCTTGGTTCTCAAGTATGTCTTCTATACTTCCATTTAACCTGTCTAAATACTGGGCCAAGCCAGGACTGCAACTGGACTTTGAAAGCTTATTGTTCACTGCTTATGATTCTGAAGCCACACCCTAGTCTGGCTAACCATAATTCAGTACATGATACATGATTTTGCAAAACAGCAGATGGCATAAGACACATCTGCTGCATGTCCATTTCTGCATCTTATCCTACTGTTGAGTTGAATGCACCAACCAGTTCACCCACCAACCTAAGCTGATGGGGAAAGGTGAGCAATTCACTTATGGTTCAACACTCACCCTCACGTGCAGCTCTCGTGGGCGCAAACGTGGAAATAGGAGCGGCGCAGCGGAATATGCGGTCACTAGGACTTGAACTCAAGACCTCTGCTCTGATACCATGTTGAGTTGAATGCACCAACCAGTTCACCCACCAACCTAAGCTGATGGGGAAAGTTGAGCAATTCACTTATGGTTCAACACCTACAAAACACAATTTGACATAAAAGTCATTAACATGGGCATTTTTTTAATGTTACACTTAATGAATATATGCAAATAAACAAGAACTACCATCTCAGTCACTACTAGTACACGGGGTTGTTAAACCTGGCATCATCACTTGAAGCAGAATCCTGATAACAAGTCTAATTTTAGAGGTCAAATATGAAGTAAAGTGAAAATACTTGCGAAAAAAAATTAAAGAGAAAGTATAACATTTCAATGATACAAGTGAAGCGAAAGTAGCATCTTAACGATACAACTCAAATCTGTAAAGATGACTTATGAAAGACATAGCCACATGCACTCAATAACTCTCTAAGTGACAAAGCTTGTATATATGTACTAAAAGAAACCAACACTGGTATCAGTAATCAGATAGTACAGGAAAGTACAAGATAGAAACACTAGCTCCTAGCTATTGTAGATGGCTACATCGAGTCAACGAGAGTGTATCGCACTTACTCCTAGGATGAGATCCTCATTTGTGCTCAGCTTAGAGGTGACCCTGCTGGCCGGCAAAGAAACGGCTCCAGATTCTGCTAACATTCTTTTTTTGTGGGCTTCTTGGATGAGCGCATGAGATGCATATGAGGGGTTGCTGCAAGAAGCTTGTGTGAGGGAGGGGAGGGGGTTGCTGCAAGAAGCGTGTGTGAGGGAGGGGAGGGGGTTGCTGCAAGAAGCGTGTGTGAGGGAGGGGAAAGCCACCATCATCCAGGCCTAAAAGACTAGGACAGGGTCACAGGGGCAACCAAGGGCTTCTTGCTTTGCTTGTAAATTCAATTGTGTAATAAAGGTTTTAGTTCCTTCTTAAATGGTGGCTAGTCGGGGCTTGGGGCTGGCCATTGCTTTGACTTAGCTATTTGATTAGGGAAATACTTGGCCACAGAACCAGCCCCAAACCACAAGATATGGCCCAGCACAGAAAAAAAAATGGCAGGGTGGGTTGGTTTTGTCGGGTTGGCTGCCCATGAACCGGTCGGTTGCAGCATTTATCAGCCACAACTTTTCAAGTTGGTTTTTCCATGCTTCTCCTTGTGCCCCCACTTTGTTGCTTGGGAGCCTAGTTCTGGTATAGATGGAGGTAAAGAAAACAAACATCTAGAAATGTAAGTTTGATAGATAATGCGCTTTTTATTTTGGTGTCTTTAAAATAATCATACACATCTGTTAGATGCTTTGACATATTTTTTTATTTGGTTGTTGACACAAAGTAGAGCCATGAGAAATCATTCTTGTCAAGGAAATCTACAAATCTGATTTAAGGTGAAGACTACGATTAAAGAAGATCTTAGAGAGTGGATTGATAGGTTCCTTTTATAATTTTTTGTTTGGAGCATGGTTCTCTTGTAACTGCTTCTTTTCAGTCTGTACAGTCTTTGTTAATATTTAAAAAAATAAAATCATTAGGGGCCTCCCCTCCTGTTTCGGTCAAAAGAAAAAAAAATCTACAAATATCTTGCTAAATTAGACTATATTGATTAAAATGCAGTGTGCGAGTACAAAGTCACAGATCAAGTAGGCATTTGTAATTGGCAATTCAGTGAAGGATATAACATGCTTAGTTACTGTATGGATTTATCACGGATTCCTATCATATGCCACATGAATGCACTTGAGTGTAGATCCCATTGTTTATAGAGAATTATGCGTGCATATACACATGCATAGGCAAAGTAATGCACGTAAAAGCCCTTTGAGTCAAAGGTGATAAAACCTATGACCACCGCTATCTCATCTAATTGTTATTGTTAGGCCAAGAAAATCCAGTCTGAATGACCTTACGAGTGGAGCAACTGGACATAAATCCGTATCACAACTGCACTTGGGAGTAGAATATAAGACATAAATCCCTGTCGTGTATATAAACATCAAGGCAAATAGAATACTATCTTCTCAAATCCCCAAGGATAGTAACACTAAGCAGTACACCCTCTGGTAAAGAAAATACAACATTTTAGACAGATGCGGTTGATAACTTAAAAAAAATAGTTTGGACTTTGGAGACAAAAAAACCATATGTTTATGAAAATTACTTTGTTAATATCACATATTTTGTGTATTCCTCTAAGTATTCTAACATAAAACAGTGGTCAAAGCACTCATACATCATCTAAGATACCATTCTACCACTTGGCCTATTTTTTCTCCATAACCATCACTTTAAACACAATTTCTTTTATGTTTAGCACTTGTGGTTGGTTGTTTTGATTAGAAGCAATTTCAAAATTTCTGCATCAGTCTAGTATATAGTACTGTAGATAAGGCATGATATCTCGAATGTTGAAAAGCTTTAGAGCCACTCCCAATATTTTTCACTAGTTCTTGCATCTTGAAGCTAATTTTCATTTGAAAACATTTTCTTTTATACCTTATTTCATTTGGCACATCGATAGCTGAGTAACTATGAGTAACTAACCCTGTACTGATTAACACTATTGTACCCATAAGGAATAATATTTGCATAAATGGAATGCAGCGTGTTTTCCTTTTCAGATGTTGCTTAGTATTTCTTATTTTTATCTGATTTTGGGGAATACATAAGAACAAGGTTTTAAAGACATCACCTATGCCCTGGCAAGGCGTGCTATGCTTGCCACAGGATGCCATAACACCTTCTTGAACGATGCCCATGCGAATCATATCCCTCATTTATACATGTTGCCTTTTTGTATTGTAGCTTGATATTTATTTGTAGATAGTGGAAAATATGGGGCCAAATTTCACAAAATTATCATTAAAAGTTAGTTTGACGGGTTGCACTGTCCCAGTTAAGTAACAAGCGTGATTCAGTCTAATTTGTTCAAGAACGGTCCAAAAGGAAGTAGAACATAACACAGCTACCATCCCGATCATGCTCAGGATTATGAGTTCTTACCACCAGGCTGGCTGTATTTTTTATTGTTATGTATGATGGTGAACATTTCTTTTATTTGTATGAAAAAAATATCCAGTGGCTACCTGTTCTATCTATTAGCCAAAAAAAAAATGTGGAACTATATTGTTTGATAGCATATGTACAATCCATTATACTTTTGGATTGGTACCTCTGAATTTACTCTAGATGAATTTATTACATTCTTTTGCAGACGCGTAATCAAATCAGGTCCAGAAAAAACTTTGAAAAGAAAATATGAGAGCCCTTGCAGGAGCGAAATTGAGAATGAAGGTCCAGAGCTAATTTTGAAAAGCATATCTGAGAAACCTGCATCTCTTTTGCCCAGTTCTGAAGGTTAGTTAAAGCACACAACTCATTAAAAGTGCTACATTGTTTACTGGTAGGAAATGTAGCTTTCTCACCAGTTGCGCAGCTTTATAAGATGCTTATCTTAATATGGACAAGTATCAAAATAATGTGTCCTGCATTTGTGGACGGAGTAGTAGAATTTATCTTTACACTAAAATAATGTGATCTGTTAACTGGTTTGCACTAAATACGTGAATGTATGAGAGTCTACTGCTGATGCCCTGGATGGAGTATTCCATTATTTTGAGTTGTGTTCATTCTTCTAATTTTGTTTTATTTTAGGTACCTCAAGCGGAGAGAGTGAATCAGAAGGTAAATAAAACTGGTTCACTTCTAACTTTTAATGTTATTATCATGCAAGCCGCCATAATGTTACAATATTGCTTACTATCATTATTACTAGTAAATGGTCACTAATCCTTTCACAATGTTGCACCAGAATGCGTGGATGAGGAACTTTGTCTCTTCCCTGATTTTCATGAGCCCTTGCCAGATGATGGTCAGTCATTGATTTCTAATTTACTACTTCCTCTGATTTTAAATTTGTGTTGTTAAAATTGTTGTCCTAAAATCATCAATTGAAAACCGGAGGGAGTAATTATTAATACCGCATGGTCATATTGTTCATGTTGCACCAGAATTCACAGAACTTATCAGGAATGATCTTAAACCCCGTGGTTATCCCATGCCAACAAGGCTTGAGGGTGAGTTATTGCTTTTGCTATTGCTAACCACTTTCATTTCACTTCTTGAGCGTTCTCAATCGTAATATTTTAATGTTTGTCTTGTTTAACCAGGGGGTATGCACTTAGTTAATACTTTTGAAGAAGAATTTGTTGAAGATACTTGGTGCAAACTCAGTAAAAAGGTTGTTTCAGATACATCCCGATGTGTTGTTTCACTTGCTTCATTCAAAGGTGATCATTATATACTTTTCCCATATATTTGTTTTTTTCTCTATTTCATCGCTGACTATCATTGCAAATAAAATATTTGTAGAAGATCAAAGGTTCTTTGTTTGCACGGGTGTATTTATAGATTGCATCGGATCCACCTCAAGAATTCTGACTTCAGCAAGTTTGATTCGAAGTTCTCCTGACGAAAACAATATCGCTGAAAACTTGAAAGTTGATACCACATACACTACTATGTACTCATTTTGTTTTTTTTTCTGACAAATATTGGTAAATCTCACTGTGATTCATTGCAGATTCAAGTTTACCTTCCAAATAAACTAGTTGTGACAGGCACATTGCAGCATTACAATATGGAGTATAATGTTGCTGTGATCAGTGTCAAGGGTTTTCGTTGCCTGCGAACAGCAGAATTTCACAATCAAGTGCAAATCGAACCTCAGAGGGAGGTGGTAGCTGTTGGGCGTGTTTTCGAGTCAGGCAAGCTGATGGCCACAAGCGGGATAGTGACTGGAAAAGAAAGCGAACTGGACTGCAAAGAGCTTATGGTCACCACATGTAAAATCACTAAGGTACATGCCGTTTTACTCCTTCCTTCCCTCTTTTGAGCACTCGCCTAGCTTTTGCACCAAAATCATTTAGTTGTGTGTGGGCCCATGCAAGCTACATTGCACAGCAATGACATCTTTGGGTTATAAAAATCTGCAAGTATGTAGTAGTAGTAGCTTATTATATCTGTGATTGGCAGACTCTGGCTGGTTGCTGTTCCAAAGAGGTTACATATAGAAAAACCATTCTGCAGTGTTCAGGTAGTGGTGTGTCAAACATGCACATGTCAGAACGTATATATGATCAAGGAACGTTGCTATCTAGATTAGTATTTTTACTAGTAAAAATCAAACTCTGAAGTTTGTCACTGGTTACCTGTCCACGTTAAGTAACCCATTCAGTATTTTATAAGCTGAGTAGACATTGAAGGTCAAACTTGGTGTATTATCATAAACTACATCAGACTATATATTCGAGGGAATTCATAGCTAGTACATCAGACAATGTATTGTCACTGGTTTGCCTTACATGAATTAGTGGTGAGGGCTTGTAGGGTTTAGGTCGGATAAGACATCAAGTAGCATGTGAAACTATTCAATGACATATATTCTTCAGGATTAGATTTTAGTTGGGTATTTCATCGATGAGACTCCAAATTACGATAGGTTGATTTACCTAATTGTTCATCCGACACTATGTAAATTCTAAAAGTAGAATAATTAAGTTGACATGTGTACTTGTGTTGTTCCTAACACTACATCACCAGAACTAATGTGCACAAATTAATTTTTTAGAAAAATTGAAGCTACTTTGGCATCAGCCATGTATGTCACACGGCAAACAAGTAAACTGGTTGCATCTTTGGTCCAGATGTCACAATTAAGGTGACAGGTTAATGTTGTTCTTGGAGTTACTCCAACAAACTAGCCATTCCGGATAAGAACCGTCCGTGCATGACATTAGTTGCTTTGACCTGTTTGTTACCTATATTGAAGCATGTATAATTGGCTTAATTACTACATGTATGGAAGATCACATGTACTTGATAGAAATCGGCGGTCAATACAGATTGACAACTCTTATCCATGTGTAAATTCAGAAAGGCTCATTAGGCAGTGATCGATAGAAACTGTTCAGAAACGATGTTGTGTGCTACGCCGCTTCTTTTGTAAGCGACATTTCTTTGTTTACGTCTAATAAGATAATTCTTTTGACTTGAATAACTTCTTCCTTCGACCTCTTTGATCTACAAGTTCTTTTTCACTACTTTAACCAACTTGTCTTTTCATGTGTCTTTTCTTTTTGCATAAGGCTGGTATTGGAGGACCCCTGATTAATCTTGATGGGAATTTCCTTGGTATGAACTTTTATGGTATGAAAGAAACATATTTTCTACCAAGGAATATTATCCTGGGACTAATGAAGCATTTTGAGGCAGAACGGTATGTCGCTCATGTTTATGTTATTCTTTCATACAGTTGGCGAGTTCTAGTCATGTCCATTGTATCATGCTATTAGGGAATTGGACTTGCATGTCTTTCAATGATACATTTGGTTAATTGGAACTTGTGTGATTGCTAGGGACTGTTTGTTGGTTTAATCTAGAATCTTTTTACTTTTCATTCGAAACTCATGTGCAAGCTCTTCCTTTTACGTAATCAGCATTACTGCTATGGGTATGAATTGCTGTTGCATGATTTTATCTTCAGTTGGCTGATGTCCAGCTGAAGTCTTGAAGACATGTTAAGCCTATCGAGTGACACCAGACCTAGGTTGTTCTCGTTCATGAGGGTTATGAGCCACAACTACCATATCCTTGTAGTTGACATGCTAAGCTAGTTCCCTATTGCGCCACATATCTCCTAGGTTTTGTTTAAGGTATTTCAATTGCTTTGGACATTCAACTTTTTTTTGGTCTGTTTGTAGGTCTGTAACTGGCGAGGTTATATGCAGCAAGGCAAACAGGTATTCTTTGACATTTATCAACACGATTTCCTTGCTTTGTTTGACATAAGATTCCATGTCTTACATTTGAATTGTCATTAACAGATGGCCTGTCCCCATGCCACGTTGGTCTTATCCTTCTAGTAGGGCACGACGGCGCCGCCAAAAACGTATAACGTATTTTTAGATGTTTTGGATGTGCTTTTTGGTCGAGTTTTTGTAGCAGCTGTAGCTGAAGGAAGGTTGCATGATTCGACTTGAAAAGAATGTTTTGAGTCTTTTCTGTGGCCATATAATTTATATGATCTGTAGGTTGTTTTTTTGCTTCAAAATATGTAGCTTTCCTATAGAAGCAGCACCCATTTCTGACTACTTACAGTAGTCGTCTCACCAAGCCTATACCAAACTTGTTTTATCAACCCAATGGCTTCGGTGGCTGGTCCAGAGTCCAGACGCAAAGCCTGTAACTTTCTTCATACATTCAGATATATATCTATAGCTTCCTTTTTTCTTTCTGGACAATGATGTTTCACATAACAAATGCTGGTGAGATGAAAGAAGCGGGTCAGTTTTTTATTTTTTATCGGTGAAGTGGATCAAGTCAATAACAAACATTCTCATAAGCGAATTGGATCAAGTCAATAACAAACATGCTAGTTCCCTATTTTTAATTTTTTCCTTTTTTTGCGAGGGATTTCTTCTCAAATGATTTATGTCAAAAGATTGTTGGCAACACAATTGATTTCATGGTAAATAATGAAAGTTACCATATTTGAATTGGCTGTAGGAAGGAGATAATCAGACAATAGAAGAGGATGGTAGGAAAGAAGAGAGAAATATCTGAATTTGGGAGCACACAAGAAGCGAAATTCAGGCATGTCGTTATGTGAACAATGATGACAACCGAACCGCTGCACTATTATACCAACCTCCATTTCGTTTTACTTGTCACTGGCTAGTTACTGTAGCAACTTTGACCGACCGTCTTTTTCTACAAATTCGTCGTCGATGCCTAAAACTTTCTTATCAATAGAATTATCACTAAACATATTTTGACAACATTGCGCATTTTGATGATTCATCAAAATTTTGTAGAAAAAAACGGTCGGTCAAAGTTGCTACAGTAACTAGCCAGTGACAAGTAAAACGAAATGGAGGTTGGTAATTTCGACTGACGTTCGTCCCAGCAAAATGGGAAAACAAAAATCGACCGAAAGACGAGGCCAAAAGGTGGCTTCGTATTAACATAATATACTTCAAAGTTAAAAAAAACTAAATTAAAATGTGGCTTCGCCCGGGTTCGAACCGGAGACCTTCAGTGTGTTAGACTGACGTGATAACCAACTACACCACGAAACCCTGGTGTAAAGTTTTGGCACAAAATAATTCTGATTTGGAAACTAGCATGGAGACTCTCAGGCCAAAAGAGGTCATCCTTCCAAACAGAGCGTCGTGCACAAAACGATGTTCAGATCATTAAGCATAGACGCAGAATTGTTGTCCGTTTGTAACAGTAATACCAACACTCATAATTCCTTCTATTATCACATCGAATTACAAGAGCAATTAATATCTTCGTATTAACATAGTCCAGAATGCTACAATCAATAAACTGAAACCGGATGCCAGGTGTCTAACATCTTAGAAGAAGCCGCAGCATTCCTCCAGCACACAGCAGCAGCAAAGAGCAGCCAAACTGCAGGTGGGACAGGCAAAATGTTAAGAAAGATTAATAAAATTAGGCAAACAAATGATAAATTGAAACTGAATAAAATGTTTGACTGTCAACACCGTTCTTTGTGGTTTTGGTTATCCTAACCCCAAGTATAGTAGCATAAGCCATTATATTTCTCAATTTGATCCAACATGTCCACGTCCTATGGTCTTGTATTTGGTTATTTAAATGGTAATACCCTGTATAACCAGACTGATTCATAAAATGTATGTACCAGTACTTGATGTCTCTCGCAAGTGACGTACAGTAAGATGTAATGAAACTCCTTGCACTACCTGAATGAACGCCAACGATTACAAGAACTATATGGCGGCAGGTTATTTCTGTGATATATTTTTTTATCCAGATGTCAGTAACACAGCACTATTGCAGTATTGCTTAATGCTCAAGATTCAGTGCTACCGACTTACTACATCACGCAAGGATTATATTTAGGCATGTGGAGCGTCTCTGAAACTTCTCGTTGTCTCTTAAGCACAGTATATACAGCTCGAATCGTTGCCGATTATTAAAACATAAAAAAGATTTGAATTTATCTTGATAGCAAAAACAAACTTGCAACATGCCTTGCAACAGTCGGTAGATTACATACACGGCAGTAATGCTACGGGCAACAAGTTCCTCTTCAAAACATTAGACATAGCTACCTTAAAACCAGACTAAGCATCACCTAAAGAGCTCTTTTTCAGCCATCACCACATCTAACTTGATAAAATTGCAACTAACACAAACACAGAATCAGCTGCAATTTTTCTCAAAAATTAGTCATCCATCACATCTACCATTTCAATTCAATAACAACTTTACCTTCGATTCAACACACTAGTGATATACTAAATATGCATCAAGAAGACTCAAATAGCCAAGAAATTCTACCTTAATTATAACCCGTGATCGATAACTATGCTGCTTAGCACAGTACTACAAAATAATGCACACATTAATTTGGCAACGAGATGAAGCAATTGCAGCATATATTACCATCCTTTGAGGAATCCAGAGCAGCCGTCCTCTTCATGATGGTGGTGCTGGTGGTGGTCGTGGCATTCTTCCCCATATCCATACGGCGGTGGAGGTTGCGGCGGCGGCGGGTAGTAAGGATGCTGGTCATTGTTGAAGTATCCCTGGTACCCTGGTGGAGGCTGGTGAGGTGGAGGGTAAGGCCCCTGAGGTGGAGGATACACACCATGGGGTGGATAACCATGAGGTCCATGGCCCTGAGGTGGAGGAGGGTACACATCGGGTGGAGGTGGGTAAGGGTACGCCTGAGATGGATGATACCCTGAAATTGCAGAGAAAGCCATGATCACGCGCACATCGATTTTAATGGAATCCCATGGATTTAGAACTTCAAAATCCAGATGGATTTTTTGCTGTAGCACAGCATCTTGGCACTAGGAAGAAAACAAACTTCTCGAGATTACGAGCGCACAAGCTACTTGTAAAGGTTCAGCAAGATCCCAAACAAACAAGAACAGTTGACTTCGACTACATCCCTATGTTCGTCCTGCCTGGATCTTTAAACATAGCAGAGACGGCAGTCTAATAATCAATAGGAAAACGGCAAGAAGATGAAGAAATTACCTGGTGGAGGGTAGGGTTCGTCGGGAGAGACTCTCTGGTAACTCATCTCCCTTTCGTCGTCCTCAGCTTGCTTGCTTACTGCTGTTACCTACTCACGAAGTCACGATCTTGAGGTGGTTTCTTTAAGACCGAACTGGCTGAAAGCTCATTTGACCAACTGAAGTACATTAGTATTAATTTAATAAAATTGTATCAGCATCAACAGCTGGAATAGCTCAGTTGGTTAGAGCGTGTGGCTGTTAACCACAAGGTCGGAGGTTCAAGCCCTCCTTCTAGCGATTCTCTTTTTATTTTTTTCCCTTAATATGGCCCAACTAGCTTCGCTCGCAGCCCACTCGTATTTTGAACAGGCCTTGCCTCTTCCTCTTCCGGCCCAGCGTTTGCGAAAAGTCTCGTGAAAAAGGTCAGTCAGTTTTCTGTGTTGCGAAGGGAACTTGGGGCTTCGATTTCAGAAGAAAGCAGAGAAATCGACATTCGACACAATCAGATAGTATGCATGCAAATGGTGGCAAGGTTAGATGTGATCCTGTTGGCAAACGCCCGTGATAAATTAGGTGCAGCTATTCCTCTTGCCGCTCTGCACTGCTACTAAATGAGACCCGATTATATTCATGGGCATGTAGTCAGGAATGAGGTCAGAGGATTTCATGCTAATAGTTCTGAAAAGCAAATGACATATAATAGTCAGGCAGCATACATACACTCTAAAATAACAGCTACACGTGAGATGCTTACGTACATATCCGAGCTATCTTTTTCTTCTGTATGGATTACCGAGACTAATCTAATGCATTATTAAAGGAGACAGATGAAGCCTGACATGGGCAATATGGGCCACTCAGCCTAGCCAAGGAGACTGCCTATGAACCAAGTCAAGGGCTCACAATCCTTGGGCACAAAGGACACAGGCAAGTCATCCTTGGCTATCAGAGGAGGTCCTTATCGCCATGTAAGGCTTCTCCTCTGCTTATCTCGTAGCTTAACTGCTTAGCTTGCTGCACTTCTTCCATTCAGCAGCTATTTATACAAACCGCATAGATGGAGAGAACCGGATCAAATCTTTCCTCTACCAGAATATCTTGTTCTTCTATTTGTCTGGTAGAATATATTCTAACTTTGCTAGTATATGCCAAACTTTCAAGGCTTTGCTGGAGACATGAGAGGATGTCAAAGACAGTGAGCACATTCTGACCTGATCGCATTGCATGCATCTTTAATTCACACATATAGCAAATAAAGGTTTCCTTGGTTCTCTTGAATTGAACCATTTTGACCACCCGAAAGGTTTTTTTTTAATGATGTTGAAATATGCCTAAAGCTAGCCTGATTGCCATCTCTACGGCAAAGGGACTCACGGTGCAACTGGCAAAGGTCTTTGGCTGGGGAGCTCCCGCCTAGGGTTCAATTCCTGGGTACTGCACAATTTGTGAAAAAATTAAAAAAATCCCCTCGTCTGTCCCATAACCAAAGCACAGGTCTAAGGTCCGGCCCGGGTCGTCTCACATGGGCTACGGTGCCGCTGTGTAAGGGTGGGGCAGGGGTTCGGGGGTTTTCTAGATCTGTGTGAGAGGATCTTCTCCTCCCCAATAGAAAGCCCGGGGGCCGTCATACCCCCCACAGGTCTAGTTTTTTTTTTTGATTGCCATCTCTACGCGAAACGACAAAAAGTTGGATTGCCTTTTGGTGCATCGGCTACACTAGTGGGTGTAGTTACTATCATGCATGGTTGACCAATTGGAGATGCCAATCAGATCTGAGGATGAGGATATCTCGCGGCATGCTAATATCCGAAAATGATTGGTTCTCTTCTGATCTTCCACTCGAAGCTTTTAGCATGCATTGACTTCTATATTGCTTAATGTAGTGATATGTGATCCTTTTATATATTTTTCATGACATATTATGACTACAAAAGGCAGGAGTAGCTTATTACAACGGTTCATGATTCGTGGAATACTATGATCCCATCAAGTTTTTTATGTTCAATTTCCTGTTGGATCCATCACCCGATATTTGAGGAGATTTTGGTAATCGTTCCTCGATAATTTGTAATTTGATTATCTGATGGTTGGATCCTGAATGTCTGTCAACCTGCTTGTTTCTCTCTTCGGGATCACTCTGTCAATTTGGACAGCAAAAGCAACCCATGGACACACAAGTAAAAAATGTCTTCGAAAATGGAACTTGTAACCTTGATGTAGAAACTGTATTTCAGTGAATTATACATCGAACAAAAATGAAGCTTCTGAAAGAAAAACGAACGAAATGCATGCTTGGGCATGTTGTTTCGTTGATCCAGGTCAAAAACGGGCGGGAACAAGGTTCGTAAAATGGACCGGAACCGTATCCGGCCCGAGCCACATACCGGACTAAAAAGTGCGGCGGGCCGTGGTGCACGAGCCAGCGGACTGAGTAGGCCGGATTGGTCCGGTACGGTCGCGGGCCAGGCCGGATTGGTGCGGCGGAAACGGTACGCAAGGCCCAAGGCAGTCCCGTTCCTTCTCCAAAGAGAAACGGATCGCGGAAACCGTTCCGCCGCCGAGCTCCCCGCAGCGCGTCGAGCTGCGTCGCCTCCCCCGCCGTCCGGACTCCCGCAGTCCCGTCCCGCTGAACCTCGTGCCCGGCCTCCATCCACTCCCGCTGAACTGCGACGCCCCCGTCCAGCAGGCGCGCCACGCCGCGCCGACCAAGGTACAGAGGTTCTAATTTTTTTTTGCCGCATTTGCAAACTTTTTGTTAGGGGCCTTTTGTTAGTTTGTGCCGTTCCGTGTTTCTGATCACGAACTGGATGGGTACCTAAAATGTGTGAAGAAGGATCCTACTTTTGCTGCGAGAAGGAGGAGGAGCATTTTAATTGTGTCGCGAATTCCGTTCTCGAGAAGCACCTTCCCTTAACTTCGCTTGAGCCAGCTCGTTTCTTGTTGATTCTGGGACGTCCCTTTGTTCGTGCTGCGATTTCCTGCAGCATTTGTGCAAACTAGTCCTGATGGTTCATGCTATCTATCAGTTAGATTTCGATCTCATCTTAGTTCGTATTAGTATTGCTATGAGGAACCAAGGCTCGAACTTTAGTTCATGTCGATTGGTTTTTCTTCTATGGTCTCCATCCAAGTCTTTTACTTTGTTTGTTACCCAAATTAATTTGATGTCTAAGTTGTCGCAAAGTTAGGGCGTCACACGTCCTTTCATTGTATTTAGAAAACTATATCTTAGACTTTTTGGCGTTTCCGCTCTCTGAATCTAAATGAATCTAAAATGGAGTGACTGGAATTTCAGACATTAAAAGTAGTCTGTTCTTTTGCATGTACATATGTAATGATACGCTTCATTGAATCCATGTTAGTGCTTTATTGCAAATTGAAATCCCTACGGTTGTACTTTGTCCTCAGAATATTTTTAAGCGATTCTTTTATGTATTTGTAGCCAAAGCAGAACCCTGCGATTAAGGACTTCATTATCACCAATAGGAGGATGAATGCCTGTTCTGTGAAGACCAAGTGGAGAAAAGATTTGTCAAGTTGAAGGTGTCCTGCTCCAAGTGCCTGCACACACTCTCTGTGTCTTCAACTCTGAAGGCAAACAAGTTGAAGCAATCTCTCCCACCAGGTATTCACATACAACTACTTTTTTATTTAGCATGATCTAACTTGGGTTTTGATATATGAAAGTTTCATTCTACTATGCTATATGAATATATGAGCGGTCCTATATCGGTTTGATGCCACAAATACATTATTCGTTTCCATCATAGTGATACATCATTTTTAGTTGCATATTTTCTGTCAAGTTTATGTCCCAGTGAAGATACAGTTCGGTCCAAAGATGTTGAGAGCTAGTTTTAGCCTCAAGGCCTGCCGCTATTCTTTTTGACTTATAGCGTGCGGTTAAAAGTAGCTCGTACTTGGTTCATCAGTTATGGCAATATCTTAGCTATGATGTCTGAGAGATAAAACATCTCAACCAAAGCTGCGTCCAGCATGTGTTTACTGTGTGCGGTGCATGGCAGTTTTAACTTTGCCTTGTGAATGCCATCCAATTTCAGCTGTCATTTCAGCTTTCTGATCCTTTTTTTTCTTAATTCATTATGATGCTTAGTCCATGAATTCTGCATTTGACGACTTTGTAGCGTTTGATGCAGGTTTCAGCATTCAAGTACATGCCAGTGGTCAGTGGAGTTAGCAATGGGGACAACAGCTGGATCAGTGACTGAGTCGAGGATGGAGGAATTCGAGAATCACATTATTGCACAGGATATGGAGCCAGAGGATGTATACATGAAAATGAACAAGATTATGACGTCAAACGTGGAGCGAATCTCCCGTGGAGAAGGCTACTCATTCGAAATTCCAAAGCGAGGTAAGAAATATATGGAGTACAGAAGTACAATCGGCATACCTCTCCTTCGGGCTGGCAACAACACCATCTGTTCACTCATCAATGACAGAACTAGGCATGATGCAACCATGATAGCTTGGATTATGATGGTTATATCTCATCTAATTCCTAACCGGGTGACTATAACGGAGCTTGAGCTGTACTATATGAATGAAAGGTTATTCAACAATCAAGATGCGGCGAAAAGGATACTGAATGATATTTGCTGCATGTTGAGGTGCAAGTGGAGATCGCTGAATGTTGTTTCAGCCCAGGAAGGTTTCGTTGTAGGAGATATCAGTTTGAGAATGAACAATGGTCGGGTCGTGGATTGTTCGGAGATAGCTCAAATCCCGAATGATGCTAGAAAGATTTCTGAGTTTGTGTTCAACGATAACGCAGCAGAACCCAAATTTATTCTGGTCGTAGGAAAGGACTCGATGTTTCAACACCTTCAGCTGAAAAACTTTCATACTCTGCAGCACTGCATCATTGTCACAGCTTGTGGGATGCCTGACTTTTCAACACTTGAATTTGTTCAGCTGCTAAAGATGAAGACAAAGCTCCCAATCTATGCTTTGACTGATCCAGACCCATCTGGGATCAAAATATTGACTGTATATGCCAGAGGATCGGTTGAAACTGCTCAAGAAAACTTTAATTTAGCACTTCCTGATATTCAGTGGCTTGGGATCTCCACTCTAGATTATGAGGACTTTGGCTTGGTGTTGAACTCTCAAAACAGTGTAGCATTGACTCAGACAGAGATAAACAGTTTATCTTATCTACTTGTCGATGAACATATGCAGCTATCTGATGACTGGAAAAGACGGATTGGACATATGATAGATGGGAAAAGAAAGGTGTGTTTTGAGGATTTGAACTTTTATGGGTATGAATTTGCTGTCAAGAAGTTTCTTCCGTGGCTTATTGATCGGCTGAGGGAGGCAGGAAGGTCATCTTCTGAAATTAGAGCCTGATTTTGAGGTATGTTAGTTCAAGTACTACTCTGGGCCTTAACATTGCTTCTGTTTTTTGCCATGGAATATAGGCATGGATACCTGCAGTTCTGACTAACTTTTGTTTTCGCCATGCATGATGTGTATACCTGCAATTTCACTTAACAAATGCGAGGACAAGAAGTTATAATGCTTGTCCCACATTTTTGAACATACACAGCTGATGGAGTGACCCTGATTTACAATCTTTTATGCAGTTCTGCTAGGCTTCCACAGAGTGAGGAAAGTGATCACGTGCACACAATTGCCTTGTCAAAATGGTTGTGATGTACCTTGACCAGAGCTCTTGCACTACTGGCAATTCGGTGTGAACCTCCACACATCATCCCTGCAGCCAATCTTTGAGGACAATGCTATAGTGGTATCAACTCCTGCTGATGAGACGTGTGACTATAACTTTCTGTACCCAGAGTAACTTTTCTTATGTCAAACTTTGTGAGATGGATTTTGGAAGAACTCTTTAGTTATATTGTTCACGAGCTGCCAAATATGGCCTTAAAAGTGGGTTTTGTGTTCTTGGGAGGCAATCAGAAGGGTTTTACTTGCCAATGCTATACTATTCTACTTAATTGTTTTCTTTCCATTGATGTAAGTCTTACTCTGGTAATGATTTGTGGATATTGCTACTAATCGGGCTTGTTCAGAGCTTGTTGAAACATGCTTCTTGTTTGAATTATATACCCCCGACCAGTATGCATGAATGCTAGCAAAGTTCTAATGCTTTTTACAGTGATGTGGGTATGCATGTCTTATCCTGCTCGACTTTGCTGAATACTTGCTTTTTGACTAACATACCTGCTCCTACATGAGGATTATTGTCTTGGATGTCATAGACGGATTGACGAACTGTCCGGAGCTTTGCAGCTTATTTAACTTTGTTTTCCTTTTAATATGTTGTTGAGCAGCTTATTTAAGGAATTGAGTGTATAGTAGTAATTATTGCTTTACTGGAAGAGCTCCTAGGCTGGAATTCCCTTGGGTCCCCCTTTCAATTCATGGGAACTGGTTTTTTTTTTTTGGGGGGGGGGGGGGGGGGGGGGGGGGGGGGGGGGGGGGGGTTTCTGGTTCATTTCTTGGGCTGCATTGATTTCACTTCTATTTCGTAACTATCTCATCTCCTTTATGAGTGGTTGCAGTAGTAACAATCCTGAATGATTTGCAGAGCCATGGAAGACCTTGAACTGTGGTCAGGTTCCCTTGTCCTTTTTTTTCCCAACTTTTTCAATCTGTGAGTGAGGTTTCTATTTGTGAAATATATTTCTTTTTCATGTGTTGATGTTCATCCAATGTTTCACTCTTCGACCAATTGTATGTTTGTGATCCTTGGTTTCATCTGCTTGTATCTGGAATCTGATAATCAACTCGGAAATTTCTCCACACCCCGGTTCATGCCTGGGCAGCTGGGCCCTGGGGCTGCTGCTGCTATTGTCCTGTCTGGCTGCCAGCTCCGTGTGTCATCCAACTTAAACAAGAACTAGAATAAGGCAATCTTGTGTCCAAGGACGACAAAATAAGAGCATAGGCATTTCATTTTTCAGGAGATACATTGTGAATGACAAATATCAATGCCAAATGCAAGTAACAATCAAAGAGATTATCTAGCCAACAGAAATAGCTGCATGGAAACATGAGATGATGGATGGCATTACATGATGCATATTCGATCTATGTGTTGACCCAGGAAACATGCCTATGCAAAAATAAAATAATTCTGTTGTCGGTTCGACGTGATGATCGCTGTAAGTTTGACCGCTTGATGGCTGCAGCAGTGGCGGTGCGATGTATCTGTGAGATGAGATTCTAGTTTTGATGATTGAATGCCATTGCTGCTGTACTTTGGAGGCTTGAGACCTTAATTGGTTCGTAGGACAGGTTTTCCTGAATCCCAACCCTTTCATGTTATTGGCATGCATACAGAAATGAAACTTACCCTGAGGAGAACAAAAGGAGGCACTTAAAATAGGTGTATGCTAATTGTTCCAAGATCATGTAAGGTTTCTCCTCTGCTCATAACTCAGTGTGATTGCCTCTGGCTTCAGTTGGCCTATCAGAATATATTCTAACTTCATGTGGCTTTGCTGGAGACGCGAGCATGTCAAGTATGGTGAGCACATCCTGTCCTGATAGCTTTAGGTAGTATATGCGAGAAATAAAGATTTTCTTGTATCTGCTGAACTGAGGACATCTGGCCCTCTGAAAAGGACTTTTCTGATACTGAAAATTTCTAAAGCTAACCTGATCGTACCTCTTTTCGAAAAATGAAAGAAAGTTCAGTTGGCCCTTTTTTATCATTGGCCATACTAGCTAATAGTTTTCATGCATAGTCGACAAAACTGAGATACCAACCTGCAGGTGAGGATATGCCGCTTGATGCTGATGATGAAAAGGTTTGGCTCTGATCTTCTGTTTGTGGAAAAACAGTTATGCATAGAATAGAGGAGCAGCTTAGCATAAAAACAGAAAGAGCCTTTCGTTTTCGGTACTGCAGAGAGAAAGCCCTTTCGTTTTCTGTACTGCAGAGAAAGATATAATTTTGACTCCCATGCCAGGTTGTCAGTTGAACTAGGACATCATCCTTAAGATGAAACCAGAGACGACAGTCACACAGGTACTAAGCTATGCTCAGAAGATTATCCTTTTTGGTGCAATATTTTATTAGTACTATTGCTGAAATTTCCCTCATTTTATGTGATTAGATGGAGATGATATTCTGCCCAGTTGTGGCCTAGCTTTCGTCATTGTGCCAAATACCAATAGTTTTAACCGCAGGAAGTCGAATATGATAGCTCGTCATCACCTATCTTACTTCTGTTTTGAGTATTTGGATTAATAGAATGCATACAAAGGCAAGATTAATCCTTGCATGAGCAATATAGGCCACTCAGTCTCAGGATGGCCAAGGAGACTGCCTATGAACCGATCAAAGGCTCACATTGCTGATCCTTGAACACAAAGGGCACAGGCAAGTCATCCTTGGGTATCAGATGCCAGCAGGCTCTTTAATGCCATGTATGTAATTATCTAAAGCGTGTCCTCTGCTTATCATCTAGCTCGGTTGATGCTGTTTTTGGCTTGCACTGCTTCTTCCATATATAGACCACGTAGAGAATGCGTATTTGATCTTTGCATGGTGCATGCCATCTTTTACCAGAATATATTCCAACTTTCCCATATATGCCAAACTTCCATACATGCCAAATCTTTTATCGATTGCCTTTTGATCATTGGCTGCACTCATGCATGGTTGACGAACTTAGATACCAATCAATCTGAACACGAGAATACCTTGTTGGATGCTAATGTTTCAAAAATGTTGGTTCTGATCTTCTGCATGGTATCTTCTTTTGGCAAAATAGAATTAGTCATAGAGGAGAAGCTTAAAACATCAGTGTTTGTTCATAATATCCACAGTAATGCATCGATGTGTGCACGTGTACAGGCTGTAGAGGAATCAATTTGACAAGTTATAGACACAAAGTAGATATAGGTCGTATCGTGGAATAAACTGATTCAATTTCTATGTTCACAGGACATAAAGAGTTAATCATATAGTATTATTTGGACCACCATGCAAGGCCTCTCCTCATCTTCTATTAATTAGACGCTTGGCTTGCCAGGTTGTGTCCTGTTGCG
This sequence comes from Eragrostis nindensis, assembly GCA_012490785.1. Taxonomy (NCBI): domain Eukaryota; kingdom Viridiplantae; phylum Streptophyta; class Magnoliopsida; order Poales; family Poaceae; genus Eragrostis; species Eragrostis nindensis. The sequence goes on from JAAXCT010000058.1 coordinate 1,312,795, forward strand.
ATGCATGATACTGCACTCCTATTTATAGCCTGATGAGGTTATCTGCGGTGGACAAGAAGTAAAAGACAGATTTTATTATGTTTCACTTCACAGTTGACACTGCTACATATATTATGAAAAGATATACAGAATATGTTCCTGTAAATGGTTGGAGATTTGAAGGTCCCTCATGGCTTCATGGTCCACCTTTTCGGGGCTGTTTCTGAGAGCAAATACCTGGGAGCATTTCCTATACCTATCATCAGAACTGCAACAACAAGACTTACTGTCACCTTAGCCACAGAATCTAGCTACATAACTAATATATCAAAGGAACGTATCAGGTGGAAACCTCTCCGTGCAAACTATGGAAACTTCAATGAGCCAACGATGTTGATCCAAGGGATGCGCTCAGAGGATGATTTACACTCATGGAAGGGGTGATGCAAAAGCGACTTGCAAATCACTTTGGATCAAATCGTGTGGCTTAGATTGATTTCCATAGTTTGCATTGGACCCGATACGTTCCTTGATCAAATGGATAGATTAATATGCATGGAGTATATGTTATTCCAAATAATGTGGTATTGATTGTACAATGGCCTGAAATAAAATGGAGAGAATCTGGTTGACCTGGGAAGTGGGAATCATATCAGATGTGCATTTGCAGGCCGACCAAATATGTGCTGCCCTATCTGCATTTATATGCGTGATAGATTTAGAAATGGGAATAGTTCCTGCTTATCTTGTCAAAATGGCATCAATGCTGACTTTCTTAAAATGTGTTGCAGTTAGATCATAGCTGCAAAGAAAAGGTTCTGCAGAGGCAGGTTTGTTTCAAGTAGATCTATGAGGTAAGCACTGAAAGATTTGTTGGTGGAGTCAAGCTACATGCTATAATATTTGAGTACTGCTTAATATGTCTGAATATCAGTTAACCTTTTCCGCGATAGATAAATTTGTGACCTACTATAGACAATTCTTGAGTTTAATCTCTTAAGTTTAATCTTGGAGAATTGATGCAAATCTGTTACTGCAAGTTAAGGGTCTGATAAACATTGATATGCACCCAGAATGCAATGTTACTTAGGATAGTAGAACTGCATGTATCTTTCTTCTTTTAGCTGAATTGAGGAGATCTTTCCGATGCTTTGAAGTAGATAAGAAAGTCACATAAGTTATAATAGCAAAAGTGCCATGAAGTGTTATTGATAGGCCAAAATTCTACTGTAGCTATCCAGCAAAACAAGTTTTCATATTGGCAAGCGTCGTTGATTGGATATCTTCCCAAATTTGATGCACAACATATGGTTCTGAAAACATGCAAGGGATCTTTATTTGCATTTACATAGCCTTATGGAGTGACTTGATTCGCAGCAACTTTGAGACATTGGAATGTAAATAGACATACAATTGTAGCAAGCTACAACATTCACATGAAAGGAGGAGGCGAGGATGCAGCGTTGGCAGACAACGATCAGTTCGAGCATGGTTTTGTTAACAATTGATCAAAGTCGTAATTGTGTTGATATGTTATAATTATGTTAATACATGTTGTGAGTGATTATCACTTAAAATTTGAAATTCAAAATATACTTGCATGCTGAAAAAGAAAAAAGAAAAATCGCAATAGAGGTACATTGCACCAATTTGAATTTTTCGGGGAGTAAATCGAGTCAAGATTTTATTAAGAGGATCAAACCGACAAAGTGAGTTATTCGATGGTAAAATGGACTTTCCCTTTTTAGGAATGACCTAGTTTTGTTTATTGTTTTTTAGGAAAAAATTCTCATAATCTTGAGAATAATGAACTCACAACAGGCCCTCATTTTTGGGTGGTAATGTTGCCTAGCATTGAAACTTTGAAAGAATAATTAGTCTAAACACGAGCACACATTTTAAGTAATAGACTTGAAACGGGGTATGTGGGGTTGTTACACCGTAAGGACCCTAATCAATTGAGGTAGATGTTACACTCACTTTCTAGGCATGCATTTATACGCTTAAAAATCATGATTAAACTAATGATTGGCTGATCAATTAATTTATTCAATGCTAGCATGTAGCGCATTACATCTATGAACTCTACGCATTCTATCTGTGCAAAGGAAGTAGTGTCCATCCAATGTATCTAACTTACTTTTTTTTATAGAAAAAAGGTGGCAGGAGGAGGACCGCTGTCATTCATTGCAAGATGAAACGAACAGTTACATAGAGGAGAAAGTAAATAGAAAAACAGGGAAATTGAAGAAAACAACAGTAACAGGAGTACATGGCTAAAAACAGTTGGCCTGTAAATGACCTTCAGCTGCATTTAGTTCCTTTAATTCTTGGACAGTACTGAGCAGCTATTTGGATTGGAAGACTCTTCTGTTTCTCTCTTTCCAAATATTCCACCACAAAACTGAAGCCTTTCCGTGCACTTATCTTGGTTTACCAGTTTCTACTACGAATTGAAGAGGTCTGATCTTTTTCTTGGATAGAGAAAATTGGGAACAAATTACCAGGGTGGCAGGCTTCACTCATGAACCTTGCTGGTCGAACTGCATGGGTGAGATTTGTTCTGTCTGCTATTCCCATCTATGTGCTCATAGCCATCAATGTTCCCAAATGGTTCATTCGGGCGGTGGACAAAATCCGCCGCGGTTACTTATGGAAAGGCCGTGAACGAGCTAACGGTGGTAATTGTCTTGTGGCTTGGGATAAAGTGCAACGACCACTGGACCTTGGTGGTCTTGGGGTGCTTAATCTAGAAATAATGAGTTGGTCCTTGCAGATCCGTTGGTTGTGGTTTCAAAAAACTGATCCGGATCGACCTTGGAAAGGTCTCGATATACAGGTGCACCCAAATGCGGTGGCTATGTTCAGGACTGCTATGGAGTCTCACGTGGGAAATGGCAATTCTACTTTATTTTGGAGTGATAAATGGCTGATGGGCTGCTCTGTAGGAGACCTTGCACCATCAGTAATACCTGCAGTTCCAATCAAAATACAACAACAACGGACGGTGGCTCAAGCATTCCAAGGTCATGAATGGCCGAGAGACATTCAGACAGGCCTTTCCCTGATTGGTCTTTTTGAATATTTCCAGCTTTGGGACATTATCCATGAGGTTATCTTGTCACAAGAAGAGGATCGGCATATTTGGAGATTGGATGGTTCGGGCAGTTTCTCCTCTAAATCTGCTTATAGGGCGTTCTTCAATGGGTCGACTACGTTTGAGCCATGGCGCAGGTTGTGGAAATCATGGGCACCACCTAAGTGCAAAGTCTTCCTTTGGTTGGCAATTCGGAACAGGTGCTGGACGGCCGATCGACTAGCTAAGCGCGGTCTGCCTCACCCGAACAAATGTCCGCTTTGCGATCAAGAAGATGAAACGGTCCAGCACCTGCTCACCACGTGTGTTTTCGCTCGGGAATTCTGGTTCAAAATCCTATCACCACTGGGCCTGCAAGAATCCACACCGAGGAGAGGAGAAACATCGTTTGCGGAGTGGTGGCGCAAGATCATCAAGCGCGTACCGAAGGAGAAGGAAGGGCATAAATACGGTCATCATCTTAGCAGCTTGGGTGCTCTGGAAGCACAGGAACTCCTGTGTTTTTGACAATGCACGACCAAGCATTGCAGCACTCATTCGGGTCTTCGACGAGGAGCATCACCTATGGTGTCTTGCAGGCGCCCGAGGAATGCGTGCTCTCACTTTGGGTCATGTTGGTGGTCTAGGATTAGCCTAGTTCTGAGTGTTGGTCAGGTCTCACCCACTCGTGTGTTTATTAGATACAAACCAATTGTATGTTTACAACCCTCACGGCTCGGCTCGGAGTGAGGTGGTAGTGTTTTGTAAGGGCCGTTTTTCTCTCTCTTAATGCAATGATACGCAGCTCTCCTGCGTATTCGAGAAAAAAAAATATTCCACCAGAAGGTGACCAATGCATCTTTCCTCTTCTATCTTCATCTGTTGAAGTTGAAATACATGTACGCATGTTCATATGCACATTCTTTAGCATTCAACCAGCGATGTACTCTTTTCATCGATGATCATGCGCGGATGCGCCCAAGGAAAACCTAGTGAAGCTAGAGAACTGGGAGGTGCAGTTAGTCAATATATATAGAAGATTAGAGATGTTAACTCATGACGATAGCATCATACACATGCCTGCAGCGTAGATATAGCTAACTGAATAATGGTTACACACATCTAAATGAGGCCAGAATTTATTCCATAACCTAAGAAGGAAAAGAAGATACAGCTAAGCGCACAAATATAATCTAAACTTCCCTGTTGCTTTAATACTGCTCAAATACATGTGTTTGTACAGAAAGAGGCAAGTCTAGCATGAGCCATAAGAGCCACTCAGACTAGCCAAGGAGACTGCCCATGAGACCACTCAAAGCCTCATTGTTTGCTGATCCTTCAGAAAAGGACACAGGCAAGTCATCCTTGGCTACCAGAGCTCAACTCTTATTGCCATGTAAGTCTCTTGCTCTCTGATCTCTTCCTTCACTTTTGTGTCCCAGTGCCTCCATCCATTATTCTTATTTATAGCGAGCAAAAGCAAGAAGCCCTGATATTCGTTGTGGTCTGTGTGCCCAAGAAATCTCATCATAATTTCTGCCCGTGAAGAATATGTCTGGCCTCTTTCCAATTTCAGTAACCATCTGCAGCTGCATATGTACTTACTGCCTGTACATGCTGCACGAAACAATATCCATTGTTGTGAACCTAAACAATACTAGGGTACACTAAGATCAGGACGATGTACACATGGATCCATGGCATCTATGGAAAAACCTGAAACTTCTTTTGCATAAAGAAAAGGCATGTAGTGGATGTACCTGCACCTTCCATTTTGGAAATCAAACGGGGACGTGAGCTGACCCTTGAAAAGGAAGATTTTGTGCTGGAACACACCTTCTCGGGACTGGTGCACAGCTGTTTAATAACACATCTTAAATTCTTATTAACTTTGTAAAAAAAAGTTTCTTTCTAAGTCGTCGGTGTTAATATAATGCTTGCTAGTCCTCTGCTTCTGATATAATCTCTCCAATGTTTTTATTCTTCCGTTCAATATTAATTAACTATTACTAGTTTCTACAAATATGTGCTACTACGATACTAAAATACATTGATCTGAAAAAAAATCATGGAAAATTGATTGTATCATTTTTACGTGGCAATGTTTGTTATTCAAGATGACAGTCGAAGTTTTAAATTTTCACCGTACACATTCTAAAACAACATTAATTGAAAATGCTGTCATCTGTTTAAATTTTGACCCTATACATTCTAAAACGACAATTATTCTCGTAAAGGATTCATAACTTTGATGAACAGTATAAATTTTTAGGGAGATAAAATTAATTAGATTCAATAAAGTTTACATTATTTGGCCCATATTGACCGGGTACATATATTTTGGTTACAGTTAATGTCCTGGTGTGTGTGTGTGTGTGTGTGTGTGTGATTCAAGAAAGTTTACATTATTTGGCCCATATTGACCAGGTACGTATATAGCTTGCTTACAGTTGAAATAATATTCTGATGTTTCACTACCAATCATGGATGCAAAGAGTCTCGGCAAGGTAAAGACAAGGGAATCTCTCTTGGTAAGAAATATGTATTATTAAACATATATATATCATCTTGGGAAGAAATACTTATATTCATTATTCCATATATATTATCTTCTTCAGCTTTGCGGCTGTTGCGCTGTGCAATGTCGTTCATGCATGTCGAGCTTTTCATGGCAATAGAATACTTATCTTTTTCGAATATTGTCCCATGCTACTTTTTAAGTCAGTGTTGGAACCTGATGTAGGAGCTGATCAGGCGCCAGAGTAAGAAAACTGATAAATCTATTTTTAAGTTAGCATAATTTTAGAGATATGCATAGAATTAGCTCGAATCATAAACTCACAAATATATACACGACACATAAACTGAATAAGAACTTCCAATTGTACTGCACTGACTATATACTTACTCAATTACTCATGATATACCTCCTATATAACTGCAATGCATGCATCTGAATAAAATATACCACGAGCGAAGGACTTATGTTTATGCATATATTATTCCCGGTCCTGCTACTAATTAACCTATATACAGCCCACATATGTATTTTCTAGAATATATGCATGGTACAAATTAAGAGATGCTAGGCTAGCATGAGCAGTAATAGTCTATCAGGCTAGCCAAGGAGACTGCCCATGAAAGCCAACAAAAAGATCATCATTTGATGATCTTTCAGGAAGACACAGGCAAGTCATCCTTGGCTACCCAAGCTAAACCCTTGTCGCCGTGTAAGCCTTGCTCTCTCATTCTCTTCTGTGTTCCAGTGCTCCCCTTCCAAAGTTCCATTGGGCTTTACTTATAGTTATAGCAAAGGCAAATTTAAACCAAACAGCATACACGTTATCTGTTCTTATCAAGAAAATCGCTCATCGTAACTTCGGCAGATGAAGAATACATTCTTGCAAACAACTTGAACAATCATACATATACACAATAGCATGTATTTGTCGTTAGTGACATATACATGCTGCAGGAAAATGTCACCGCCATTGTAAAGATGAACAACTGGATGTACCATGAGCATTTACGAATGAATTGAGAAAAGCTATGGAAGAGGATGAACGCCCTCCTTCCATCTAGGGAATAAGACGTGTGTGTTGACCCTTGGAAAAGGGAGATTTTGTGCGCTGGAATATTTTCTATGAACAATGGATGGCTAATTTCACATATGAATTTATTTGTTTATTATTTTATTTGTCACCAGTTTGTATAGTTAATTGTTTATCCACCGAATGTGATGCTAGCGGCACTTGGCATGGATATATTTTGTTGCTAGATCTTGAATGCAAATGTTGATAATGTTTTGTTGTCAGATCTTGCATCCACTGGCATGCATTTTTATACTTTTTTTACGACTACACAGTACAATTCAGACACTCACAACGAACGACACTCACTCCTATGAACTCGCATATGCAAACCCTACCCTTATTAGCATCTTCGAAGATTGAGCCGGCAAATCCTCGAGATTGACGAAGTCACCACTAACGTCTCGCTGTCGGACCTGAGGTGCTATTGAGGCTCTTGTAACCGCTAGGCTACAGGCCCTTTCATCGGCATGCATGTTGTTGACCCCGCTGAGCTGAAAAAACATTTTTAGAGGAGAACAAGCTGAAGAAATATTGCACAAGCTTAACGAAACTAACTGTAGTAAAAAAAATCTTAAGGAGCCGAATTTCATCATTTGGAATAAAACAAATAGCATAAAATGGCAAAAATGTTTCATGACCTTATTTTTCTAACATTTTGACATTCATTCGAATCCTAGAGATGAAGGTGGGTACCCGCATGTAAGTAAAATTTCACGGGTTGCCGCAAAAGTCCGCATAAAAATGATCTGTATGCGGATTGGCGGTCAGCCCACTTTCATCCCTTATTCGTGTCCTGATACATCTGCTAGTAGTATCTCATTTCTCTTCCTTGTCAATCGACAAAAAATAGCCCTGACTCTCGTTCTGCAGTCGTCTGAAGAACTATTGGTCTGATATTCTTCCAGGTTTGCGCTGCCTATGTTGTTACTGTGTGAACTCTCAAACACAAAAGAGAAATCCCACCATTTCTATATCCAGCTGAAGCAAATGATTTAAAGCTTCTGCATGATGACCTGGCTAACATTGCTAGGACATTGATCTCAAAATACAGATACGACTGGCTCATGTGAAGGATGTCGGATGCATCATGCACCGACGCCTCCAAAACACGCAGAGAGGGAATCTCTTATCCATATACCAGATCTAGCCAGCTTTATCATCATGAAAGAAATATGCATGTTAATTCGTACTACCCTTTTCTGCTCACTCGCCAAAAAAAAAAAGTATTATCCTTTTCTGCTTTGCGGCTCCCCTTGTGCACATGTTCGTGCATTTTTCTTTCTTGTCTTTTTGTTTTCCTTCTAGCTTTTGACGGAAATGGGATGCTCCTATTTTGTGAATTTATTTATAGTCCAATGCTAGCTAGTACGGAGTAAGTAATTCTGCACATATTTGTAATCATTGACAATAGCATATATTATGCAAAATTACAATGGTGGGTAAGAAATTATGCCTAATTATTTGTTCCTTTTTTTGACAAAGAACTGAGAATAATTCATTACATACCGTCTGAACTGGAGCTATAAAAATATATTTTTACATGTGCATCCATAATACTCCAGCTAGAAACAACATGCTCCAGCTACCGCATTCATGATACATGACATGAGCCAGGACCTTCTCCCTCAAGCAAAGGCAAAACAACGAGAAACTACAAACCTAACACCTCCAGCGTTAGACATCACACAGTCCTACTATAGGGCTAGCTGAAAGAGATCGAACTGCACAGAAGCCATTGGACTTCTAATTTTGAGCTCCATGTACCGGTTCAAAGCTTGATTCAACTAATTCTTCACTCTTTCTCCCAGTGCCTCTATAATGCACTTCCTGGTCCTGCAAGATATATCCTCCCGTCCTCCCCCTGTAATCAATTAATTAATCTGACTATCATAATGGGTGAAACAACATCAGTAAGATATATCCTCCCGTCCTCCAGCTACATATACTTGCAAGACATTGATAACCCTGATGAAGATATAGTATCAAAAAAAAAAAAAACTGATGAAGATACACATAGAAGCTTGACCAGCAGCATCAGCAGATGTAACAAACTACAAACCGACCGAACAAATGCGCTGCATCTGCACCAGCATGCAGTCATGCAGATGTGTAAAAACAGCAACTAAAGATGCAAGGCTAGCATGAGCGGCAAGAGTCAGTCAGGCTAGCCAAGGAGACTGCCCATGATACCACAAGAAGGCTCATCGATCGCTTGATGATCCTTCGGGGAGGTGGACACAGGCAAGTCATCCTTGGCTACCAGAGCTACACTCTTGTCGCCATGTAAGCCTTGCTCTCTTCTTCTTCTCTCCTTCGCCTTCTTCGCATATATGCATGGCTTGCAAGGTATAGCTTGCCCTGTTCGGTTGCAGCTTGAAGTGCTTGTTTCCAGGGCTAGCTATTTATAGGCAGGCTTGTGAGCAGGAGGGCTCATGTCCAATTTCTCGTGCATGAACTCGGGCCATGCATGCATGCATGTTGCCATATAGAATCTTTCATCATCTTTTTGCAGAGAACATATTCCAGATAATGCCCCTACCATACAGCTCAAGTGGCTGGTCCATCTGCTGATTTCGTCCAAAGTTTATCAGTACTGAGACCGTGACCAAACTTTCTTCCAGAAAAGTAACCAGCCAACAAACTGTCCAGCGTATTCACACTGTTTACAAAATTTCTGTCCTAGCTTGTTGGGCCTTCCATGCGCCGTCACATTCCCGTCAACCTGTAGCCCACATTTAAAACAGGACCACGATCAAGTCCATCAACAGGCCCATTAGCAATCAAAATTGCACATACTTTGATGCTCCTCCAGTCTCGCTCTCACATACACACTGAATCAGCACTAATCTTGTCAGTTACCAGTTACCACAGCTGAAAGCACAGGCGACAGCCGACAAGGGACTATTATTTCCGGTAAGACTGAGGCACTAGTTTACTCAAATCCGTAGACCAAACGGAGGCTTCTGGACTCCACCGGCATCTTTTAACCATTATAAATTATAACCAATCAGCATCGCTAACCTGACACTCCTCCGCCTACTAAAAGAAGTATCTAAGATTAATATAACACTCTAATCATGGCCCCCCACTAGCCTAGCCAAGCCAAAGCCAGGCTAAGCTCAATTATTTAATTGTCACTTGCTAAATCAAGCTAAACTGGGCATACGTGTCCGCTCCCGGTCGCGCCCCCGGGAGATTACGGAGATTAGTTTATTCGCCTTGTGTCAGCCGTGTGGAGTCGTCACGGGTGACCTCAATTGGGCAACGGAGGAGCACCTTGTTTAAAATATACGTTTTGGTTTGCCAAGAGTAGTATGGTGCATCGCCTGGCCCAACTTCCAAGCATGCAATAACCATGCAGCCCCAGTTGCTTGGTCCTTTGAACCTGGACTTCCTTCGTTCATTGTTTATATGGTACAAATTTTAGTTTCTTATACTAATCTTTGTCATTGTGACTGGACCCCGGAAAATCGTAACGGAGTTTATATATGGACCCACTTGCAGCCACTTTTACATACCGAAAAGCCGCGCAAATGGGTAAACGTACAATAACACAGCCACATTAGCGTAACTTATAATTTGAAGACAATTGTGCAAGAACTGTTGTCATGGAGTAAGCTTTTGGTAGGTGGGGCGCTTAGTTTATGTTAAACAGTATGATTGTCTCAATCTTTATAGAGATATGGATGCACTATTATATTATTTGGGCTGTCGCTTTACATCCGTAAAAAGATGGTGTACGGACGCTTCCGGTCGAGTCCAGATGCTTTCACAGATCTGTGGTCAAGGTGAGACCGTACACTGGCTTACCTTTGCAGCTTCAATGGCATGACAGGCTTGCATCGTGCATGCACGGTGCTACTGCGTGCATACTTGTTCTCCTATGATTAGACGTTATCTTGATTAATTATGTTGTTAAATCCGTGTTTTGGAGTTCAATTTGTTCTGCATATAGGATGTGCTCAAATTAATCAGCTCGGTAAAACTCGTGTGCCACTACTTGTCGATCGGAAATGACTAGTGCATGCCACAGCAGACAGGATGATGCGCAACAATAGACGCTTAATTAGATCGAAATGCGCAACAATAGACGCTCCGTCTGACGCGAGTACTGTTGGGTGACTGTAGCTCGGAGCAGAAGCAGTTTTTAAGGCAAACTATGGGGAGCTGGTTTGGTGCGGCTCTGCCTGCTCCGATGAATAGTGCGTCAACAGTGCAGGAGCGGGAGGACTGGGAGCTGCATCAAACAGGCTCTAAATCCACAAGTTTCTGCTCTAAATTCCTAAGGTCCACCTAACACTGTACTTAGATTTGTTGGTACATTTGCATCTCGCATTGTTGACTTTGAGGCTTTGAGCTTTGTCAAGGATGATCTCTAATGGAGATCTCAGCCCTCTTTTCTCTCAAGGATAGCGAAAGGCACACCCTAAGAGAGGGTGGTCCATGCAAAAACATGTAGATTTGACACAAAGATGTCAAAATATATACAAGAGTTGGGGCACAATACTTTTATCAACATCTATATGAATGCAAGCACGTACGGCCTTCTGCAATAATAAGAGAGATATTAGCGCCTTATGGACCGGTGCAAATGTCATCGTTATGACAATGAAAGCATCCGATTGCCAACCTCCGGAATTCAATCGTTTTTTTTTTTTGAAGAAACGAATTCAATCGTTCTGCTGTTTGCCCAAAATCGAGTGACATAAGTATCAAGTTAAGAGTACTTGTCCAAAATGTATGCATTCCTTTGTGTCGAAATGTTAGAGATGATGGCTCTTCAATGTCCCATATCTTGTAGTCTCTTCACGCTGGCAGGAGATTTAGTGCAATGTTTTCAGAAATCTTAATAAAATTCGATCTAAAATCCAAAGTAATTCATACAAAATTGCCCACCCAAAATGTCGATATTAATTTCTATCTTTCTGTAAAAAGTTTTTCCCTGTTATTTTGCTCTCTTTTTTTTCTGGGTATTCGGTGTCGCGGAATTATAGACACGGACCATTCTCAATCTATGCAAGTTGATGTTTCCCCTAAAAAAAATGGTACTTCTATCTTCCTGTGCCGAAAATCACGACCTTATGAAGCTTCCATAGAATGGGGATGCGTGTCGATGGTGATATCTATGTGCCACCATCATGCCCCACAAGTTCCTTGTCGGCGTTGCATGATGATCCAAATAAACACACAGCAATAATAATTTTCTCAGTCGGACCATGGTTCTAGGAATTCCAGAGGTTTCAACAAGCTGAAGAAAGAAAGAAACAGGTCTGATAACTCCAAATGATTTACAGTCAGTTTACATTTGAAAAGATATGAAATTGGATTGTATGTGGAATGTGTTACATTTTTTTGCATGTGACAAAAATACAGTTCCAGACCCTGGCTGACATATATCCCAGCAATATTTTCTCCGGTCAAATGGAGCGTGAGTAAATCTAAGGTTTTCCATGATGAACTGTAACACTTGGCAACCTAGATCGGGTAACAGTAATGGATCACCACCACAATTAGCGTAAAGTGACCATCACCGGCTTTATGCAGGAACATGTGCGCCCGGGCACGCTCCTTTTCCATGCCTATCATTCGAGATCTTTTTGCTGTCGTGTCTAATCCTGCCTTATCATGTGCTTATCACTTTAATTCAGGCCGGCTTGTTGGGAAGTCGTGACAAATGGACAAAGTCTCTTAGCGATTCCCTGCCATGGCATGCATGGCATCATATCTCTTATCTGTCAGTGACACGATCAGTGGTCGCGGATTATACTTGTTCTGTTCCTGTTGTTTTGTTACTTGACCTGCCAAAGGTACCGGATTATACTATATTTTTCTTTTGATATTTTACTGCTTGAGATGACTAAATTGAGTACTGAACAATCTCGCAAAATTAAGAAACAAAATTGAACGTTGAAAGAAAACGTAATTGGTGATCTGAAGTTCATCTAAGAAACACTTAAGAGATTTACCGCATCCACGTACAAATCTTGATTATAGTCCCTATCTAGTACTCCCAATCCGTCCTAATAATATAAAAGAGATCTTAATATCAAGACGAAAAAAAAACAGTGGAGTTAAATAACCACGATACCCTTTATACTTTATTTCAACCACAACTTCCATCACAAATTAATCGTATAAAATTCGTCTTATTTCTATAATTCTTAACATTTAGTGATAAAATATGAACTCGTTGTTCCTTGCAATATTTAAAATACTTGATGTAAGAACTGCATTGCTCAGTTTGTTCCATGTACTAGAGTATCGTAATACCTTTGCTAGAATGAATTTAATAAGCACACATCAGCTATTATTACATCTGTAAAAAGTATACCCATATTCTTGTTATGCTCCTAGATATTTGCTTGTCCATAGTCGGGGCTGCTTGCAGAGGCGGAGCTTGGTGCAAAAATCAAAGGGGCCAGTAGTGGTAATCAAACGGGACTTACAGCTAATATACCATATAAGCATTGTTTCTCTACACAAATCTCCAAACTCAAGGGGGGTATGGCCTACTTTGGCTTGCACTAAGCTTCGCCTCTGGCTGTTTGGTTGCACGCCATCAATCGCCACACCACAACCTTGATTGACACGTCGAACTAGCGACAATGTTTGGTTGCAGGCAAAAACAACGTCGGTCACGCTTTTTCTTCATTGTTCCTTGTGGAGAGTGTGCCATCGAAAATCGGCGATGCATCTTTGGCGCCGCGTGTGATCCTCGACGTGCACGGTGCGGCTAACAACCAGGCAGCCCTCAAAGTCTCAGTAGGTGCATAGAGTCGGCATTTGTGAATGAGTAATTCTCATTTATCATGTCGATTTCTTCTTTCTCGACATACAATTGTCATCTACCATGTCAATTTCTTCTTCCTCGGCATACAATATATATCACCTTTCTTTTCAAGGGCAAAACGATGAATCACACCTGTGCGAGAGATGAGCATAGATTGTGACTGACTGCTCGGCTTGAATTACACCATGGGTGCGTTCAGCGCATCCCCTCTAGTTTTTAGCACCCATCACATCGAAAAGAATCTTACTATTTAAAACTACTTTTATTAATTTAATGACAAAATCTATGTCACAACCTCCCCTCTAAATCGCGAGACGAATCTAATAAGCCTAATTAATCAATATTTTGCTACAGTAATGCTACAGTAACTATCGTCTAATTACGGCTTAATTATCCTCATTAAATTCGTCTCGCAAATTCGAGCGGAGTCCTTAATTTTATAATTAAACTTTATTTATAATTAAAATATTTATTACAAAAATCCTCTAAAATTTAGAACTCATGCGCCCAAGACACCCCATGTCAGACCATTTGCTCATGCTCATCGCCGTTTCGCCCCCTGGTGGACCCCCACCACGAACCCCTAAGTAGATCTCAGCCCACATTGTCAGTGACCGGAGCTCCTCCCGCCCGGCTGCCAGCTCGGCAAAAGCCGCGAGATATTTTCCGACACGGCGCACCAGCTGCGCGCGGGTCCCGCGGGGCTGTCCCGCCACCTCACCACCGCCGGAGCGCGACACGTGCGCCCCTGGCCGTGTTCGCTGTTCGGCGACCCGTCGCAGATCAGCGTCGTCTCCTCCTGCTTCCGCTGCCGCCTCCTTATTGCATTGCGCGGCATTGGCGCGGCGCGAAGGCGCAAACCCTCTCTTCCCTTCCCTTCTCTCCTCATTCCATTTCTTTTGGTTTCTGCTTCGGCGGCCCGCCTCGTGATTCACGCGTGCTCGGGTTTTGTGTTTGTGCGGCTTGGCGTGGCGTGGCGTGGCGTGGCGGCGTGGGAGATGAAGGGCGCGGGCGGCGGTGGCGGTGGCGGCGGCGGGGGCGGGGGACGGCAGCAGTGGCCGTGCGACTACTGCGGTGATGCGGCGGCGGCGCTGCACTGCCGCGCGGACGCGGCGCGGCTCTGCGTGGCGTGCGACCGCCACGTGCACGCGGCCAACGCGCTGTCGCGGAAGCACGTGCGGGCGCCTCTCTGCGCGGGGTGCGCGGCGCGCCCGGCCGCCGCGCGCTTCGGCGGCGGCGGCGGCGGCGCCGGGGAGTCCGTGTTCCTCTGCGCGGACTGCTGCGACGGCGGCGACGAACACGCTGGCGCGCCCGTGGAGGGGTTCTCGGGCTGCCCCTCCGCCGCGGAGCTCGCCGCGTCGTGGGGGCTCGACCTCCGCGGCGCGGGCGGCTGCTTCGAGGGCGTCGAGGACGCGGCGGCGGAGGACGATGCCTTCTTCTCCACGCTCGACTACTCCATGCTGGCGGTTGACCCGGAGCTGCGCGACCTCTACGTGCCGTGCGACCCGCCGGTGGTGACCGCGTCCTCCCGCTCCACCCGGCGGCTCAAGGGGGAAGCTTTGTGCCACCAGCTCGCGGAGATGGCGCGGCGAGAGGTGGGCACGGCGCAGTTGCAGACGCACTCGGATCTGAGCCCCAGGACGCCTCGCAGGAGCTCCGCAGCCTCCAGCGGGCGCTTGCCGGACAAGCAGGCGCCCCCACCGCTGCCTCCGCCTCCTCCGGCAGTGCAGGAGGTGCCGTTGCCGTACACGTCCCTGCTCATGATGGCGTCGGCGAACTGCCTGGGGGGCGACGACCGGATGGCCGATGACGACGAACAGCTGCTATGGGACTGCGCCGCGCCCTCAGTGCCTCCCACCCAGGTAAATTGCAAGAGAAAATCCCCAAAAAAAGGCGAGATTTTTATTGCTTCTTAAATTCAATTGCCGGTTACTATGCATTGCAATTGTATTGCTTGCTCATTCATCTTAGATGAGGATATTACATTAGTTGCTCAAAAGTTCAGTATCATCACACTCATTAACATCGCCACAAATGAGATAGTTACTTCAACTGGATGTAGTTCCTTACCGGTTCTTGTCAACCGAATCGCGAAATACAGTTTAGATCTCCATTAGGTGAGGGGATGCATAAAACCATTTGGTTTTAGGCACACCGAAATATTTTCTTTGGTTTTATTTCACGATGGATACCAGTGCTGCCAATTCCAGAGCCATCAGAATCTTGTGGCTCTATGCTTTGTGCATGATCAGGTAGTTGCCCGTAGTTCTTAACTTGTCACTGCACTTTTTCTTTTAGTACTCTAAGCTTCATAAGCCAGGAGTACAGATTGGTTTCAGTAGCTTTCGGTGGAGCTAGCGATAAATTCGTTTTTTTCCCTTTCACCATTTATGATCAGGGTTCTTTCAAAGAGAGCTTGTAGTTGCGACAAAGGTTCATGAACCAGTTGTTATTGTGACATTGAATCCACGCATTGAGCCGTGAAGAAAGGTGTGTTTCATTTAGGAATGATGCAAACTTGACAGATATTTCTGAAGAGGTGTTGCTATCATGATATGGGAAAAAGCGTTGTATGCTATTTTTGCACGCAATGTGACTATTATTGGGGGGACTTTCAGAGTATTTTTGACTTTTTGGATATGCAATGGATTCTATACTTTGTACAAATCTGCTCAAGAATCATGCACCGTTAACATCAACTACTTGATCTTCTTATTGCACACTGAATTATCAACAAATTGCACCCTCCGTACTGTGGATGCGTCAATGTTCTCTGAACTTCTATTCAAATTTCATATCGAGTGTGCTTGTAAAAGCAAGGTACTAGATCATTGCTTGTGTTTTGTATGGCAGATATGGGATTTCAATTCAGGAAGATCAAGGGATCACAACACGAAGGCTGAAGTTGAATTCGGCCCAAACAATGGAGGCTTTATGATTAAGAGTTATAGTGACATGCTTAAGGAAATTTCTTCGGGGACAACGAAAGATCTGGAAGATATTTATGACACAAGATACTGTGCAGTTGCCGAAGATATCATGTCAACTAATATCTGTCAGTTATCATCGAAAAATGTAAGTCATCTTCTCCTTTTTGCGAGCATAAAAATGATGCTTGGTGTGCAGCTGTGCCTGTACGGCACATGTGACACCTAACTCGCCATAGTAACAGTGTCTAAGTGTGTATTGTTCTCATATAGGCCATGTGATAGAATAAAGAAGTGAATTATCAGGCCATGCATGTGAAGGCAAAACTTATCCCATACTGCATGCAGTTTTCTATTGTCTGCATATCACCGTAGCCCAAAATACAGAGGAGCAAAGTCAAAGACGAAAATGTTTTCCTCATTAAATAGATTTGCACCCATTAATTTGCCTCATGAAACAATTACCAAGATTATATGATGAAGTCATGTTTGCTTGAGCCTCTTATGTGATAGCTTGAAGCACCACTTACTGTTCCAATTGACCTCATAACAGAGCTTTTGCTGATGTTGATGTACTACTTACTGTTGAATGCGTTCAGGTAGTCATGCTCCCGAATAGATGTAGATCTTATCTTCTAAAAGGCTGTTCATGTAAAAGTAGGCTTAATGGTCCCATATGGTATGAACGCTTGTAGCTGTTTTCGGTCACACCGGGATAGTTATGGGCCACCATACATATCCTTGTTGCACAGTCCTCTGGTCCACAAGTCATGGAGCTATTTGTTTCTTTATGAAACATTAAAGACCGGTTTGTTCACCACGGAGAAATAGCTATACAAAGCCCCACCATGTGTCATTGGGTTTTCATCAGAAGTATCGGGTTAAAATCTGTAACTGCACAGTAAATTTTTTTCAGCCTGCCTAACTGCCAGAAGTGTCTAGCTGCTGATATATAGCTGAAGTTTCCTTTTCTCAGGTGAGCACTGGGAGCAACAAACGGAAGGTCAGCTCATGCGCCTCTACCATCGACGGACCAACAACCTCTGGGAACCATGTGCCCACTTCAGGACCAGCTCTCACTAGGGAGATCTCCTTTGGGGATCAAACCGTTGCCCCAGCTGGAGCTGACAGGCCTGCCATGAAGATCGACAGCGAGACGCTCGCACAGAACAGG
This sequence comes from Eragrostis nindensis, assembly GCA_012490785.1. Lineage (NCBI taxonomy): Eukaryota > Viridiplantae > Streptophyta > Magnoliopsida > Poales > Poaceae > Eragrostis > Eragrostis nindensis. Next base: position 1,330,334 of record JAAXCT010000058.1, read on the forward strand.
GACAGCGCGATGCAGCGGTACAGGGAGAAGAGGAAAAATCGCAGGCATGGATCGTTGAACTGACTCTCACCTGCCTGTTCCTGACAGCAACTTATTCTGCAGTACCGTTCCAGTTTTCTCACAACTCTTTTGATCCTTGTCCTGCAGGTATGATAAGCATATCCGCTACGAGTCACGGAAGCTGAGGGCGGACACAAGGAAGCGAGTGAAAGGGCGATTCGTCAAGTCGGCAGAAGCACTGAATGCTGGCAATGGCGGGTGAGCCGTGGCTGGTGAAGATGGAGCCAGCGGTATGTAGCTCAGGTTTTTTTGGTTATGATGAAGCTGGTACGGTCTGTTCCAACAACTAGAGGAGGACAATTCTATTGCTCAATGAATTCCACCGTGTTTAGCCAAAATTTTGCTTTCAAGCATCGTCGTCAACACCAGAGACGCAGTATGTTTGTAAGAGACGCGGCACTCATTTATTTCTTGTTGCCGTTGGAACAGAAATAGGTAGCTGCTTACAGTACTAACCATGCGTGCCTCATGCATGAGTTTGCATTGAAATGTTTTATATTTTGCTATCATAAATCCTCGACACTGTTTACTATTCCGAATAGAACTGTCTATGCTGTTTGCTGAACAATATGCAGTTCAGATTCAGTCTAGGGAAAAAAAATAGGACAGCCCCAGTATGATGGGAGCACAAGCATTACTTCTGATAATTCTTCTAGATTACCTAACAAATAAAAGACCCATGACCAACAAATGCATGCTGCTGCACGGTGCAAGCAGTTGGCAAAGTGATGTCAGTTGCATGTATGGACAACATGTAGACGCATGTGAATATACAGTACATCTGAACTTCTAGTGAGCTGAAAACATTGTTGATGGAGGCGCTGGATGATCTACAGGTAAGCAGTAGTAAGCTAAGAATATGTATATATTGCAGTATATTATCTGGAGGCCGGAGGGGGTGCCCTGGGGTAGCGGGAGAGGCTGGCGCTGACGCCGAGGGCGGCGAAGGCGACGAAGGCCAGCGCGAGGGAGACGGCGCCCTTGTCGCAGTAGAGCCGGTAGAGCCGGCACACGGCGAACCAGCCGCTGGGCTTGTTCCCCCACATGGCCACCGAACCCACCGCTCCGGCGCCCGCCGTCGCCGCCGTCTGCAGGTTCACCATGAACTGCACGGGACGACAGAACACACACGCATTAGCAGCAACACAACGAGTTCAGCTGTCTTGTCTTAACTATACATAACAGGAGCTGACTGAAAAGGAAGTCCTTCAAAGTCTAGCCGAATACATCATTAACAACTGCGGTAAACAGATTTAAACATTGTTGGGTGAAAATGATCTTCACCGAGAAGTAAACAATGGTAAAATCGTTGATGAGTGAATGCATTGTCGTACCAGATCGCTGTGGTGCAGCCAGCGCTTGCTGATGAGCCTCTTCACGAGGATCGCCGTCAGCAGCGCGTAGGCGGCGCTGACGAAGTTGATCGCCACGAAAGCCCTGCAGGTATTCACGTTGCGATCCATCGGCGGTCAGTCAAACGCACAATAATGTCATCAGCAGCACAGCACGGGCGATCGATCGAGAAGAAAAAGGTACGTGCTGTTAGTTACTGATGATGATGAATAATCAAGCTACGCACTCCCAGACTTCGAAGAGCTTGAAGCTGACGGTGACGCCCCATCGGTCCTCCCTGTTGGTGACGACGACCAGCGCGGCGGCGAGCGACGCGGCGAAGGCGAGCAGCCGGAGCGCGGCGCTGGCCCGCACGTGCGCCACGGTGGCGGCCCGCATCGTCTCCACCGCCTCCTGCGACTCCAGCTCGATCATCCTCGTCGTCATCGTCGCCGGCGGGCCGGACGGCGAGCGACTTAACTTATTACCAAACCCTTCAAGCGTATAGCGCAATGAAAAGAGCAGAGTTTTACGCCGGCAATGCATTCGCGTGTATATATAGCTGGGCCCGGTCCGATACATTGACGACTGTGTCTGTAATCCATCTGTCCAGGCAAAGGGTTTAAATCTGCAGATGGAAATCTGTAATAAGCGTTTGCGAATGCTGGACTCTGGTTTGTGCTCCCGTGTAGAACGCTGGGACTCTCTCGTCTGTTTACTGCATACACAGACACTATCGACATGTCTGTTTCAGAACAAGGAGACTCGCACTCGCACGGGCCTGAAAACACGACACAGCCTAGCCCGATTCGCATTGCATTCGTAGACAAACACGCCTGGCCCATAAAACTCTCGAGCTTCGCCGCCACCTCCGCGCCCTCGGCACGGACGCCATTTCTTCTGTCAGGAGAACGTACGCCGCGTGCACGTACGTGTAGCCGCCGTTCGCTCGCGGCGAGGCGACACCGCACTCTCGCCCACCGCGCTCCGCCTCCCGCCAGCTCGCGGGTGCATCATGTACCTCCGTCCGCCTCCAGTTCACGGCCGCTGGCTTCATTTCGTCCTCCGGCCACAGATGGCACCGATAAGGAAGACCCCGCCGCCGCTCGCCGGCGACGGAGCGGCGCTTGACGTACGTGGTCTTACTACCGCGGATTAGAGGAATCGTAGGGAACGTGGAACAGACAGACAACACGGTTGTTGACGGTCTTTCTGATGCAGTGTCGTAATAACCATAGATCTGCTCTGTCCCGAATCCAGTCCTCTGGATTTTACGAGAATTTCACTGGTGTGCTGCTGAACCTCCACCCACACCCACCTGCTAAGCAAATATTTCGCTGCTAGGGACGTGGTAGCGATCGCCCTGTTCATCGTCCATGCTGCTGCTACTTATCTGTATCAAAAGTTGTAAGAGAAAATGACGCCGGAGCCTCGATATGCAGTACAGTTCGAAGGGGTAAGGAACAGTGGGACACGGCATTGATACTTTGGAATTTGGACAGGACAGGATCACAGGAGTGATGACAGGTCTTCGTTCGCCGTTCTTATACTTGGGCCAAACAACCCGCTTCTCGATCCACTGCAGATCTCTTCAGAGTGACACGTACTGAAACTGAAATCAATTCACCACAACGCATCGACCTACTGCCCTGATGACTGAATGATCTGTAACTGTCAAAGCTAGCGACAGGTGAGGTATATTAACAATAACACCTACCGGAAACGATGCTAAAGCAGAACTACGGCGGCAGGGGAGCACGCGGCAACGTTGAGCCGCGCCGTTGGCATTAGCATTGCCAGAGAGCGAGCGGCGGCGGCAGGGCAACGCGCATCGAACGGCCGCGCTCCTCCTCCATGTCTCCAGGAGTCCATGACTCCATGGGCGTCCGCTACTCAAGGGGGTGGTCGCTATTTCATTTAGCGACCAGGGTAGAGGTCACGGGAACCGCTGGATCTACAACGAACGGCTATGCGAGCTCACGTTTGAAGCATTGGATGGCCACGAGTCGGCCCAGTAGAGCAGCTAGCCCATTCATCGCTGAGCGGAGCAAGGTGGTGGTGGAACAGCACCGAGAAGACGCCGCCACCGCCGCTCGCCGGCGGCGATGGCGCTGCGTTCGACGTGGTATTCGTGCGGGATACCCGAGGACTCGAACGGATACGTTCGCGTCTTGGAAATACGCATTGGGCAACCCACACAGTCGTAGCGACGATATTAATGTGATGCAAATATTCTTCAGGTACTGAAATTTTTGTACTGGTGCGCTGCGGAACCTCAACCACATCCTTCTGCACCGCAAGGCAAAGAGATCATTGGCGATGGTACGTACCGTCCTGCTCATTTTCTATGCTACCACTTCAAATGAAGAATAACACTTGTAGCTCATAGGATGCTGCAAGGCATCGGTGACATTTCTCTGCGGTTGCAAATATTTGTGCGAATGTTGGTTCATTGGTATGTCACACCTTTCATTCACCTGTTCAGTTTTTCAGCGCGGGTTTGCTGTGTTTCAGACTTACAGCAAAATGCACATTAAAAGCTACCAGAAATTTGCTCCGGACCCAGTACTAAGAGAAAATGACACGTGTTATTATAATGAAACAACAGAATTTGTACACGCTCGGACATGGCTCATGCATGCTGCGACTTCCAGTCTTGGAAACCTTTCCTATATCTTCGTACGTTAAGGAAAACTGAAGAAATTCCCGTGAATCAGCACTTCAAGTTAGTCTGACAATTTTACAGTCAGAATTTACCATATATTTAGTCAGATCTTAATGTGCAATGCATGCAGTAAAGGTCGGAAGCTAAATTTAATACCCAGAATTCAATTGTAGTAAAGCGTACAAGCACGGTAAGAACTACAAACCTGAATTCTGACAGTTCTATTTTATTTTAGGAACAATGGAATTCTGACAGTTATGTCATATTGGTATATGTATCCGTATCATAAAGGGAAGACATACCGATACTAGGGAGGAAATACATGACGAAAGGAGAACGGAATGTTGCATTCATTTTATTGGAAGATTATTAAACCTGTACAGTTTGCTGCCCAATACAGGGGAGCAGAGGACTAGTGACCAAGTTAGTCATGGTAAAAATATTTACAGTTTCTTGTTTGCTATACATAAGAGAGCACAAGCAAACATCAGTTGCTTATGTCGAAGTACTTGGGATCAGCGGGGAAATCATGCTCCACTCGCAGCTGCAAAAGGAAACGAGCAAGAAACAATTGATTGTCAGGAATTGGCCGGTGAAGCAACTCAAGTATGCATTCCGAAATGATTCTTAGGAAGAACAAAACGTGGTTTACAACCGTCTATATGGAATGAATAACAGAATGCCGTAATGAAGATAGGAGGAATGGAGTTCTAGCAGTGCGGAGAAATACCTCGCCTTCATCTGCATCCGAATGCCTTTGAGGAAATACAACTCTAAGATCATTGTAGAGATAGAATTTCCGCTCTTCCTCAGGCACTGGATTACTGCTGTATGGTGCTGATGACGGATCAGATTTGCACCTTAGCATTGATTTTGAAGATTTCTTGGAGGAGGGGCACAGAAAGCGGAGGTGCAAAGCATAACGAAGCACACGGCCACCTGAACAATCATTGATCTTAGAAGAGGAGCAGCATGATTTCTTTCCATCTAAGCGAGATTTATCCATTTGACAACAGCAACCATCAGAATCAGTATTGCCCTTCTTATTTCCAGGAGAACTAGATTTATTTGATTCTTTACTAGAATCACTCTCCGATGGACGCTTTTCTGATTCGTCATTTGAGTTGCAGTTCTGTCTATGCCCACAGCCTGCATAGACAAAAAAAATATATCATTGCTCATTATCAACAGTTTGGATTAGCCATTATTAATTTCAGGCTATCAGCTCCATTACATTCAGAACATAGAGTTCCCCGTTCTCTAGGTTCACTTCCACATGAGACTGACTTGGGCCCAACATTAACATCACGGGCCCTGCTTCCTTCTTCGACTGGATTAGTGGGACAAACAGAGGGAGATAGTGTGACCTTTTGCCGCATGAAAGTCTGTCTCGTTCCACAACAAGAGAAATAGGATGAGAACTAGGATGAGAACGGGGGATAGAGAGAAAAAATAGGACACTCGATTGATAAAGCACCCCGCATGAATCAAGCACTCAATCCCTCTAAAAGAAGATAAAGCATGTTCACTGCATGCCTCAACACTTTCTGACATGCAGTAAACAATGAATTTCCTGCGCTGCCCAATTTCAAAATTATTTCTCTTTTCCATTAGTTGATGGCATACCACTTGGTAACTCTGATATGATAACCATGTAACATATGCTGACGCATTAAGCACATTATCACATCATATTAATAAGCCCACACACAATAGTTCAAGTGTGCAAGCAGTCAAAGCATTGGGCTTAATCTGATGCAAAGTAATAGCCCGTTAGACACAGTTTTTTGTACCTTGGTCCCAGAAGGCATGTCACTCAAGTCATAGTTGCAGAAGAAAGTATGAAGTGGAGTCTTCTCTGGGTTGCTGATGACCTGTCAAAGTTATAACTTCAATTTTGATCGTATAACTAAGAAGTTTACAAGTCTAAGAAGGCAGATGCTTAAAAGTAAATCAGGTCCCAGCAGTTGGAAGATAATAGTCCAAAAAAGTGGAACAATTTCGAAAATGAACCAAGTTCTCCAAAGCAAAGTTACTGAACAATAAAAGGGTTGTGAATAAAATGTCCTCAGCAACATACCAAGGTTTTAGTGATGCAACGAGAAAATGCTAAATTGTTCAAAGACATAATTAGGACGAGAGGATATTTATTCGAAAAAGGAAAAGAAGTCTATCCATATACTGAACAGTGGCATCAGCATAAATTTTTTATAGCAAAAGAAATGTTAAGTTAATGTCTTTGTTGTCTCAACTGTAACCAATTATGTCGAAACAGAAGCAGAAAGATCTACCTCAAAAAAGATTATAGCGACAATAGGCATACTGAAATGAGAAAGATCAAACATGTCTCTTACGATTATCCAGTAAAAAGGGGGTCAAATAGATGCAGTGCACGACATAGACCAACTACTTCCCGAAGAAAAATCAGGTCGAAGGTAAAAACCATGTTTCGACGATTCAAAGCAAGTTTGTACCAGTTGTATGCGGCCCTTAACAGGGATGCGTAAACGACACTTTGCTGATCGTGAATCATTGTTACTAAGGCTTCTTTGGAGCTTTGGGCTTTTGCTGTTATTCACAGACCTCCCCGCAAGATCGATAGAAGAGTAGTACAGTAAGGAGCTATCTTCATCAATGCTTGTTACTGAGAACGGAAGTTTCTGAGTAGCAGGGAAGAAACTACCACCAGTAACATTTAGAACAGCTAAGAAACCATCAATCATCTGCATTCAAAGAAAAATATGAAATCAAATTCAACAGTCTATGCCTGGTGTTCTAGTATCTTGTAGTAAGTGAACAGAAAAATTAGAGACCTGACTGTCTTTTCCACAAGAATATCGACCAGATAAAAGGGACTCCTCAAAGGATCCAACTAGTGACCTCCTCACAAGAAGACTCGAACTGCGAGCATAACCAACTCGGGGAGATGTAGGGCACGAATCAGGAGCCCAGTTGCGATATCTTCTCAAAGAATTCCATTTTGGAGTCATAACATCAAGTTCATCATGTTGCGACACATCCTGCAGCCTAGTTCCATCAGGTCCTCCTGTTTCCTTTAAATCTAGAAAATCATTTTCAAGATCTCTCATTACATGTCTTTGAGATCCTGTAATCTTAATTTTATTCATATATTTGGGGCTCAGAGGAGACAGAGAAAGTGGAGAGTGCGCTAATTTTGCACCAGCTACAACATGGTCATAATAGGATAAAGACTCCTTGCTCCCAAGTAACGGACCGTCAGTGAATAAATCAGAATTTCTCCTACTAACATCCCATTCTGGACTCCAATTGGAGCACCTCAAGGTAGGTGAGGCCTGTGTCTCAAAGGAATTGAAGCATCCGGTGTTTGCTTTTTTACTATCTTGGAAGCCAGAACTACCCAGTTTACCGGTTGAATCAGAATGCTTAAATTGAGCATCACCAGAAGAAATATCGAGCACATCACCATGGAACTGTTTAGGAAGCACTTTTTTCAATGGAGAGAGCAGTCTTTTCCTTGCCTGAAGTTCATGCTGATCAAATGGTGAATGACAATTGCTGACAACCGAATATGAATGGACCATATCTTCTTCTATTCTGTCAGAAGTTTGAAATCCAATACAATCTGATTCAAAGCCCACAACTCTCCTTGCGGGCACAGCATGCACAAGTTTAGGATGAGGTCTAGAATCTGTATCTCTCGAATCAATATTTAGTCCACGGAGGCCTGCAGGTTCATCAAACACATGGCTGTCTTTGGAATACCCATTTGACTCAGTTCTGGCATCCAACGCAGTCTTTCTATTAAATTCACCAATCAATGGGTATGAAAGTACCTTGCTACTTGAGCTTCCTGCAGGAAGCCCATCCAAATCACAGGCACCAACACCTCCAAAATGAGGTCTTGATGCAGATGTACACGATGCGGTAGGCGCATCATCATTGACTGAAGAAACTTGAGGTAAACCCATCACAACCAATCTGTGTTATCCTCACAAAGAGAGGAAAACCATCAATTTGGATTTGCACCAACAATGTGCCTATCTAGTAACAATCACCTTCAGAATTCTGCTTTCATTCCCCAAGAACACCTAACTGATGCTTCAAGGAACCATCAACTGAAACCAATCGATAATGGAAAGGACGAACTACACTTCGAAATGCGACTCAAACCTATCTGGAACAAGGATATCATCGCTATTCCAGGACTACTGCAGCAACCAGAGATGAAGCACAACCTAGAGCCTGAACAAGCAACCAGGAACCTGAGATGAACCATGCCCAGGAGATCACATCACAGACCTGCAGAAGCAAATAGAGCATTACTTCACCACACTGCCGAACAGGAGTTCAAATAATCTCATGTGCTAGTGTTACTTTCTTTGACTCATAAAGTGGATAACTGTCAGTTTCTGCTTGATGCATCAAAAATAGCAAGTGAACTGATAATCAATGATTGCATAAACAACCACTAAGCAGAAGCACATCCCATCACAGTGCAATTATTCCATTCCACACACACATAAATATATCAGCAGATTAAATACGTGAAACCTCAAAATCGAACTAGCAATCCCTCCTATAAGGAAACTTGGAAAGAAAGGGCTTGCAGCAGTCAATCGAAAAAGGAAGAAGCGCAACCAAAAACCTGATCATCAAGTAACGAAGCAAAGCCCAAATATGAAAGAGGAAATTACAGATATCAAAAGCAGAATACAAGGATAAATCAGGAATCCAGCCTACCGAACAAACGAAACCCGAGAAATGAACCACATGGCCACCGAATCGGATTGAGTAGCCAGCGATTCAACTGATTCGATCTGATTACAGGAATTGTCGATTCGTCATAAATTCATCCCTTCCCCCTAATCCCCCTTCTTCCAATCTCCCTCTCCCTACCTCTCCCCCACCCTTTCTTGTGCTCTTGGCTGCTCCCCTTTCCTATCGCCTCCAATGGTGGCTAAATAATTCTGCAAGTTCCCACGAGTCGTTAATGGACGCACTAATCGGATAATTTAAGGAGGGAAACGGTGGATTAGTAGGACAAGTAGCATCTGGTTGTTTCCAATCCGGCGGAAGTCTGTTTTGGTTTGGCTTGCGTTCTTCTTGTTCGGTTGTTGCTCATGGATAAATGTTTTCGAAGGTCACCTATCTTTGCATAAAGGTCCCTCAGGTCCTTCAGTTTGTGAAGTGTGGTAGGATGGAAAGTTGTGAATTTATCAAGCAGAAGTAAGCATGTAAACGAGCGAGCCCAAGCTAAGCCTATAGACTTTCTCGAGCCTATAGATGGGCTCGAGCTCGGCTGGATGGAAGCTCGCGAGCTCGGATAGACTCGATACAATTCGTCAGAGAAAATTTAAAAAAAAACGGTGTGCTATATCTTTGCCAATTGAAGCGTCCATCCAAATGGTGGCTAAGCAAGACAAAATACAGAAAGCAAGAGTAAGAGCAAAGAAGGAAGGAAGGAAGAATCGTATGAGGAACATGTTCATCGATGGTTGCTCCATGTGTTTGTGGCTTCAGGAAGGAGGCCATATGATGTGACAGGCTGGCTGCTTTCTTGCTGGTATGCAGCATAGAAGAAATAAACTGGGTGCGCGATGAGCCGAAAACCGCGTGCGGTAGAACCAGAGAAGCAGCAGATGCGTCAAGCTTGTCTAACCAAATGAGAGTAGACAATGTCATGTATGCTAACCTTCATAGACTCCGCCGAACCATCTTTTGTTGGAATGAGCTAAGTTTGATTTATTTGCCTGAGGGCCAATCAAGTTTGGTTAGATAGCAACAAAATTGAACTTTATCATGGAAAATTTATATCTTTTTGGGTTATTTTTTTTATACATTCCTGTGTCAATCATGTTTGGAACACATGTTATTTCTTTCGTTATATTAGAACATAAATTTCTCTATTATTTCCAACATGGGATCTTCGTTTCTAGATTGGACCTCAGCCACAAAATAAACATGTGTAAATTTTTTTATGTCAAGGACTTTTTCGTAAAAGTTACTAGAAAAAGAATTGAAGCGCGTGGGTCCCTGCCGGCGCGGCTCAGATCCGTACTTACTACTTTTTGCATCGATCTAAAGGATGAAAATAATTGGATCATGTTCGCTTGAACCTGGTCCATTTTGCCTTCCCAACGTTTCCTGCCTCCCGCCAGTGATGGATGGGTGGGTTACGAACGAACGACTCGAGAAAATCCCTTCTCAGACGATACGCGTGAGCCTGACCAATTTCGCGTAATTTTCGAAGCGATGAATGAGTAGGTCCACATGATAGGTGATAGTGATACGGCCCCGCAAGTTGCAAGTTGCATCACATGTGTTGCCGTCCCGGGCCTCCACCTGTTGCTTTCTCTGGATATACCACACCTGTGAACGATAGAATCTTGGAACCGCAAACCATGCCGGCGGCCTCAGTTTCACGGCACTTGGACGCGTCCGCGAGCGACTGGTCGCGCTCGACGCGTCGCTTTCGAACACCACATGCTTTGATGTTTCTCGTTGAAGCGTTGCCCGAATCATGCTGCCTCCAGACCACTCTTTAGGGTAACATTTCACTAATGTGGCAAGGACCATAGATGGACTTTCTAGAACGCAACCAGAAAGAAAGGCACACCCAAATCTCTATTCGTGGAGATTTTTAGTTTTCTTTACATAGATAGATGTTATTGACACCGTTCCTTCAAGAAAATCTCCAGGGTCAAGCATGATCCACGAATCCGACCGTAAACAGATGTAACCGTGCAGCCATCCGACTGCAGCGAAGAGAACAGTAGTGGACACCTCATGGCAGCTCTACAAAATCAGCTCAAGCTATCGAGCTGGAGACTCATCTTTCTGGACAACGAGAACGAAATGGAAGCTTGAGAAACAAAGGACTATCTGAACTAAGCAGTTGCGGCCATCGGTACTGCTCTGTAGCAAGCCCGCTTTGCTGCCCGCACGATGTCCTCGACCTGCAAATGAGGCAATAACAAGTGTAAAGGGTACGGCAGATAAATGATCACAAAAGATCTACACTCAATACGAGATGCTAACACTTTCAAACCACAAATACTACTCTTTCGCTTTCGAACACCACATGCAGACGCCAATAAGAGATTATGGGTAGTAATCTGTAGTATCTCTTTTCTTAAGAATATATAAACCACCTGCTTCAATTTTCTAAGACGCCTTAAATTCTACCAGCAATCCACTCTTCATGTGCCGGACAATTCAGCTGTACCGTAAATGATAAAACATCTATATTGTTTTTAATCAACAATACCTTTTACCCTATACTGCATCGAAGACTAACGACATTTGACTTTGTAGGATTATGGCTAAAATAAAGGCATCCAAACAAGATAACTCAAAGTTCAGAGCAGTGCTACTAGTTGAAACCCCATGACATTACTTTGTAAAAGAAAACAAATTGTTAACCATAAATCCCTATGCAAACTTGGAGTGAAAGCGAAAGGGCGGGCAGTATGGACCTGTGGAACAGCCATCCTCTCGAGGTTGGCAGCATAGGGCATGGGCACATCAGCTCCAGCAATCCTCTCAACCGGTGCATCAAGATACTCAAAGCTGTCCTCCACAACAGCCATGCTACAAAAGAAGACACATTTCAACCCATTACAACGGATGGAAACAACACTTTCAAACAAATAGTGAACAAGCAAGCAGAATAGAGAGAGAGAGCCTGACCATATTTCAGCACCAACTCCATGTTGTGGGAAGCCTTCTTCAACGGTTACCAATCTAGTGGTTTTCCTCACAGATGCATTGATAGCAGCTCTATCCAGTGGTCTGATTGACCGAAGATTAATTACCTGAAGAGTAAATTCAACTAGAGAATAAGTAACGAACGATTGGGTCCACAGAAAAGAATATTCAGTTGCAAACAACTGCATTGTGGAAATAATTGCAAAAGGACAACCTCGGCACTGATACCCTCCTTCGCCAGTATATCTGCGGCCTAAAAAATGACAGCACATGAGAATGCATCCAAAACTACAAACTGGATAGAATATATACAGCAAATGCAGTGACAAACAAGTCAGCTAAACAGATCTCAGTTTCTCAACAAAAAAAAAAACATCAGAATTACAATAGAGTAAACCATGACTTGCTAGGGACTGAAAGGCTTTGTTGTTGTCATGATTGATTACAATAGAGTATAAAGCCAATTAAAAAAGGGACGGCTTATACTACAGTGATTCAAGGTGGCATTATGAGCATGTCTGATTTGTTTGCTCAACCTTCTCGATAACCTTACTGGTGGCTGAGAACCAACCTTAGAAGCAAGAAAATGGAAAGCATTGCCCGCCTCTTCCAAAAGCAAGATTAGGCTGCCTAAATATTTATCATGTTCAGTTCTATTTTTTTCCCCAGAACTTTCATAAACAGGCACATATCCAAATCGCACTATTTGTTAAATAAAGCTTTATAATAGTAACAACTATAAATATTTGATGGACGAGATCGTATATCAACATGCTTATATAAGTATTAAGCAAACTACTTTTCCATTTTACAAAATCTAGCATTCACACACCTGAAGAGCATAGCCAACCATCTTAGAGAATGCAGTGATCGTAACATCTTTGCCTTGCCGTTCAATCTACACACAAAAAGAAACAAAAATAAGAGTCTTCCAGACAATCCACCTCACAGAAACTACATAACGACAAGATCATACCTTGGCCTTGCCAATTGGAAGGCAGAAGCTAGAATCAAGTGCCTCAGCAGAAACAGGAAACGATTCACCGTAACTGCAGCAGAATACACGACATGATGAGGGGTCAACTCAAACATAGAAGAAACAGCTGTGTCGGGGAAGAAATCGCATACAGGAGTTCATTTTCCAAGAAAACAACAGGATCTGGATCCCTGATTGCTGCTTTCAGCAAACCTCGAGCATCTTCTGCAGAATATGGAGCTAGAACCTTTAATCCAGGAACATGAGCGTACCAAGCCGCATAGCACTGCATACCAACATGCCAATTTTTTCAGGACAAGACATTCAAACCACTAAATCATATGTGTGATTGTTCAGCCTATTTATGGATAAACGAACAGCAGAATAACAAAACAGAGGCAAAGTTCTGTCAAAAACCTGCGAGTGCTGAGCACCAACTCCAGCAGCAGCACCATTTGGCCCTCTGAAGACGATAGGAACATTTATCTGACCAGCTGACATGTAATTCGACTTGGCAGCTGAATTTATGATGTGGTCAATTGCCTGAGTAAGCAGAAAAGTATAAATTAAGGGACATTGTTTTCAGTATATGGAATACATGGTATATTTGCAAGAATTATCTGCAGAAATCGTTAATAACTGACCTGCATCGAAAAGTTAAATGTCATGAATTCTACTATAGGCCGGAGACCATGGTAGGCAGCACCGACACCAATGCCAGTAAAGCCAGCCTGAAAAGAATCGGAGAAAGATCAATATTAGAACACAAGCATCAATCTTACAACTTAAGAATGAACAATGGTGACCATTTTGCAGGTTTATGACCTCAGTGATTGGTGTATCGAGAACCCTATCAGGGCCATACTTGTCAAGCAAACCCTTTGATATCTGCAAAGAACACCAATCGAGAGAAACTTCAACACCAATAGCATACATATTTATTTTCAGTTGCCACAGGGAGATAAAGGACACCACAATTCTGAAGAAATGTTACTGACCTTGTATGCGCCTTGGTACTCCCCAACCTACGATAGAAATAGCGATTATTATTAAAGCAAAAGAAAAAGGGAAGAAAGTATAACAAGTTCGGTTACTGGTGGTACCTCTTCTCCCATCAAGAAAACAGAAGGGTCTGCGGACATTTCCTCATCTAAGGCAGAATTCAACGCTTCCCGGACAGTAATCTATTATGCCAAGAATAGTTGTGTAAACTTTCATGTCATAAGACATGCACATGCATGAGAGAAAAGTAGCTCTAAATAGAAGCATTGCATTTCTCGGAGTAACAACCTAACAGGGCGTGCAACTGTAGCAGGGGTCTTCGATATATTCAGGCATAAGCATGTATAATCAATTTAGCTAATTTGGCAGTACAGAAGCAGAAATCACACTGGAAATTTAACTACACTACTTATCCAAAAACATCCAATCTCCAAAACCAACTGATTCCGTTATGATTTTTTTTTTTGGGTCAACTTTAAACAGCCCACAAGCAGAGTCTAGCCTCAATTTAAACGTGAAGCAATTAAAGGTGATGATGTCACAGAACCAGAGCAGAGTACCATTCTTAAGGAGCAGGTATCAGAACAAGGACAGCATAATTGAAGATAGTGAGACAGTTCCAGCATAAACAAAATCGTCTAGTAGTGTACAGCTGCACTGGTTTCGACCATTATAGCATACAGATTATCATTATCATACAGAGATGCTCCACCAGCCTACCACTTGTTGCCTGCGACCTAACCCTTTCTAGGTACAGCTGCCATCCAATTCATCAAACTCGACAACGAACACCTATAAAGCTTCTGTCATCTATTTTGTCCATTAGAAAACAAAAAAGGAGGAAGAAAAGTTCTTCACGTCTGGAGACGCTCAAATGGGGGGAAAAATTCTGGTAATCCCACGACCCGTAACGACTCTCCAGAATTCAGTAACCAACAATGGGGTTTATCGGGTAACGTAAATGAGTACTAGTCGATCAGCGAACACTCCGGTAAATCCAGCACACAGAACCAGAGGCGCGAGCAATTCTAGACGAGATAGATTGACAGGACAGTCGAGCACAGGATCGTAGGGGGTAGGTAGGGTTGTTCAGCGGCAGAAGCGCGCTCACCTCCTTGGCGGCCGCGGAGTAGGTCCTCGCTGCCGCCGCAGCCGGGCGGAGGGTCTGCACCAGCTGGCTCAGCACCTGCAACCGAGAGAAGCAGATGAGATCGTGGTTAGACCAGGCCGATGGACGGGATGACCTGCCGACGCGGAAGCGAGCGAGTGGACGACGGCACTCACGGTTCCGGATCCGAGCCGCCTCCGCGCGACGCCCAGCATCTTGGACGCGATCGAGGGAGCGGAGCAGGGAAGCGGGGAAGGAGACGACGACGCTGCGAGTTCCGGGAAGGGTGGGAGGAGAGGGAGGGGATAGGTGGTGGTGCGTTGGGTTTGGCGTGGCGTGGCGCGGATTGGGTCTATCTAGGAAAGGACGGGGAGCTGAGCCTGTGCGGGGGTTGGAGCCAGGCGGCGGCGACGTGGAAGGGGGTGGGTGGCACGGGAGACACACGGGGGTGGGTGGCGCGGGAGACACACGGGGGATTGGGAGGCCGCTATCGCCGCGCCGCCTTGGAATGCAACGGAATGGACCGTGCGTGCAGGCGACCAGCTCCCAGAGTCTCAGTAGAGCATATTCGAGTTGCAGCAGGCTTTGCAGCTGGGCCGGGGGCCTGACATCGTGGCACATTCAGACAGCTTACTCCCTTTTTTCATAAATAAAAAAAATACCCATAAAAATAAGAGAGAGAAGAATAAAAATAAGAGAGAGAAGAATAAGTGCGTTCGCCTAATCAGATCTGTAGACAGATAATTTCGAAGCAAATGTAAACTCAGAAAGAGATTTGTAATACAGGAATTATGGAGTCCAAGAAATGATGCAGCGGAGCCAGATATTCACAGCGTGGCACTTCTGTATCACTGCGCTGCGTATTATGCGAAAAATAGCCCATATTTCCATCCGCATTCTATTTTTCGCGCAAAAGGAGGAGACCACCAAGGCATCTCCCGACTCCGGCGTCCATGCAAAAAGGAGGAGACAGGAACGTCGTCGATTTGATTGCTCCAGTCGAGTTGTGAGGGATCAAGACGACGGCGACGTGGGTTTTGGCCACCCGTCGCGGCCGAGAGCCAGCCAACAGGTCGCCGTCGGACCCGTCGCCCGACCATTGGAGCCTGCAGGGGCCGTGCAGTGCTTCCCCACGCCTTCTTTGGTGCGACAACTCAAGTACGTACGCTGCCGTGCCATTGTGCCAACTGGCCAGAGCGATCTGCGCGCCGCCAGCTCTCTCGTCGATCGCCAGTCGTCGCCGCCGCCGGTTCGCCGGGACACAGGCTGCTGGCGGTGGCGGCGGCTGACTGCTCGGAGATGGACACTTGGGAACCTGGAAGGTTTGAGAGCAGCAGGCAGAGCTCTGTTTCTCCAGACTCGCCGGCCTAACTCCCCACTGCAAACAAGTAGCGCACGGCCGCGTGCGGCGCACTTTCTTGTTCCCGATCTCGTTGCTCGCCGCGCGCGGCGGCGTGGTTTCTAGCTAGCCAGCCAAGTGGCCGTGAGAAGACACGCGCACAGGGATGGGAATGATGTTTGTTTACTCGCCAGTTTTTTATTGATGCCAACACTTTAATCCCCTTATTTTTTTCTGACAAGTGCCTGGAGTAAACTTCAATCAGTACTAGTAGTATACTACTAGCTTGGGAGGGAGGAATCTGACTCTGCTTTCTCCTCTTTTATTAACGGGAGCAGGAATCTGGCCTGTCATCGGCTCACGACTCAGATAAGCGTATGTACGTAAGCCATATATTCTTCTTTCCGTTAGTCAAATCAATAATCATAGCGAGATAATACTCCTACCTGTCGCTCTGTGGCAAAACATTTGTCCCAATATAGCTGTCGTTCTACGCTCCCGATGCAACGTCCCCCACCGCACTGACACCAGCACATGGGCACACTGCTTTCTCTCCCATCTCGCTCTGGATCCTTCCTATCCCCATGCCATCGCGGCTGCCCCAGCAGCAGCACGCATGAGCGGAACAACAGCAACGAGACGTGCGACGGGGCCGCCGACGAGGTCAATGTGGCGGCGAGCTGCCTACCCGTCGGTTCCTCCTCCACAGCTACCCCCTTCCCCGGATCCAAATGGCTTCGAGGGCGCGCCGGCGAGGTCCAATGCGATGAGCGCGACGACGGCGACAAGGAGCTGGCGGCGATGGTGAACTTGGCGGCAGAGACGACGGCCCAGGCTGGCCGCGGCGGCCTCCCACGCGACGGCGGCCCGGGCTGGCCGCGGCGGCGGCCCGAGCTGGCGGCGGCAGCCTCCCTCGCGGCGGCGGCCCGGGATGGCGGCGGTGGCCTCCCTCGCGGCGGCCACCCGGGCTAGCGGCGGCGGCCCAGGCTGGCGGCGGCCTCCCACGCGGTGGCGGCCCGGGCTGGTGGCGGCTTCCTTCGCGGCGGCAGCCTGGGATGGCGGCGGCGGCGACCCGGGCTAGCGGCGACGGCCTGGGCTGGCGGAGGCCTCCCACGCGGCGGCGGCCCGAGCTGGCGGCGGCTTCCCTCGCGGCCACAGATCAGAGGAAACTCGAGCCTGACCCGCAGCGATGGCCGACGGCGGCGACCTTCCTTTGGCATGCAGCATCGGTGAGCTCGGGCAGGAAGAGATTGGGAGCGGATGAGGTGTTGCTGGGCTTGGATGGGGATGAGATTGGGGAGGGGGAGAGACGAGGAGGACAGCGGAATGGTGGCGCAGAAGATCCCAATCAGTGAACTTTACCTGGTGTAGGACGCGTTGGCAGATGGTGCCAGTAAAGGGCAGCAGTGTCATTTGCCAAGTTCATTGGTTGCTGCGAGAAATGCTGGAACGACAGGTATTAAGGGACGGAGGGAGTAGTTCTGTTGCTCTTTTGCATTCGTTTTCTCCTGCTAGGCTGCAGAGAATTAACTAAAACTAAATCGCATGACCTTGATGCACCCATAGCAAGTATCAACTGGGAATATTGAACTCCGTCTGCTGCAGTTTCGTACAGATATATAATATGGCCTGATCGGTAGCTTGTCTGCCGCTGCTGCGATCAGGCCCATTGCCTGTGCCAACTAAATCAAGTAGGCGTAACAAAATGATCACTCGGTAGGTAGGTAGACGATGCTAATGTCCTCCCACCAATAATAAACGATCTAGATTGGGGGTGCTTTTTTCTCACTATCTAAAGAACCAATAAATGTTGCTCTTTGTAATCTTGATGAAGCAAACTGACATCAGCTCAGTTGGTTAGTGCCTCAAGTGGTGAGGCCACCCACCAGGGTTCAAATCCTGGTGTGCACCAATTTGTGGAATAAAAAAAATCCCCTCGTTGGCAGCGCCTAAAATATAGTGGCGACGACGCCGACTTGGATGTCTTGAATCCGGGCCGTGGGCTGGTTTGGGCTCTCCTACCTGGGGGTAGTTGCAGTAGTCACCAGCATCGGTCAACGGTGTTCGACCCAAGTATTTGAGCGGCCCTATAGGGTGATGCCGGGGTTCGGGGGTTTTTCTCGACCGGAGAAGGTTGAGCTTCTCTATCAAAAGAAAGCCGTGGGGGCGGTCTTACCCCCACCGGTCGAGTTTTTTTTTTTTTTTTTTGTAATCTTGATGAATCGATTAAACACCTTTTTTATTGCCATATTGCTAAACTTGTTTGAAGAGTTGGACACGTTTCTTTTAACGTTATACCCCCTCTTGATACACACCATGTATTTGACGATTGGTTGAGACGGGCAGATAAGAAACTCGAGCACAAAATTTTTGGTCGGGTTTACTTATTAATGTTGGGCAGTTTGGTTACGAATGGTATGGCTGTGAACAATACACGAGTTGTTACTTCAGGTGAGCTTTAGAGGTATTTACTGTTGAGATTTATGGGACTTTAAGTCTATAATAGAGCAATAATTCTATTTTAGTCTAGGCCCATAATTAATGCAATAATGGTTTAGTCCCACATGGAATTCCTATCATTAATTGACTCGACTTATTAGGTGGATTTCCGGTTGATCCCCTAGAGAAGTTGAGAGAGGCTAGCGCGAACCACACGCGCGCGCGCGCCGCCGCCGCCGCCGAGCCGAGCCGAGCCGTGGCGTCTCCGTCCGTCTGTCTGTCTGTCTGTCTGGCGCATCTCAGATGAACCGATGCCTTTTCGTTACGAAGACGTCGCGCCTGTTCCTTCTTTACGAAGGGTCGCGTCTGTTCGTTCGAAGGCGTCGCATCTGTTCCGTCTCTATATATAGCGCCTTCCATACGCCTGAAACGTTCGCTTACTCGCTCTCGCATTCCATACTTCCGCTCGCTGTTGCTTCGAAAACTTCTCCGTCCCGGACTTCTGCACGCACAGAATCTGGGAGAGCAGGCCTCCGAAACCTCGTTCCGCAAGAGACATCTGCCGGGTGTGCGGGCGATCAGGTTTTTGGGAGCGACAACGCGACTGCTCCCTTCAGATCGACTACTTCCCAGAAGGTTCTGCACTGCGAACATCGTCCTGCATCGACTAAGATCGACTACATCGAACATACTCAAGAACAATGGTTCTTGGGAATGGATCTTCCAGCGCCTCCGGCGCAGGATCTTCCGCTGGGTACGTTCCTGACTTTTTGTTCATCGGCATCACCTTGTTGGGAAATTTATGGAAGCAATTCGCACCATCACACTTCATCCAAGTGTTGATTAGTTTAGTAGTAGCTTTGGGAGTTAGAGTAGAGTAGAGTAGAGTGAGAGCTCTCTCGGGTTTCCGGAGTATTCTCGGAGTTCGGTATAGTTCTTTGTATCCTTACTCTTTTGAGATATTATTTTATTCAATAATTAGTTTTATCTTTATTTATTTCTTTTAGTAATTCTTTTTTATTTAGTTTATTTATTCTGTTAAGTAAGTGCTCGTAGAAGTCTTGTTGTGGGATTCGTGATTGTTGGAGTACGCAAGTACGAGAGAGTGCCTTCGTCGAGATGACGTCGTGTGAAATCTGTGCTTGTTTATTCTTAGATAGGACTGCTCCGTTGATCAAGAGTAGTTCCTCTAGGCGGGTTGTAAGCGTGGCGCTTAGATCTTGGCCTATACACGTTTGGCACCCAGTCCCACGGAGGATGGTAGCCGCGAGTGTATGTGACAGCTGCACCGGTCTCTGTAATCCACCACGTCCGGATTGGATTTAGCAGGGTTTTAATTATAGCATACGGTTCCCTAGGTTTGAACTAGCATCATCGGTTGACCTAGCACGTGTGTGCCCCGAAACGACATGACTTGTATGTGTGTGATCTTAACTAGAGTAGATAACCTTTGTAGATTAGACTACTAGAAAGAGTAAATACTAGGTAAACATACAGGTAGCCTTAGCTCTATCTCGTTGCTCTCCCAAATGTATACTACAGTTTTTCTTTTATTACCTTGGATTTGAGGATGTGCGTGCCACCTAAACATATCATGCCTATCTTACCCCCGTCTCAAGTATAGTTGATACATTATGTCTTTCTCCAAATTATCCAGTGCATTGCTATTATTCAGCCCCCTTTTGCTCTACTTACCAGCGGAAATATAAATACGATAACCCTGGAATACTCCAAGGTGAAATGCTACAATGGTGATCCGTGCGTTTGCGGAATTAATGAATTTAATTTTATCGCATAAGAACCGCCAACAGCGCTGTCTCTTGGAAGTCCTGCAAGCAGACTATTTTGACAAGGTCTACTATGGAGGCAGAACTTACAGCATTGGATACTGCTGGAATTGAGGCCGAGTGGCTTCGTGATTTCCTTATGGATTTACCGGTGGTTGAAAAGCCAATACCGTCTATCTCCATGAACTGTGACAATCAGACTGTAATAGTCAAAGTGAACAGTTCAATGGATAAAATCTGTCAGAAAATTGAGAAACTCCGGAGTTATTTCGTTGGACTATGTTCATACATCTAAAAATCTGGCAGATCAATTTACCAAGGGACTGTCACGTAATGTGATAAACAGTGCATCGAGTGAGATGGGCCTGAGACCCACTTGATAGGCTGTCATAGTGGTAACCTGTTCTATGCGATCGGAGATCCCGTGAAGTAGAATGGTGAAACAAGCTAGTGACAGCTTGAGAGGAAAGACCCTTGATTGGTCTATCTCAGATGTACTTCTTTCCTAGAGAACTGTAAGGCAGGCTGGTTTATTAACCTTAATGTGTTCCTAGTGGCTTATGAGAAGCAAAGATATCGTCCTACAGGATATCTTTAAGGAACACACCTATATGAGTTCGACTGCTAGTCACAGTCTATGAGATGGTGGGGATCTCTAGATACTCATGAATGGGCCAGAAGTGTGACTTATATGCTTCAAAACAGAGGGGATGTTTTTTGGCAACCTAGTATCGGTAAAGGACTTAGGCAAAACCTCTTTCGCACAAAACTGACAATTCAAGGCGTAGTCCATTGCTCTGTTGTGAATAAGGTGTAACCTCTGTTCTAGATGAAAGTTCAACTTAACAGTTTCCATCGAAACACCGGTATATCAAACGAGAGGAAGATGATTTGAGTGCATTCCTTATGAACTCTAGACTTGGTGGGGATTGTTGAGATTTATGGGCTCTTTAAGCCCATTATAGAGCAATAATTCTATTTTAGTCTAGGCTCATAATTAATGCAATAATGGTTTAGTCTCACATGGGATTACTATCATTAATTGACTCGACTTATTAGGTGGATTTCCGGTTGATCCCCTAGAGAAGTTGAGAGAGGTTAGTGCGAACCACACACGCGCGCGCGCCGCCGCCGCCGCCCCGCCGAGCCGTGGCGTGGCGTGGCGTGGCGAGGCGTGGCGTGGCGTGGCGTGGCGTGGCGTGGCGTGGCGAGGCGTGGCGTGGCGTGGCGTGGCGTGGCGGGCGCGTCGCGTCGCGTCGCGTCGCGTGCGTCCGTCAGTTATGGAAGTTTTGATATATCGAAACGGCGCATCTCAGATGAACCGATGCCTTTTCGTTACGAAGACGTCGCGCCTGTTCGTTCTTTACGAAGGGTCGCGTCTGTTCGTTCGAAGGCGTCGCGTCTGTTCCGTCTCTATATATAACGCCTTCCATACGCCTGAAACGTTCGCTTACTCGCTCTCGCATTCCATACTTCCGCTCGCTGTTGCCTTCGAAAACTTCTCCGTCCCGGACTTCTGCGCGCACAGAGTCTGGGAGAGCAGGCCTCCGAAATCCCGTTCCGCAAGAGACATCTGCCGGGTGTGCGGGCGATCAGGTTTTTGGGGAGCGACAACGCGACTGCTCCCTTCAGATCGACTACTTCCCAGAAGGTTCTGCACTGCGAACGTCGTCCTGCATCGACTAAGATCGACTACATCGAACATACTCAAGAACAATGGTTCTTGGGAATGGATCTTCCAGCGCCTCCGGCGCAGGATCTTCCGCTGGGTACGTTCCTGACTTTTTGTTCATCGGCATCACCTTGTTGGGAAATTTATAGATTAAATTAATTAGAAAACTGTCTAGATTCTTAACATTTACTGGATACGTTTCTGACCTCCGCTGCATATAAGGTGGAGTATATTGGAATGTGTCAGGTGCTTAAAACCATGATGATGGAAGTTTTTCGCTAGAAAAAGCTAGAATAGAATTGAACTACAGAAGAGATAAATGATACTTCATTACCTTTTGTTTTTCTGCACCTCCTTTTTGTTGAGACGTTTGTAATAATTATGAGCAACTATATACATTGGTTGATGCAAAGGCAGAAATATTGTTTTTTTTTAGAAAAAAAATTGTGAAGGATTACCACATCACATTTTGCTTTACCATACAATGGGCCAAGCAACCACTACAGCAGTACATGGTCCGGGCCCATATAGACAACTAGATTGGCCTCGGCCCATCTCCACATCACATTTTGGGTCGTGGATCTCCATCCCGGCCCCGGCCCATCCCCGTATTTCAAACATGACATGGGACCGCTCCCGACGACAAGACGTACGCGCTGCCGTCGCCGGCGCCGGCGACGGCGGGCCGGAGTTAATTTGTGGCTCGGCGCATGCATTAACTATAAGAAACGTCGGTTAGGTCTGTCTTTTGTGTAGCTCATGCATGGCCGATCCGATCGCGTGTGCATTTGCGCTGCATGCCCAGGCCCATGCGTGCGTGCAACATGCAAGCGTGCTTGCAGGTGCCCGGTCGCCGGCCGGGCAGGGCATGCATGCATGTAGTACTGCGCGGCCGAGCTGGCCCGGCGGGGGTGACAGGTGGCTCATGATGTATGGGTGTGGCCACTGGCCCGGAAAATGTCGTGGACATAATGTTCTGTGTCGGTGCACCCCCACATGTAGACATACGTTGACATACTCGATCATACGTACGTACGCTTCTCAGCTGCAGGACTGGCACTCATAAACCAATCGGACACTGGACTACAGGCAGCAGCTTCAATGCGGATGAGTACGTTCCATCGACCTAAAGAATAGATCGATCGTGTGTGAGACATCGACATCGCGAATGATCGATCTCTCTCTACATATAGATAGGGACGGATCGAGGCGTTCATCAAAACTATACTCCTACTTGTCATGTAAGTATGATTTTTTTGAAAGAAGTCATGTAAGTATGATTGATCAAGGATGCATTCTAGGATACACACAGGATAAGTGTGTGATTTCGCATCAAACAAGAAGTAGCTCATCAAAAAGAATCACGGCTTAACTATTCTTTTTTTATTGAAGGAAAATCATGGCTTACTATTACACACAGTTGAGCACAATCTCTTGGTCAGGAACAAATAATTAGTTAGTGACCATTCAGAGATATACAGTACGACCGACAGACAGCTAGAGATGTTCAGTTTCAGCAGCGAGAACTATCAAGTCGATATAAGTGCCAGCTACTATTGGCTTGTTCCATCGCCCTTCTGATTACGTACGTGGACATGCTGCCTTCTTCTTGCTCGCGCATACAGAACCGTCGGTCCACGTCGTGCTACACGCAGAAAAGCAGTGAGCTAGCTGTAATGAAAGGAAGTCTCACCGGCGCTGTCGGAGATGGAACCGTACGTTAATCCCTGCTGATATACAGTCTAGTTTATAACACTCCAATTATCGTAGTGCTAGTAGCTGGGATTAATTAATTAATGTCAAAATCAGGGCGGTGCGGTGCGACGCTCAAGTACGCGATCGATAGATAAGAGTTCTCCGTTGACAAGCCTGTCTGCCTGCCCGTGCCCGGCGTGGCCCAAGGAGTTACCAAACCCCCGGCAACCGGCAGCTGGGTAACTGCAGCTCTGATTTCTCTTCTGGCTACAGGGACCGGTCGAACGGATAGAGATGATCCACCGCTGCTGCATTCCTCATCAGTCGCCTGAAAGCAACCTTCGAGGGAGAGCTGGAGTGGGAGACTGGAACACCTTGCAGCTACCACTAGTACTGCACTAGTACTAGCTCATTAGCCTGTGGACTGTGATTATTTTCTACAGAACTTCCAGCGGCTTTTGCGGGGACAAGTCCATGGTTGCAACATCAGGCTGAAAGCAACGCGCACATTGACATTGATACAAGCTAATCACTCGCACTTTGTACACAATCTCTAAAAAAAAATCACGCACACTTACACCTGGAGCAGCTAATTAATTAAGCACCGGTAACGTAGTCTATCACAATACTACATAGTGATCTCCGTGGCAGCTGCTAAGTACACTGTTATATATGTGACCATCACCAGGAGAACAAAAAACAGGCAGTAGGAGTACTTCATTAGCCTGTGGACTGTGATTATTTTCTACAGAACTTCCAGCGGCTTTTGCGGGGACAAGTCCATGGTTGCAACATCAGGCTGAAAGCAACGCGCACATTGACATTGATACAAGCTAATCACTCGCACTTACACAATCTTCAAAACAAACAGACACACACACACACACACACACACACACACACACCTGGAGCAGCTAATTAAGCACCGGTAACGTAGTCTATCACAATACATAGTGATCTCCGTGGCAGCTGCTAAGTACACTGTTATATATATGTGACCATCACCAGGAGAACAAAAAACTGGCAGTAGTAGTACTTCGACTTGTGCGGTGTTGTACGACTTCTATCCAGCTACTGGAATGATCATCCATGGACCGAATCATGCAGTGGACCGCGCAGGTGGGGCAAGAAACGACGTCCGATCCAGGGCAAGCTAGCTCTAGCTAGGCACACGCGGTGCTCGTGCCTGCAGATCGCCATCACTGCTCCCCTAGCTATACTTGTTGCTTCTAACCCCATCTTTCCTTCCTTCCTCCTCCCGGCCATTGGCTGGTTTCCGTCCATCCATCCATCCATCCATCCATGTCGCGCTCACAAGAATTCAATCCTCATCCGTCCACTGCTCGATCGCCGGCCGGCGCGCGCGGGAGCGGCCGCACAACTGCCGGCCAACTCGATCACGGGCTGCTGACCAATCGTATCTATCATCATCGATCATATATGTAGCGATCGATCTATCAACCAGTCATCTAGTTTTTCAGTACTGCAGCGGATCGCGATCGAGGCCGGGTTCGCACGTCGTCGTCGGCGGCGAACCAGACGTTTAATTGTCTGAAGAAACCGAAACCATGGCTCGGGATGTATTCCATTCGGAAGCAGACGTACTAGTACTACACAGTATCTGACTGTACATATCGATCGGTATTCATCAGATGTCCCTGTACACGAGTTCAGAGAGCACAAGCAACGGGCAAACAGTACAAACGAAGCGGTCGCGATCGCGTACATACGTGACGATCGACCAGAATAACAAGTCCGTGGCGCTAGCTACCGGCCAAAGATGCAATTTTTGGTATTCGGGGAACTGGGGAGCGAGCAAGTGGCTGGAATGTGTGTGCGGGCGCGTGTTACTGAAAGAAGAACAGCTGGTTCGGACAGAAAGCGATCGATCGCCTCGCCACCAGCTGCAAATTGAAGGAAATGCGATCTACTACTGCATAATTGAAGGATTGATGAATCCGGGTGTTCAGCAGCAGAGCCTGACACAGCATATGTGCACACGACCATCTGTCTAGTGTCTACTCATCACCCTGTCTGGATGCTTTGGTCCAATTAAAGGAAAGGATTAGTGCTTGATTAATGGCCATAATGGAGTTCGGCCCTACTGAAGGAATGATGATGATGATGAGCAAATATCGCCATGTTCGTAGTACTAGTGTACTTAGCATGCAGCTAAGCAGCTGCTTTTTTTGCCCCCCTCAGCTGGAGACCTCTTTTCTTTGCAGTATGTAGATGTGCGAGTGGTCACTGTTGTGATGTGATCCGCGGCGTTTATTATTTAAAGCGAGATCTAGCAAAGATCCGCTTGGCTAAGGCAGTGACTCTCGCCGGACCCACACACACCCGCTGATGGAGCTAGCCCCAGGCTCTCGCAGTTCTTGCACGTTGGAAACCGTCTTCTCCTCCAACCACTCGCCTATTTGCAGCCCTTATCCTCTTCTGTTTTACTAGGAGAGTAGCTAATATTTTCGTTCTTCAATCCAGTTTCGATATTGCTGTAACTAAGCAGACGTAACCTTCTCGTCAGGACCAGAACGTGTTCAAATATCTGTAGTTCTTCGCCTCAGTCTCATCAACATTGCACAGCTCCGATAATTTAGTATTGTTATTTTCTTTTTTTGAAATGAAATGGAGGAAAGTTTCCTAGTCTTTGTTATTGCACAAATATTGAAGAATTAGTATGTGATGTTTTGTATGAAATTGAGTGTACAGAGCGTAGTGAAGAATATCATAAGGTCTAGTGGCATAAACTATATATACTCGCTCCATTTCAAATTGTTTGACGTTTTTGACTTTTGAAACTTATGTTTGATCACTCATCTTATTCGAAAAATTTATGCAAATATCATTTACCTTGTTATGGTTTGTTTTATCATTAGAGATACTTTAAGCATGATTTATTTATTTATATATTTGCACAAAATTTTTGAATAAGACGAGTGGTTAAATGTGTTGTTGAAAGGTCAAAAACGTCATCTATTTTGACAGAGGGAGTATATACTTACCACTTCTAATACCTAAGCAAAAGAGGAGTTGGACGCTAATGCATTAGTGACCACACAAGACACGCGTGATTAGGTCTTGTGTGGTTTTCTTTTCCAGGCGAATGCATGCATCATTCATTTTATTTTTAGATTTCAACATCAATCTATATTAAAGTTTGAACCGCGCAGGAGAATTGTGCGATTTCAACATCATGGATAGGTAACCCCGGCCTGGATCTGCAGTTCTGAACAAAATTGAACTGTTTTTATTTCTTTAAAGCCGAGAATGAGTAGTTTTCTATTGTCCCTTGTTCATTTTAATTTGTACCAACATTGGTGTCTATCTTCATATGCAAATTATTGCATCGCTTTCGGTATATAGATAACATTAAAATTCAGTTTGAACCGACATTCGTGTCGGTATAACAAGCGAATATTGAATGGGACACATTATTGTTTCCTTGTGACTAGGAATCTGTTATCACCTGGAGTTGATACTGACTTACTACTCTTTATATGTTGAACACATTATTGAACTATAACTTAACCTTCAGTGGTCAGACATACTAGACCATTCAAAGTTTTTTTTAACTACCTGTCGTTTTTTAAGGCGACTTTTAACCTGTCGTTAGGAGTTAGGACTAATTACTCCATGCCGATTTACTCTTATACTAAATAAGCTTGTCCCGACAACTAATTAATGTATTCTACTTTTTAATTAGCCTGTTATTATCAGAGTCCTTCGTGAAATTTTCATATAATCACGCAAAGAAAATATAGCGGGAAATGGCGACACGGGCTGAGCTCAGCAATTGCTGTCACGACTCAAGATTTCTCTTCCTTGACGAAATATTACACACTAATCAAAGACAACTTGCAAAGTTACAACTTGACTGACCGTCGCAGAGGTCACTGCTTCAGCTACATACATATACATGCATACTGCGTCCTTAACCTGAACTTGCTTGTTAATTAATTCATCCGGCGGTTGCCTTACCTCTCACTAATTAATTAAATTACGCTGCATTACATTACACGAAGGAAGAAACAAATAAAGTGAAAACAAATGTTGTGGAAGCAAGCAAGAAAAGGACGCATCATTTTTTCCTGGTCGCCTAAGGCCAGGCTAATCCATATTCGTCAGCCTCTCTTCGAGAGGCAGGGCAGGAGCAGCTGGCTAGTGGCCGGCCCTTGTGGTTGTGCGTGCGCGGCCGGCCGCTAGCTAGCTGCTGACCTCCTCCTGGTCCGAGCCGTCCGTGACGCAGCTGGCAGACGACGCCGCCGACGACGACAGCGACGGCGGCGCTGGCATCGTGCGGCGCGGCGCGGTGCCGTCGCCGGCTCGCCTCCTCGGCTGCTGTCGGCTCCTCCGGAAGACGCGGCACGCCACCCACTCGCCTCCAGCTGCCTCGGCCAAGCTGCAGCCCTGCATGCAACGAGAGTTCGAAATCACCAAACTGTCAGCATCATCATCATCAGCGTTTCGTTCCAGCCACAAAACAAGCATTCAAGCAAATCACATTCCAGCTACAGCAATGGTGCATGCACACGAGCGAAGGTTTGCAGCAGTGATGATACTGTGCTCACGACTTCAAGTCGGCAGCAATCCAATCAGAGAGTACTACTGATCACTTGAATGGGCCAGGATTTGCACGCATGAACAGAAAGAGAGTAGTGGTGCTGCAGTGTACTAATCCATCAATTTACTCCGAAACAGTTGACAGGGTTCGCTCATCAAGACGATCGATCGGCCGATGACTGCCGATGGGTACTGTACTGATCGATCGTGCAGTCGTGTTGTTGTACGTGCAGATCTGGTTTCGAATGAATGAATGAACGCAAGTACAGGAGCAACGATTTGATGAGCCGCTATTAAATCGCGCATCTCGCATGCAGCAGTGTGGCAGTGCAAATTGGTGAGCGTCGTCAGGCCCAGAAAAACGCAGCAAATAAATCGGCACACATGCGCGGCAGGTGCACGGTATTCAATACGCGCAGCTATATATACCGGTATGTACTACTACTGTGTTACTACTACTCGTATTCGGAGGCTAATCAAGGCGTCAAATTGACTGTTAGCAGTAGGACTTTGGTTTAGGAATGTAGTGGTAGGAGTACGCGTTAAGTACAACCACCTCTCTCCATATCAGCATAAATTTGCAACCACCGGATATTGCGATCCTAATGGGCGATTTAAAACAGCGGTTTATATGGCCGATCTTGACAAGGAATTAAGTCGTGACAGTTCGCTGTTTATGCGAGATGCTCCTCCTTAATGAGCGGAGGAGTTTATGCCACCTGCCGCCTACCGAGCTTTCAGTGATCAGTCTAGGCTCATGGTTTCCTTCAAACAAGTCGTCAAGCAAAGAAGGTCTTCCTAACGTCACGGGTTAAAATCGTTGTTTCTCAGCCAAGAAGGTTTTCCTAACGTCATGGGTTAAAAATTAACTGGATGGTTAGATTAATTTCTCAGTAAAAAATGCCTCTCTATATATATGTCCTATAGCTAAGACAAGCATGCATGTTGGTTAATGAAGAACAAAAACTAAACACGCATGGTTTGTTTTGTCATGCATACTAGCATCCATATCATGCCAGCTTGATTAGGTAGGAACGCTACAAAGTGGATGTGCCAAAACTGCTTTACACTAGATGCTCCACTACGATGACTCATTCTATGGATAACTGTGACGGTTCGAGCCTCACTGTCAGTCTGGTTGCTAGCTAGCTAGGTGTGCTTATGTCGGATTTGAGGCTTTTGACTGAGCCTGAAAGACGTACGATTAGCTTAATTTTCAAACTAAAACATTTGAATCTTGAAGGCCGGGATACAAAAGGGAACGTACTGCTATAGCTTGAACCTTAACTGAGTCTACGGGTTACTAATGATCTAATTAAAAATTTCTCCAAAAAATATTAACTAGAGCTAGCCAAAAAACAAACTTGAGTCGCTTGAACCTAACTTCCAGTGACGGTGAACTTGGGAGCAAAACAGTTGCACTAGATCGAACAAATTGACACAACAAGACGACAAGCAAATCATGCCACACAAAGAACAAAATGATGGCGGGTAAGAAGTGGTTCTCACGTTCTTGTGCAGCGGCGCGGCGAGGCGGTACTCGTGCATGACCCAGCCGGCCGTCAGGCCCGCCGCCGCCTGCTGCTTCGTCTTCTTCTTTCCTCGCCGGGGCGCGACGAACGCCAGCTCCCTCTTGACGCCGACGAGGAAGCTCCCGCCGGACGGCCGGGACAGGACCACCGGCCTCTCCTTCCCCGCCGGCTTCCACCGCCCGCTCGCGGTCGCGCCGCCGCTCTTGGCGCGCGCGCACTCGCCGGCGCCGGACGCCGGGCGGACCGCGAAGAAGTACTTCTCCCCGTCGCTTGCTCCTGGATACCAGAAAAAATTGCAACTTTGTCAGGCGTATGCTCATCACATCTTGAAATGAACAAGTACTGCTGGATGTGAGACCCGGCCGGCTGTTTTCAGTATATGTGCAGTTTTTTTTTTAAAAAAATAAAGTCTATGTGCAGTTTTATGCCAAGGCCAACTATATGGAAATGGAACACAGGAAACAGTTCAATTCCCGGTCCCAAATTGGATACGGCCATGAACACATTTGAGTACTTGTAGCTAGGATGCACAATTCACGCGAGGGCACGAGACTTTTGAAGTGTTAATTGTGGCTGCTCGTAGTATGCTGTACCAGGGATGTCCCATGGGTCGAGGCTGTAGAGGTGTGGGACGACGGGGATGACGGCTGCCGGGAGCGGGGCGCCGAACGCCTTGCGCCGGAGGTACTGCACCACCAGCTCCTCGTCCGTCGGCTTGAACCGGAACCCCGGCGGCAGCGCCGCCACGCCGCCGGCGTGCCTCACCAGCACAGGCGCGCTCTCCATGCTCTGGCAAGTGTTAGGTGCTACACCAAGTAGACACTTAACCAACCAAGCAACGAGTCAGCTAGCTAGCTGCTACTGCTGCCTCACAGAGCTGTACGTAGTTCACAGGTCAGCTAGCTGGTGAAAGCAGCTCGCAGCTCCTGATCGCTTAATTAGCGAGCGTAGAGCGGCGAGCATCTGCTCAGCGCGTCCATGGCGAGAGAGAGAGAGAGAGAGAGAGAGAGAGGGTGTGTGCGTGTGTGCCTGAGGGAGGGAGGTAGGCTTTGAGGAGGAGAGGGGAAAAGGGCGTGGGCTTTATAGCATCCGAGGTGGCGTCAAGCTTACTCCACCTCCTCGGCTGCGCGTGGCTCCGCTGAATTTCGATGCCTTCTCCGACCTGACAACATGCCCGGCCGGCAAAGTCCATCGCCGGCATCATAAATTCGTTCTAGAATTTCCCAGCAAGTTACTTCTTCGATCGTCCGTCTTGCTCTCACCACACCGATCGATGTGAAATCCTCGATTGATAGTATCTAACTTCGTCCGTCTTGCTCTCACCACACCGATCGATGTGAAATCCTCGATCGATGTGAAATGGCGACACGGGCTGAGCTCAGCA
Organism: Eragrostis nindensis; assembly: GCA_012490785.1. Taxonomy (NCBI): domain Eukaryota; kingdom Viridiplantae; phylum Streptophyta; class Magnoliopsida; order Poales; family Poaceae; genus Eragrostis; species Eragrostis nindensis. Next base: position 1,361,577 of record JAAXCT010000058.1, read on the forward strand.
ATTGCTGTCACGACTCAAGATTTCTCTTCCTTGACGAAATATTACACACTAATCAAAGACAACTTGCAAAGTTACACCTTGACTGACCGTCGCAGAGGTCACTGCTTCAGCTACATACATATACATGCATACTGCGTCCTTAACCTGAACTTGCTTGTTAATTAATTCATCCGGCGGTTGCCTTACCTCTCACTAATTAATTAAATTACGCTGCATTACATTACACGAAGGAAGAAACAAATAAAGTGAAAACAAATGTTGTGGAAGCAAGCAAGAAAAGGACGCATCATTTTTTCCTGGTCGCCTAAGGCCAGGCTAATCCATATTCGTCAGCCTCTCTTCGAGAGGCAGGGCAGGAGCAGCTGGCTAGTGGCCGGCCCTTGTGGTTGTGCGTGCGCGGCCGGCCGCTAGCTAGCTGCTGACCTCCTCCTGGTCCGAGCCGTCCGTGACGCAGCTGGCAGACGACGCCGCCGACGACGACAGCGACGGCGGCGCTGGCATCGTGCGGCGCGGCGCGGTGCCGTCGCCGGCTCGCCTCCTCGGCTGCTGTCGGCTCCTCCGGAAGACGCGGCACGCCACCCACTCGCCTCCAGCTGCCTCGGCCAAGCTGCAGCCCTGCATGCAACGAGAGTTCGAAATCACCAAACTGTCAGCATCATCATCATCAGCGTTTCGTTCCAGCCACAAAACAAGCATTCAAGCAAATCACATTCCAGCTACAGCAATGGTGCATGCACACGAGCGAAGGTTTGCAGCAGTGATGATACTGTGCTCACGACTTCAAGTCGGCAGCAATCCAATCAGAGAGTACTACTGATCACTTGAATGGGCCAGGATTTGCACGCATGAACAGAAAGAGAGTAGTGGTGCTGCAGTGTACTAATCCATCAATTTACTCCGAAACAGTTGACAGGGTTCGCTCATCAAGACGATCGATCGGCCGATGACTGCCGATGGGTACTGTACTGATCGATCGTGCAGTCGTGTTGTTGTACGTGCAGATCTGGTTTCGAATGAATGAATGAACGCAAGTACAGGAGCAACGATTTGATGAGCCGCTATTAAATCGCGCATCTCGCATGCAGCAGTGTGGCAGTGCAAATTGGTGAGCGTCGTCAGGCCCAGAAAAACGCAGCAAATAAATCGGCACACATGCGCGGCAGGTGCACGGTATTCAATACGCGCAGCTATATATACCGGTATGTACTACTACTGTGTTACTACTACTCGTATTCGGAGGCTAATCAAGGCGTCAAATTGACTGTTAGCAGTAGGACTTTGGTTTAGGAATGTAGTGGTAGGAGTACGCGTTAAGTACAACCACCTCTCTCCATATCAGCATAAATTTGCAACCACCGGATATTGCGATCCTAATGGGCGATTTAAAACAGCGGTTTATATGGCCGATCTTGACAAGGAATTAAGTCGTGACAGTTCGCTGTTTATGCGAGATGCTCCTCCTTAATGAGCGGAGGAGTTTATGCCACCTGCCGCCTACCGAGCTTTCAGTGATCAGTGTAGGCTCATGGTTTCCTTCAAACAAGTCGTCAAGCAAAGAAGGTTTTCCTAACGTCACGGGTTAAAATCGTTGTTTCTCAGCCAAGAAGGTTTTCCTAACGTCATGGGTTAAAAATTAACTGGATGGTTAGATTAATTTGTCAGTAAAAAATGCCTCTCTATATATATGTCCTATAGCTAAGACAAGCATGCATGTTGGTTAATGAAGAACAAAAACTAAACACGCATGGTTTGTTTTGTCATGCATACTAGCATCCATATCATGCCAGCTTGATTAGGTAGGAACGCTACAAAGTGGATGTGCCAAAACTGCTTTACACTAGATGCTCCACTACGATGACTCATTCTATGGATAACTGTGACGGTTCGAGCCTCACTGTCAGTCTGGTTGCTAGCTAGCTAGGTGTGCTTATGTCGGATTTGAGGCTTTTGACTGAGCCTGAAAGACGTACGATTAGCTTAATTTTCAAACTAAAACATTTGAATCTTGAAGGCCGGGATACAAAAGGGAACGTACTGCTATAGCTTGAACCTTAACTGAGTCTACGGGTTACTAATGATCTAATTAAAAATTTCTCCAAAAAATATTAACTAGAGCTAGCCAAAAAAACAAACTTGAGTCGCTTGAACCTAACTTCCAGTGACGGTGAACTTGGGAGCAAAACAGTTGCACTAGATCGAACAAATTGACACAACAAGACGACAAGCAAATCATGCCACACAAAGAACAAAATGATGGCGGGTAAGAAGTGGTTCTCACGTTCTTGTGCAGCGGCGCGGCGAGGCGGTACTCGTGCATGACCCAGCCGGCCGTCAGGCCCGCCGCCGCCTGCTGCTTCGTCTTCTTCTTTCCTCGCCGGGGCGCGACGAACGCCAGCTCCCTCTTGACGCCGACGAGGAAGCTCCCGCCGGACGGCCGGGACAGGACCACCGGCCTCTCCTTCCCCGCCGGCTTCCACCGCCCGCTCGCGGTCGCGCCGCCGCTCTTGGCGCGCGCGCACTCGCCGGCGCCGGACGCCGGGCGGACCGCGAAGAAGTACTTCTCCCCGTCGCTTGCTCCTGGATACCAGAAAAAATTGCAACTTTGTCAGGCGTATGCTCATCACATCTTGAAATGAACAAGTACTGCTGGATGTGAGACCCGGCCGGCTGTTTTCAGTATATGTGCAGTTTTTTTTAAAAAAAAATAAAGTCTATGTGCAGTTTTATGCCAAGGCCAACTATATGGAAATGGAACACAGGAAACAGTTCAATTCCCGGTCCCAAATTGGATACGGCCATGAACACATTTGAGTACTTGTAGCTAGGATGCACAATTCACGCGAGGGCACGAGACTTTTGAAGTGTTAATTGTGGCTGCTCGTAGTATGCTGTACCAGGGATGTCCCATGGGTCGAGGCTGTAGAGGTGTGGGACGACGGGGATGACGGCTGCCGGGAGCGGGGCGCCGAACGCCTTGCGCCGGAGGTACTGCACCACCAGCTCCTCGTCCGTCGGCTTGAACCGGAACCCCGGCGGCAGCGCCGCCACGCCGCCGGCGTGCCTCACCAGCACAGGCGCGCTCTCCATGCTCTGGCAAGTGTTAGGTGCTACACCAAGTAGACACTTAACCAACCAAGCAACGAGTCAGCTAGCTAGCTGCTACTGCTGCCTCACAGAGCTGTACGTAGTTCACAGGTCAGCTAGCTGGTGAAAGCAGCTCGCAGCTCCTGATCGCTTAATTAGCGAGCGTAGAGCGGCGAGCATCTGCTCAGCGCGTCCATGGCGAGAGAGAGAGAGAGAGAGAGAGAGAGAGAGAGAGGGTGTGTGCGTGTGTGCCTGAGGGAGGGAGGTAGGCTTTGAGGAGGAGAGGGGAAAAGGGCGTGGGCTTTATAGCATCCGAGGTGGCGTCTAGCTTACTCCACCTCCTCGTCTGCGCGTGGCTCCGCTGAATTTCGATGCCTTCTCCGACCTGACAACATGCCCGGCCGGCAAAGTCCATCGCCGGCATCATAAATTCGTTCTAGAATTTCCCAGCAAGTTACTTCTTCGATCGTCCGTCTTGCTCTCACCACACCGATCGATGTGAAATCCTCGATTGATAGTATCTAACTTCATTTTTTTCCCTCTTCCCTGTGAAATCTTTGATATGGTAGAATCGGTAAATGATACTACTACGTCGGCCGGTTTTGACTGAAGCACTTGTTTGGTTTAATTTTGAGGGGTGTAGTATATGTGGAACGTACACTTGGCACACTTTGATGCGCAGTACACGAATACTCTCATTATGAAGGCATAATTGCTTCTCAGTTCCTTTGAGGATTTTTTTTCATGTGGAACACATGAATTTGGCAACAATTTCACGTGAACGTTTCAGTAATTTTGGGTGGGACAGTACGGTTTCCGTAGGGAACAGGAAATTTCTCCCATTTAAAACACGGCCCCGAGCTAGCTCTTGGACGTGAAAAATAACTTCCCAATTTATTATTGGTCTACTTCAACTATGACACTCTCTCTCTTTTTTCTAATTGGGTGGGGTTCATTTTTTCGTCCATCCAGGGTTTATCCTAAAGCATTTTAATTCTTCCGGGCATAGCAATCCATCACTATATGACATTTTCTTGCTCCTCAAAATTCCATGGATGTTGATTCTAGTACGCCAACGCTTGCTTGGTACATGATCGATCTGTGCATGAGCTGCTCCTCACAATGCAAATTTGTTTTACGTTGTTTTGTTCATAATCACTTTTTCAAATTTTCTCGATATGCATACTGATTCCAACCTCCAATAATCACACCTGGAAAATGTCAAGCAACAATGCAAAAACGTTACTAGAACCACCATATTATATAATCAGATCAGATTAAGTAGTACTCTACCGCGAATCTGAGCTTGCTTAACAGACATGGTTTTCGCCAATCTGTCCGGCAGATTTGGCGCTAGCTTGCTAGCTAGCTAGTGTCCTTCTTGCTGTCCTCAGCCATGAACCAACTGCCCTCCATTAGCAACCCTTTGCTAGCTTTCTTTAACGCGCGGATACTGGCATGCATGCATGCGCGCGGCATCTCTGAATAATTCAAATTTAAAATTAATCGTCGAAACCGTGCAAGCAAGGCAGTGTGAGTGGTGTGCGTGTGGCATCGGATGAGCTTTTCGCGCGCATCGGATTTGCGGTTGGTTGGCCCTCCCTTTTCGCGCGCTAACTTTTTCGTCTCAGCTTGCTTGCGCCTCTTTTGCGCTTTGCTTTATTATTTGGAGTAGCTGCATGCCTTCTTCCTCCCTCTCCTCTTCTTCCTTCCCTCTTTTGAGCACTCGCCTAGCTTTTGCGCCAAAATCTTTTGGTTGCGTGTGGGCCCATGCAGGCTACAGTGCACCGCAATGGCATCATTGGGTAACTTTGGGTTATAACTTATAAAAAACCTGCAAGTATATACAGTTAGTACTAGCTTATTATTATATCTGTGATCGGCAGACTGCCTGGTTGCTGTTCCAAAGAGGTTACATATAGAAAAGCCATTCTGCAGTGTTCAGGCAGTGGTGTGTCAAACATGCACATGTCAGAACGTATGTATGATCAAGGAACGTTACCATCTAGATTAGTATTATTATTACTAGTAAACCCAAACTCTGAAGTTTGTCATTGGTTACCTGTCCACGTTAAGTTGAGTATTTTATACGCGGAGTAGCGAAGGTCGAACTAATTCATAGCTAGTACATCAGGCAATGTATTTGTCACTGGTTTGCCATTTTCATGACTACTCCTACATCAATGAGTCACTACCGCGAAGATTTTTCACTGAGCTAGAGCAAGCTAGTAGTGAGGCATCAATGACCATGTGAAACTATTCTTCAGGACTCCATTTTAGTTGGGATTTTTCATCCATGAGACTCCAAGCCAGGATAGGTAGATTTACCTTTTTGTTCACCCAACATGTAAAATCTAAAGGTAGTAAAATTATGTCGGGTGTACTTGTGTCGTTCCTAACAATCTACATCACCAAGAACGTGCACACATTAATCTTGTAGAAAAAAATTAAGGCTACTTGGACACTTGAAGAATGGCATCAGCCATATATGTCACACGCCAAGCAAGTAAACGGGTTGAATTTTCGGTCCAAATGTCACAATTAAGGTGACAGGTTAATGTTGTACTTGGAGTAACTCCAACAAACTACATCCAGACTTGTAGCCTTCTGGATTAGAACCGTCCGTGCGTGACATCAGTTGCTTTGCCCTGTTTGTACGCGTACAATGGAAGCTCAATGTGCCGGGAGAAATGGGCGGTTGATACAGATTGATACTCTTATAAAACCTTGTGTAAATTCAGATGGGTCATGATGCAGTGATTAATAGAAACTGTTCAAAAACAATGTTGTGTGCTACCTCGCTTCTTTTGTAAGCGAGATGACTTCGTAATAAAAGCGACATTTCTTTGTTGAGGTCTAATAAGATAATTCTTTTCTGACTTGAATAACTTCTTCCTCGCGACCTCTTTGATCTACGAGTTTTTTTTTCATTGTATTGTTTTTATGTATACTTTAACCAACTTGTCTTTGAAAGGACCACAAAATCTTTACCAATTGTCAATGAATTATCTTGTATTGATATGTGTCGCTATAAACAATTGTACCATTTGTCTTTTACGTACGAATCAAGAACACCTTTAGAGGATTCACTGAAAAGGAAGTTATCTCAATCACCAATGTGTTCTAATAATGTCTTCTAAGTGTTATCAAGATGGAGATGCATGGTGGCCCAATGATTGTGCAGAATAAAAATTCATGATCGAACGCTCAATTGGTGGCCCTAGTGTTTCCTTGGAACACCCAACTGAGAAACAGTAATTGTAACTATGCATAATTCGCAAAAAAAAAATTAAAAAAAAAAGAGAGGATGCATACATAGTGTCCATGTGTGCGGTTCCTTTAGCCTTGAAATGAATAGGCTTATTACAACAAATGAGTGCAATGTCACTCTTGGAATCTATTAGTGCATATTTCCTGCCGGATATTTTGTCTAATTAGGTGATGCTTAACATTAACGGTCTCTTGTGCCACAACAAACCAAACGACAACGCCCAAGCTCACAAGTCACAACACATTGAACAATATCCCTAGGTAACCTACTTCGGTAAATTGATGAGATTGCTGGTCGTGGTCGAGTTGATCATTTATTGGATGCGTTTCAGGCTGAGGTGGTAGCATGCCTCCATGCTCTGCAAGCGGCGGCTGATCTGGGTGTGCAGAAAGCTATCCTGGAGACTGACTCGGTACTGGTTCAACAGGCGGCGAACTCAAAGGAGTATGATCTATCTGCTGTTGGGGGATTAGTCTTGGAGATGAAGGCGATGGCAGCTGCAAATTTCTTGGAGTTTTCAATTATTTATCGTTCTAGAGAATGTAATAAAGTAGCACACGCTTTGGCAGCTTTGGGATGCCAATGTTCGGTTGGAGATGATCCGCTTGTGGAAATTCTCCCAGGTTGTATTAGGTCGTTGATTGCTGACGATTTGTTGGCTCTTGATTAATGGAACACGATGTTTCCAGGTCAAAAAAAAAAAACCTACTTCGGTAAATTCATACATTCCAAAGCTGACGTTAAAATTTAAGTTTACTGGCATTTTTTATGAGAAGTAACCGCCTTTGCTAGCATAAAAAAACTCTTGCCATCTTTTGCAGCAACAAATACTATCAGCTCACATTTCGAAAAAAAAAACACACTATCAGTTCACAAATGTTAAAGCGGGAGACAGAAAAGGCCAAGGGGGAAAAAAGGATGATGGCATGCTTACACCAGATCCACCTCAACACCACACCCCGTGCAAAGAAGAATCTAACAAATCCTTGCACTCGCTCGCTGGTGACACGAAATGTCTGCACGCCGGAGGGACAGTGACGCTGAACAAACGGCTAGTGGTGGCGTACTAGTGGCTGGTGGGGCCCACCTCTCTTCTTCACCCCATGGGTTGGGTTTGGTTCTTGATGATGTGTTCTCCCTCTTCTTATTTGGTTTAAGGGGAAAAAAAAAGCTTTTTGCGAAAAAGGTATTTATTGTGTTCCACATTGGAGGAAAAAGGTTGTTCAATCATTGGCTGCTTATATTATCCTCAGGGCCCCAGCTGACTGGAAAACCGGATCGTAGGGTTGCCCTGCTTTCAATTTATATATGTGATGTTAGTACAAGTTTGTTTTTTTAATTCAATACAATTCGAGTGATCATGAAAATTTAAGCATGAGGGCCCCCAAAATGACTGTTAAATCGTGCCACGGAAATGATTTCGGATTCTTAGCTTTCTGGTGGCCGAGCAGCAAACGGTTAGCAACTAGTATATCAACATAATGATTACATGAAACGATCAAGCCACCATTAGACTGATCAAGGGCAAATCTAAACTAAAAATCTGAGTATATCATAATTGAACACAGAACTTTGTCTGCATGGCTGGATCTTTTTCTCGGAAGTTCAAATGGATTAAAAAGCAGAGCAAAATATCCTTTTTCATGTCTCCTTGTTTTCCCTTTACTTTTCCATAAAACACGCGTCCTTGCTGGTCCTTCCGATGGTACCATGAAAAGGACCTCAATTACTTGGTGCCAAATCGTATAGATTTAACAGTACAACTAACTAAAACACTCCCCCTTTGGGAAAAAGCAGGACAAATTTTTGCCGAAAGATAATAGAGCTTTTTCTAAGTTGACCTTGAATTAATTGTTCTATTAACATCAATGAACTAAGCGGCAGAACTAGCTAAGTTAATGTACCGGCCTCTATGCCAAACTGAGAGACTCAGGAAGTCCCTGGTACTGGATGGCATGTCTAGGCCTGCATAGAACTGAGAAGTTTTGCAGTGAATATCAAACTCGACCTGCGGAGGGTATGACGGCCTCCGGGCATTTTAAGGAGAACGATCGTCTCACACAGATCGAGAAAACCCCCGAACCCTCCTCCGCACCATACACAGGGACTCAGCAGGCCGGTGAGAATCGGCGCGAGTACTTAACCTATGCTTTGGTCCAACGGAGGAGCGAGGGGATTTTTTTTGCACTGCAGCGATCAGAGCCATATTGCAGGAAATAGTCGCTACAGTGCGGTGCCGCGGCGGGATCGAACCCGGGCCACCGGCCACAGCATCAACAGGAGCCAACGCTCCTGGAGCTGGCGGTGCTGGCCACCCGGGACTGCCCCGCGTTGGCGTTTTGCAGTGAATATCACAGATTCTTTTCAAAAGATCATATGTATAATCCAAACAGGGAATCACATATGGTTAACCTACTCGCTCAAAGTGATTTTTCCCAGTGAATGTTTGAAATTTCTGCACCGAAGAAAGGTTCCCTCTGAAATGGTTGCATCCACAAAAGCAACTCAAACATTCTGTTCACATCCGTTGCAGTTACTCTAACCCTTACGCTTCCATGCTGGTTCCAAACACAATCCACCACGCAAATGACGGCACAAAAGACCAATTACAGCATCCTCGGGCACTGGGAATCCATGGGACGATTCGCTCTATCTATCAATCGTTTCACACCCTACAAAGATCACCACCTTGCCTTTTTATGGGAAGTTGCCGTGCTGCAAAGATTTCTTCTTCTGCTGCTGCTACTCTCATCACCTCATGGATCTCCATTTATCTGAATTCTGAACCTCATGGTGTCCGGCGAGTAAGATGATAGCTCCTCCGACAGGGACATTTAGATTTAATTTACTCAAGTCACATGTCATGTTGACATGAAAGATGAAATAGGTTGGATTCCAGGGCAAGCAACGCATATTAATTTTTACCAATAGGGCAACGCATGCTAAGCATGCGTTGATAATTCCTCAGTTCATTAGAAAATCGAAGTAATGGCATATATTATACGTGGTAAGCAGCTTTGCCTGTGTATTTGGACCGATGATCGGAAGAAGTTGGTGTAAGTTTCTAGATCAGATAGCCTAAGAATCTAGAACGAGGAGGCAATGCAAGCGAAGCAAGAAAAGTACCATGGCAAGTACACACGTACACGATTTGAGGAGTACAAACTACAAACTCTGATTCATTCCTATAACTGAAATTGCGGCTACTTTTGGCTCATCCCATGTTCATACATGGAAGCAGGGCAACGACAGGAAAAACTTTTTATTTTTTTATAGCAATAATAAAAGAATAAAGTTGAGCTATGTAATCTACGGGGCACACCTAGTGCAGACCAATGCATAATTTTATTGGATTGGTCAAAGGGATTGCTTCTGATTGGGACTAGAATACATGGTGGTGACAAGTAGAGCTGGAGAAAGTTCAGTTATCTTTTCAGCCAGGCCTTTTCAAGCTCTTTCTCCTGGCCAGTTGCCACATTCTTTGCCCTGCTCTTGAGTCTATGACCTGTTAAATCTTCTATTTATCTCACTGCACTTTTTTATCGTTTTGTTAAACAATTAGAGACTGCACTTCTTTCTTTTTTTTCCCTCCTTTTTTTGAGGTGAAGAGACCTACTTCTATAGTTCTATATATATGCAAGCAGAATATATGCTATGTCTTGAAGATCCTAGGAGGCTAACTTATCAGTCTGGTTTTGTAGTACATTAATAGATTATGTCACAGTTCAGGACAAAGTCTCGGACAGTTGGAAAGCGCAATTGAGATTCCTCCTGCTGAGTGCTGTGTGTGATTCTCATGGCCTTACAAAATAGACCAAGATGACCAAGGTTTCTTCTGCTAACACGGTGTATGCAGAAAATTGGAGATCTTCTCTAACTAACCAATCAACCCTGTAGAATTATTTGGCTCTCCAAGTCTTCAACATTGTGCCAGAGTCAATTGTGCAACTCCGGAAGCTATTACTTTGCTTGATGCGGCATAAAGTAAGCTAGTCCTATGTTCTATCTGCGTGTTTGCAGATGTAAAGGACACAGTTCAGTGCGTAATAAATCCACTTATCTTAGTGCTCTACAAACAAAGTTACCTCATCTTAGCAGTTAGGACTAATGGAAAAAAGTCCTTCTAAAAGAAGAGAAAAAATATATGAAAACAATTATTTCTTCACTAAACATAGAGCCTAGCTTTTCAGGAATCAAGGTTTGGCAAGGCAGCCTTTTCCTTCATGCAGGAGATGAACTCCTGAACCTGTCCCTGACAAATATGTCACAATTTGATCTCAGCATACCGTTGAAAACACGAGTCAAATGTTTTAAAATGGTCTTCACCTTTTATATACCTAAAAAGATACTTTGTAATTAGGCCACATCCTTAAAATATCCTTGAGATACCGTAAGCCTTCTTACCCACCTTATCTGAAATGTAAAGAACAATTTTCCTGCGGTCAACTTTTTTTTTTTTATAACGTGCGGAGCACGATTTTCATTAAGAAGAAGAGAAGTTTGTTACAACGTAGTCGGGGCTAAATCCCCTAAGGGACTTAGCAAAAGCCGACCAAACGAAGTAGTGATGAACTAGCAATACAAAAGCAACGGGTATAACAGACCCTGACAAACCGAAAGAAACAAAGAAAGGCGGAAACAGGCTCCAAAACAAAGAACTAAACGTCTAAGCCCGCATTGGCGCAAGTAGCTTCCGTAGTGTAGAGAATCCCGTAGCCGTCCAGCTTGGTGAAGCCTGCCGCCGCTCAAAAGGAAGCTCCATCGATGATTTTCTAGGCTAGAGCGACCAGTTGGAGGGCTTGAATTTCGAAGACCCTCTTGTTGCGCTCTTTCCAAAGCCTCCTGCGGTTAACTAGACAATACATAAGGCTTCATACCATGTTTATCATCTCATCTCTGTTTAAGAAGCACACAAGTGGATTTTCTTTTGGTATATCTTAACAAGACACAATCTAAAATTTGATTTCAGAAAATAATTTTGTTTAGGTACTGTACACAAATGTGAGCATCTGATCATATTTCAGCTCAAAACTGGGGACAGGGTTAGGCAGAAATTGGACTGGCCAAGCACCATGTCACCTTCAGACACTATTGTTGACAGAACCAATACGTTGACCATGGTTGACAACATATGGCAGGTGGCCATCAAGTTTACAAATCTTTGATTTGTTGCCACCGATATTGGCTCAACAATACGCGACCTCATGTCCAGATTTTCATTTGGCATGTTTCGGATTCCTTGAAGGTTGGACCAGTGAGAACATCTGGATATGAGATCTCGTAGGCCTAATGAATTAGGAGGGGTCGTTTCATCAGTTCCAATCAGAATTAGTGTGACGTGATGTCACTTTTTTCTTAAACAAAAAGCAAAACTTCAAATCATGCACAAAACAAGGAAGCAAGCAAGCTACCTATCAGCAGTTAGGTAAAGATCAAACTTATGGAGAATAGCTGGAAATGTGCAGCATTCCCCCAATGGGAAGCCACCTCCAATTACCATTGCCTCGCTTGCAATGTGACGTGGCGTGTCGACAATTCAGCATCACAACTTCACAATAAGTTTACCATCGACACCACTGCAATGTGAACATCAGAATCGAGCAACCCCATTAGTGAAAGCTAAAGCATAGAAATACCCTTTTCTTCAAAGCATGATGCATCATCACATTTGCACTACACCATGACAGATCCCTTTTCAGGTTGCTTTCTCAGCTCCCACGGAGTGTGAAGCCCACTGTCAATGCCTTTGGAGTGGGGATGCATGCCTATTGACTAATCTGCGGTGTGGTGCGGTGACCTTGCCCATGAAGCAACTTCTCACTAGCCACCTCCACCTATGATCCATCTATCTATGATCCACCTACAACTGGGCAACCAGCTGCTCAAAGCCAGTGCATTATTGAGAGCTCAAAGGAGCCAAAGACCATAAGAAGACAAGGATCCAGCCATTTCGGCAATGTTGGTTCAGACAAATTAGGCTGTTGCCTTTGTCTCGAGGGAAACCACAAGGGACCAGGGACGAACTGGGCGATGATCTGATCCTCTCCTCCATTTTCTTCCCTGACATCTGCCAATAAGCGCTATTCGGGCACCGACATTGCAGTCACAAATTACGACTGCTCTGTAGAGATCAAGCGAACCAGGTAGGACAGACAGACAGTGATGGGTCATTTGCTCTTGTAGCCGTTGTTGAGACTTGTCAGGCTGCTCAAGATCTTTCCTTTGCTTAACTGGTCAGAGGGAGATGAGAACTGATAGTGCAGCATTTGCTTTCCTTTTTCTGCTGACCCAGCATGCATGTGAAGTGAGCCACCTGCATATAACTTTCTTGTCCTGTGATGGTTAGATGGGCCACACGAAAGCACCGAGATGAATTGGTGGTGCGTCAGTGCTTCCAGTCAGGTTGGATGCGGAATTCAGAGTTCATGATTATCGACTCAAATGTATTTTATACAGAGCTAATTCATGAGAAAGCTTTGAAATGAGCATGTAAATAATATATGAAAACTACTCTTAATTAAAAACCTATTAAAAGAAAGAACATTCTTCTAATCTCCTTTCTGGGCAGGAACTTTCATATTCTTCTTTTCTTCTCAATTTTGAAACCTGGAAGTACGTAAAAACAGTAATGTACATTTCAAATTGTGGAAGACAGTTCACGAAATTGGTCCAAGCCTTTGGAACAATCAAATATTTACACCTGTTATGCTACCAGCTATTATGGCACCAAATCTCCACTGGTACAACATAGTATTTTTTTAAGTGGTACTCAAACTCCTTTACTCATGATGAAAATCAGGCGCACCGAAGCAAGCAACATGAATTTCATAAGAAAATGGGCTATAGCCCAATACACAAACAGTGTCTTCCAAGTTAAGGTTTGACGATACAACTACAAGCCTCATGAGATGATAGGTTTAGCAAGACAATTCATGCCCACTACCGAGAACTGGCACAAACAATACAACACGACTAGCAGTAACAGCATGACAGAAATACAACACACCCAAAAAGGGTTAGCTTTGACAAGTTCTGTCCGACAAAGGTGATAGAAGGTAAACTGATGAGATGCAGCTAAGTGCATAGCATACATCTGTCAGTCGCTTCGGGCAGGAGACTCATCGGCAGACCTAGAGCGGGATCCTGGAGGAGATCCTGAGTCTCTGGGAGACCCCCGGTGTGGAGGGGATCCATCGCTGTCAGGTGGGGGTGACCTCCTGTGGGCACAAAACCATTTTTAGAGCTTTGATATGTGTGGGACTAAGTTACTGAACCAGAAGCAATATGCAAGATTAGTGACTAAGCACAAGACATGAACCCTGCAACCCACTGGCACTGGTGCAGCAGTGACAGACCAGCAACCATTCTTCTCTTGTTACAATACAGTTTGATCAAGTCTACAGGGCGTGGTTGTGGTTTATGACATAAGAATTTGCCGTGTGATAACCATTACCCTAAGAAATCTAATACACTCTAGTAACCCAACCCCACAGATGAGATTTTGAATAACAGGTTGCCTACTGCAGTGATCAATTGTTAGTACCAAACTGGAATCTATGTGAACAGTAGAAAGGCATGACATGTTCAAGGGATGCATGATGAGATAAAAAAAAAAAGACACTAAAATTTCTATTAGATGTACCCAGAAGCATTTATCATGTCAAAGACAAGCAATGACAATATATTTCCACCTATTGCTAGTACTGAAGATGTGGTATAACTTACTTCTCATGAGCATCATCTCCACTGGCTGGAGAATAGGATCTCCGCTTTTTATCTTCATCAAGCTCTTTTGGCTGACGCCGGGGAGGAGATGCCCGATGCGATTCCTTTCTTCGTGGGGAAGCAGAATAATCATCTCGGCGTCTTGGTGCAGGAGAGTATGACCTTGACCGGGGCCGTCCACGGTAACGAGGAGAGCGGGAACGGGAACGAGACCGCCCTGTATGAAACATGAGGTCATCATTCATCAAGAAGTTGAGCTTCAACAAAAGGAATCTAAAAGCAGCTTGAAAGTTTCAAAAGCGAAAGTCTATACTCTATAGAAACTAAAGATGTCATCTTAGATGCTGTTGTCAAATCTGAATTGGTACACATGCGGGTTTAAAAAATAAAAAATGAACTAAAGGTGGCCCTATCCAGTCTCAATATTAGTCATCAGACGTAGCAACGATTAATAATTTTGTATTAAAGGTGGAAATATATTATTGGCTTGTCTTGGCGATTGATAGCCTATATTACGTTAATTTTCGAAGGGACATGGACTCGTGCAATTAATCATACAAGAACTGTCACAAAAAAAAATGTCGGGATAACAGACCCTGTGCACTTTTCATAAAATGAGCACAAAAAGGTGAGGTGCATTTAGGCTAAGTGGAAACTCATACTTGTCAACCAATCGCACCCCGCCATGAGATCTGATTCATTTATCATGTCATGAAGTGGGCAATAGGCATGGCAGAATAATAATGAATAAAAAAATAGATGAATTACACAGTCCTCAAGATCCATTTGTTGGTGATTATAAGTAGGGGCTTCCCCTACTGTATATTCCTCAAAAAAAAGGTTGAGGCAAGCAACCCAACTGTCAGGGTACATCAGCAATTTTCAAATTTCTAGCGGTGGTTTCCTACCTACTAACTAGGCAACCTCTATGTTCCTCAGTAAGCAGAAATGGCAAAGCGCTAGTGTGCACTTTCTCCGAGTATAAGCAAATATAATCAGATCATCTAGGATTTCAGATGACGATGGGGAAACAAAAGAAATTACCATAATAAGAAGAACGACGCCCGTCATGACCAGAATAACCCCTGAAAATAAATAACAATCATTTGCAGTAAGCACACATTAGTAAATCAAGAAGAAAATTTACAACTGCAATGGGAATGGCAAACCTGACTCTAGCTCTACTGCGCATTTCCTCTGGCCGTTTTCGTGACTCTGCAGCAAGGACAACAGTTATTTCACGACCAAAAAATACCTGGCGGTTCATATGATACTGGGCCTCAGAAGCATCATAAGGCTCAACAAATTCCACGAATGCAAATCCCCGAGGCTCCCTGCATATGTTGCTTTGATTAAAAAAAGGAGGATAAAGAAAATTGGTGAAATGGCAAACAAATAAGAGAGTACAAAGTGATCACAGATACTGTGTGCCCATCATGTTACCATCGCCGTTCAAAATTCAGTGTGCCGTTTATGTTTCTCGATGAAGCACAGTCGACAACTCACTAACATTTCCATCAAAGGTGAAGCAAGTGCCGCAAAAAGCATTTACATGTCCAGGCTCTATTATCTGGTTTTCTTGTACGATTTTCTTGTATAATAATGACTAAGCATAGTGACCTTCATAAAGAACATCTTCATAAAATCACTCGCTTCAAGTTCCTCAATGTATGAAAAGTCACAAAAGTACTTGAAATCAACTTCACTTCATTTTATCTTCTCATATACCAGCAGTACATGTCTCATATCTTCTCTTCGTGAAATTAATTTTCTCAAATGTATCAAATCTTTGTCTTCATAGAAGAACTTCATTCAGACAAGACTCTATCTTGCCAAACAAATGAATTGTTAGTAGTGCTAAAAGCATTCTCGATAACTCAAGAGTTTTTCAAACCAACACAGCCTTTGGAATCAGTTCAGAAAGAAAAATAAAACGGACAAGGAGAGCAAAGTACAGATAAACACAATGTACTGATATGATCTGATCACTTTATTATACTAAAAACAACCAAAGTATTTGACAAAGCTTAAAATACATTACACATGTCGCAGAAAATTGACCTGGCACTGAAGCTTAGGGTGCCTCTTTAGTGAAACACTGGTTATATTTCTGATTTAGTTCACATTTTGAAAAGCTGGATGTAACAAAGCTTACAAAAGCATCTGGGTCATCCACAGTTCTCATAATATAGTTTTTTTCCTCTTAAAAAAGGTAAAATTGTTTGGTATTCAAGGCACCAGAGTAGGCAATTTGGTAATACTTACCCACTGTAATAGTCCTTTGGAATGTAAACATCCCGGACAGGACCAAACCTTTCAAAAGGAACCCGAAGATCCTCCGATCTTCAAAAGTTAAGAAAACCGAGGTCAATAACTTGTGGAAAAAACATTTGCTTATTTGTTGACAGCAATATTGTCATAAGGATAAAAATCAAGACATACTAATCAGGCCAGAGTTATGTACCTGACGCTTTGTGGGATGTTGCGGACCAAAAGACTACAAGAACCCTGCTCTTTCCGTCCCCCATAGCCCCTCCTAGGTGGAGGGCTTCTTCCTCTGCCACCATAGCCCCTCCTTGGGGGACTATGATATGGAGGGCTGTACCTCCTCATAGTTCTATGTAATCACACAAAAGATAGAACAAATGTTAGCAGCAAGAAAACAGACACAATCAATAAAGATTAGCCACTTATCAGAGCAGAGGTTTATTTGAAGAAATAGGTGCTATAAAGCATATCACCCTGCAGTTTGTAGACTACAGACATGTGAAATAATTCCCTATCATTCAAACTTTGTGAAATAGGTGAGGCATACCATTTGATGCATAAGTTCATCAGACAAGTTGGAAAGTGGGAAGAGTTCAACTATTTCAATGGGTGGCATTGAATAAGATAGACGAGGCTAATCATGAATAACAGGACGAAGCATTTAAGCTAGCGAAGTTTTAAGTTGTACAGAATTTCCCCTGAAATGAGTTTACATGCATGCTTCCTGTTTCTTTTGGCACAAAATTAAACTGAAGCAGACAATGTCAAATGAAGTGGCCTCTTCATAGATTAAGTACTGGTTTCGATTAACACGGCCTGGATCAAGAATAACGCACGGAATTACAGATCCAACGCATAATCCAACAAAGGGCTCGCGCGCTATGCACATGCCCAAGTCAACACGATCGATGTGCACACAGTGAACTCTCATAACCTCTAACCACGGCGTTACGGCACATAAAAGGCTCGTCACGGCAGAATAGCGCAAGCACAACAGACCAAGGCGCGCGACAGCGACATCTAGTGGATGGCTCATTGCACCGGAGCTGGCGAACCAAGCAGCCGAGCGCCGAGCGGATCTAAGCGGGATGATCAGGTCTACACCGCGCACCTTGGGTCTTCTGCGCAGAGCCGCACGAGTGCACGGCACGCACGCACGAATATGCAGCAAGTGCGCGGCGAGAACCTGACCAAACAGCGGGCTAGGCTACGCTAGGGATAGGGTTCCTTACCAATACGGGAGGTGGGGTGATCTCCGCTCCGCAGGCGGGAGGCCGAATTGAGGAGGTAGAGCGGCAAGGAGGCCGGCGACCTGGATCTGGTGGTGGAGCCGCTCGCAGGTTCTCTCTCTCTCTTTCCGGAAAGAAAAGAGGGCTTTACCTGTATGCCATTAAAAAAGTTGGTGGTTATCTGTGTGCTATTAAAAAGTTCGTAGACACCTGTGTGCCATCGCGTAAACTTTCTTTTACCTGTATGCCATTTTAGACGGATTGTGAGCTAACGGTGTTAATCAGAGATGTAAAAAGACACTTTTGCCCTTGGTTTAACCATTAGGGATTTAAAATTCAGAAAAATTGAAAATAATTGAGAAAAACATTAAAAAATCAGAAAAATTGAAAATAATTTTTAAAAAGCATAGAAAATCATAAAATCGAAAATAATTTATAAAAGCATAAAAAATAGGAAAAATGAAAACAAATTCTAAAAACCGTAAAAAGTCAGAAAAATAAATTTTAAAAACTATAAAAAATAAGAAAAATATAAATAAATTTTAAAAACCATAAAAAATTCAAAAAATGTAAATTAAATTTTAAAAACGTAAAAGGGTGGGGAAAATAAGAAAAAGGTGGGAAAAATTTAGAAAAAGGAGGGAAAAGTTAGAAAAAAACATGTGCATGACCCATGCATATCAACAATTAACTGACAATAATCAGGAAAAAACATGTGCATGGGTCATAATCAGGAAAAAACATGTTTTTTTCTAACTGTTTGTTGTATGCAATGGTCATGAAACATGTTTTTTTCCTAATTGTTAGTTGTATGCAATGGTCATGAAACATGTTTTTTTCTAACTTTTCCCTCCTTTTTCTAAATTTTTCCCACCTTTTCCTTATTTTCCCCACCCTTTTACGTTTTTAAAATTTAATTTACATTTTTTGAATTTTTTATGGTTTTTAAAATTTATTTTATATTTTTCTGATTTTTTATAGTTTTTAAAATTTATTTTACATTTTTCTGACGTGGTTTTTAGAATTTGTTTTCATTTTTCCTATTTTTTATGCTTTTTATAAATTATTTTCGATTTTCCTGATTTTCTATGCTTTCTAAAAATTATTTTCAATTTTTCTGATTTTTAATGTTTTTCTCAATTATTTTCAATTTTTCTGAATTTTAAATCCCTAATGGTTAAACCAAGGGCAAAAGTGTCTTTTCACATCTCTGATTAACACCGTTAGCTCACAATCCGTCCAAAATGGCATACAGGTAAAAGAAAGTTTACGCGATGGCACACAGGTGTCTACGAACTTTTTAGTGGCACACAGGTAACCACCAACTTTCTTAATGGCATACAGGTAAAGCCCTCGAAAGAAAAGCAGAGGCGAGGAAGAGGAAGAAGACGTTGACGACGGCGAGGTCTCGCCTCGAATCGGTGCGCGAAGGGGTCGGTCATCATAGGCCCGTACAGACAATTCCATATTGGGCTGGAGACGCGGTAAAAGGCCCAACGAATTTGAACCTTGCCTCGGCCGTGGGCTAAAATGGATGTGCAATACTAGCCTTAGGGATGGCAATGGGGCGGGTTCGGGGCGGGTAGAGCAAATCCATACCCGCCCCGACAGGCGCAGCGGGTAAAAATCCCCACCCGTCCCCGTCCCCGTGGGTGAAAATCCCTACCCGTCCCCGTACCCGTCGGGTATCGGGGCGGGTATCGGGTACCCACGGGTAAAACATTATAAACACATGTTAGCTTTAGAATTCAACAAATTTTCATAATTTTGTAGCTTCTCACACAATAAACAACAACAAATGAAAAAAATTTGACTAAAACTACTGTTAGACACTATGGACAGCACACATTAACATAAAACAACACACATATTACATAAAATGAGTCAAATTTAGAATTCAATTCAAATTTCGGGTACCCGTCGGGTTACCCATGGGTGGGGATAAATCCCCACCCCGTACCCGACTCATGTCGGGGCGGGTACGGGCGCCACCCACGGGTAGAAAACGAGCCCCTTACCCGGCCCCATCGGGTCGGGTACCCGGCGGGTACCCGATACCCGTCCCCGAATTGCCATCCCTAACTAGCCTCTTCCAGTGAAGTCGTCGATTTGGACGCCGCCGCCGGCGAGCCTTCGCGCCAATGCCTCGGCGGCGGCGGCGGCACATTTAGGTTAGTCTTTCGCGCGAGTAGACATGAAGAATGATGCGGGTGCAAACGAAACGCCACGAACCAGAGGATAGGCCATCGCTAGCTTTGCTCATGTCCTGTATAAAATGCTTGAAAACAGGAATAATAATTCTCACCATACTTTGAACCTGTGTACTTTGATTTTCTGACACAATTTTCGGAGTTACACACAAGTGCGACAAATTACAATCTGGTTGGCTTCCACCAGTAACATTGCTGTTAGTGTAGCTGACAAATGTTACGAATCTATATCTGGCAACAAAACTATGACCCAAGGTCGTCGGCAGTACATGAAATGGGTTTTGACTATACGAGATCGTCTATACATACACACCCTCAACACACAATGCTCGAGTATAGAACGTGCGTATACAGTATCATACCACCTAACCTGTCAAATTGGTGCTGAATCAATTCATCTTTCTGAAAGCCTGACATACACGCTTGGAGGGTCAAAAAAGAGATGCCCCAGGCATATACGCTTGAAGAGTCTTTCAGTGTGTCTGCTCAATCAATTCAGGTATAAGCCGGAGCAAGAACCCCAGCTGCTGCTGTGAGAAGGCCTCATGCTTTGATCCGTCCATGCTGCTAACAACGCTGCCTAACGAGCTCTGACTCAGGGGTTGTTTACTGAAATCTGCCACGGCGTTCGATATCTCCTCCACCAAATCAACAATGACGCCATTTATGCCCATCAGGTACTGGACATAAACGGCCTCTGACACGTTGCTGCATACCAACCAAGAAACACAGGAAGGCTGTAAGACGGTTGCGGGAGCAGGACAGAGACAGTGGTACACTAGCACAACAACATTATACATATGTGTTGCTTACTTGAGCTGCCCATATGTGAGAAGTGCAATGTTCGATTCTCGTGCTCTGAAGACTGCAGAGGGGTTCTTGAAAATCCCTCTCGCTTCTGACACAATCCCGTGCAAGCCATATTCTTGGCATACCCGGATGGCCTCATCAAGCGAGTTCCTTCTTGAATCACTGTGTTTCGCTGTCCCTCCTTCAGTCAAGAAAAGTACCTGATTGAAAATGGACAAGGGATTGATCTGGTAACTCCGAGGTTGTGTAGAAACATTTTTTTTTTCTAGCCAGTAATTCTATTGCACATATTTTTTTTAGATAATGGGAAAAGGAATCCCAGCCTTGGCCTCATTCTATTGCACATATAAGTGGATGTAAAACTATATATCCTACACCAAAAGGTGAAGTACTAAGACTGAGTTTGGAAGTACAACAATCAATGTTTACAAGGATCGTTCCTAGTAGTAGTGTCACAGGTAACCAGTCCTATTCATTTATTCAAGGTACCTGCATACTAAGAAAAGTCGCCGAATGGTTCAGGCAAAAGACACAGGATAGATTTCAAAGAATGCTTACAGGGTATAAGCTTTGGAGCTCCCGCATCACCCGAGCTGCAACAGGATGGAAAGTTGAGAAAAAGACTGGCCTGTTGCTTGCATATTGAACAACAACCTGCCAAAATCATCCGACAGCATTATGGAGATCAGCCACAATCTTTTTGTGCCAAAATGACTGTGAATTGCCATGTAGAAAATTAACTGGTATTGTACTTAGTTTATGTTAATAAGGTCAACAAGTCGTACTTTCAATATAGCATGAAGCGCACACTCAAGGTCTTTCCTGTGATAAATAATGTAGTCATCAAACTTCAGCTCAATGTTGAATCCCAGACGTGGACTGACACATTCAAAAACCTCTTGCAATGTGCAAAGAGAATCATCTTCTTCTGCACTCCAGTCAAGGACTCTACCATCTCCCGTCCGTCTTAGTAAAGGCTTGGAGATCTGAAAGGCAGTACAAATGATGCTGAATCTACTAGAATTTTCACCATGTATCGATGAGCTTGGATAGAAACTAACCAGTACAAAGATGGTGAAAGTACCTTGCGTGAATCCTTTTGTGGACCATATGAAAGGAATTCTTCCAAGAGAAGATCAGTTACACGCTTTTCATATACGGCCTCCTACACACCTTGCAAGTTATCAGTTTCAGTAAGAGTGTTTTTTCAACAAGAGGTGAATAGGGTAGTACATAATCAGAGCAAAACGAACAGAATGGATCAAAATAACGTACTGTTCCTTGTGTTAGGATGAAGTCATCATGGAACACTATTGGGAAACCATCTTTTGTAACCTGTAACCAAAGGCGATATTAATGGTTTGTTCGATGCATATGTTCATACTTACGGCGAACATAGATAAAATTATAGAGTTACAGAGTGGGTAAAATTAATCAATCAGCTTTCAGCTGTACTAGACTTGAGACCTTTGAAAACATATCCAACAATAATACGACATATGGTACCTCCTACTGTCCAATATGTATTAGGCAGATTAAGTCTCATTGACAAAATATTAGTGACAAAGCCAAGTATTAAACTGAAACACTTCTATTGAATGGCAATGACAATGAATTTGCGCTATGCAGACTTTAGCACTGAAAAACATTCACTATAAGCTCATCAGTCAACACGATCGTTGTATAATGGCAGATTGAGGAACAATCAATCAACTTCACATCACACCTCACGCAAACAATTGCCTACATTTATCTGGTTAGCCAAAATGAACTGCGTATATGAGTAGCACGCTGCAACCATACAACTAGGACAAGTTGCACACAGATATTGTTCTTGAGGGGTCCCATCAAAGTTAAAGGCTAGCAGCTACTTGCAACCACTAGAGCCCACATTTCCTGATCAACCACATTAACTTCCAATCTCACATATCAATGCCACGGTGTACCACTGGTTCAGAGCCCCAATTCCAATTTCCAAACTAATAGCTCCGAAGCGAGAGAGACACGAACCTGAACGTCGAACTCGACGAAGGCGACGGCGGCGTGCGCGGCCGCGCGGCCGAAGGACAGAAGCGTGTTCTCCCGCTCCCTCGCCGCCCCGACCCGCGCCCCGGGCGGCGCCCCCACCGCGTTCATCCCCATCCCACGGTGACCACCCACCACCATCCCGCGCTCTGCCAGCGCGAACGCCGCCAGCTCCCGCTCCCGCCCCAGCTCGAGCCTCCGGCCGGCCGGCGCCGGAGAGGCCGGAGAGGAAGCGCACGCCGCGATCCGGCAGAGCGCCACCGCGCGGGTCGCCGCCGGGGGCGCCATCCCGCTCTGACTTTCCGCGGCCCGCTTCGCTGGCTCTCCCCTCTTCTTTTCCTACCTTCCTGATTTGGCACGGCCGGTGTCCGAATACTTTTGAATATTTTTAGACCCGCAACCGTCGCCACCGGAATGTGCAGCCGTGGCGGGAGTTTATTCGGGAGCATGTTCCGTGTGGCAAAACGAATATTCTGTCTGGTGACTGTTCTCAGGTTGGATTGCTCCGTTGCGGCCCAGTTTGATAACGGGCTGGAAGATTCTAATCCACATAAATTAGCACGGATAATTAATGGGTTGGGCCAACTGGGTGAGTCCAGCCCAACGAGGAGCCTAACCCGCAGCTTCAACACAGGATTATTAGCCGGCGGCGCCGCGACGCTGTCTCCCCTTCCTCCACGATTCCCCATCCCCTTCCGCAAGCCAAAAACGGCGCTAGGGTTTTAGGTTGCAAGCGAGACCGAGACAGGGAGCGCGTGCCATGGAGAACTCCCCCGAGATGCAGCGATTCCTCCAGGTGAGAACTTCTAACTTTTGCTTGTGACGCGGTGTTGGCTGTGTTCACTGTCTGTGTTACGAAAGGCCCTTGTTCTGCTAGTTGGCCGTGCTGATATTGATTTCGCGGGAACCACTTCATTGGATTGCGATGTAGTGGCCGGACACCGATTCATTACATGTTGATGCGCTGGCATAACTTTTATGCTACGGCGTCGTGTCTATGTGGGATGCAGAATTTTGTTTGCCAGAACATAACACTGTCTCTTCGTCGATGCTCCTCTTAAGAGGCACTATGAGGAGGCGATGTGGACTTTGTGATTTGACTTGTGATGAGTCTCAATCGTTTAGCGATGCTTGTTTAGTTTCTGGAATTGTTTGCTGTGTTATGTTGTGAATGCTGTGTCCTGGGTCCCTCAAGCTGTGCTGGTGATGACTCGAGTAGATTTGGTTAAGTGTCCTTTAGCTTGTAATACTGTACTAGGTCTCCTGCACGCATGCTTCATAAATATGCTATGCTGAATCATAGTCTCGGTAGAGTCTAGGATGTCTAAATTGCTTGCGTGATATTCAATCGGGAAGAAGTGGAGATACAGTAGTTAAGCTAATGGTTAATATCTCGATTTGTTTACTGTGTGATGTTGTGAATGTTGAGTCCTGGGTCTCTCGAACTGTGCTGGTGATGACTCAAGTAGATTTGGTTCAAGTGATCCTTTACCTTGTACTGCCTGGCTGTCACATAAATATGCTCAATCGTAGTCTCACTGATGTCAAAATTACCATTGTGGCATTCAATCAGTAAGAAGTCCAGATCTAGTAATTAAGCTAGAATCTTTTGTGGGATCCTTACTCAGCAATACCATTGTATGTTCTTGGGTTGACCATTCTGCATCATATGGTCAGGGACCTTTAAAGCAGTTCAATAAAGCCATATCTACCGTGAGTATTATCTCATCACGTCATGCTAACTAGACCTCACATTAGATAATTTTGTTATTTATTAAAATGAAATATTGAGCATGCCTTTAGATACTCTTGAGATGCCTTCGCCAAAAGGATGGTTTTGCAGGTAACACTTTTCAAAGGATGCCATAATTTAGTCGCTGCAGCTATTATTAAGACTGTATTTTAATCCAAGTCCTGCCTCATTCTATGAAGCTACTGTTGCAGAGCTTCCACCTATCTGAGATGCTTGATGCTTGCTTAAGTCTATTGTTGCTAGATCTGTTTCTGAATTTTGATTTCTAATACTAATAAGTTATGAGAACAATACCACAGCATGCAGTGTCGTTTCCTACTGCTAGCGCCATCACGAGAATGGAATTTATATTCCTGGCTTCGTTCTGCCTGTTGTTGTGTTGGAGCATCCGTTACTGGTTTGCACTATTCACACTTGGTTTGCTGCTCAAGATTGTCAAATTCTTACTTTTAGTTACCGATCATTTGTATTTCAAAGGGATGTTTGTTTATGCACATGTGGTTGACCTGGTTTCATTTAAAGATGTATGAGCATCATAGTTCGTAACAATGCAAACATGTTTGATGTGTCTCTGGTATTGCAAGAGTCATAAATCAGAGGTTAAAAGACCCAGTTGTCCGCATCTGATTATGCTCTTAATATGCATAAAATGAGAAATTATTATGGGTTCCTATTTCATATTTTTTAATCCATGTTTCTGTGTATGCAATGACACTGCAGAGCAAGGTCAAAGACCATTATTTGATGATTATTCCCCTTTTTTCTCTTTTCCTTTTGGCCTATATTCTTTCAATCATTTTTTTGCGAGGATTTTTTTTGCGAGGATATATTCTTTCAATCTATCTGACTTCGGTCCCCCATATCATGATTACCATATACATATGTCTGTTATCTTCTGCAAATGGGTAAAAAGTTCTTACCTTGAGTTCTCTAACGTTTCAGGAAGAGCAGCAGAGGGCGCTGATGGGTGAGATGGTAGGCAAGCTAACAAGCGTGTGCTGGGATAAATGCATCACGAGCACTCCAGGAAGCAAGTTCAGCTCTGGAGAAGCAACCTGCCTTACCAACTGTGCCCAGAGGTTTCTTGACATGAGCGTGATAATTGCCAAGCGGTTTGAGATGCAGTGAAGCGTTGGCGCCCAAAGACTTTGCTTCTTCAGATGTCGTAGTTTTTCTCTGAGCGTCCTTTGAACAATTCGATGCTGAATTTTAGAGAGAAAATAATGTACTTTCAACATCTAATCCAGTGGTTATCATGATATATTGTTGTCCCTGTCAGAATTCTGGTGATCATTCATCTGCTCTTCGCACAAATTCAATATGGAGCCTTGTGAGTTATGATGAACCTGATCGATCATACTCGTATTCTCTTTGGTTATGATGATATTCTCTTTGGTTTGCTTGTTTGGAACTCGACTGCTACATCCCCTTTGAAATTAATTATGATGATGATTTAAAGCATATATGAAAAGCAATGCGTTTTGAGTAGCTGTTGATCCTACGGATGCAGCTTATCAACGGATGTCCCAGGAGCAACTTAACAGAAGTTTAGGAGGCCGAGTAGGCCGATATTCGCATCATGTCATTCGAAAGCCCAAAAGGGCCCAGATCCAGCCGCCATTCTCCAGATATTTCGGCCACAACCAACCAACCCCATTCGCCGCTATAACAACCTCATCACTAACGCAAGTTTACGGCTTAAACCCTTATCCCCACCTCCGCGGCCGCATCTCCTCCCCGTCTCGTCCCCGAGCTAGGGTTTTGCCCCACCATGGCGGCGGCGTCGCGAGCGCTCCTCCTCTCGCGGGCGGCGCTCTCCCCGCTCCCGGCGTCGGCTTCCCGTCGCATCCCCGCCCTCCTCCGTCCGCTGGCCGCGGCCGCGTCCCTTCTCCCGGCGGCGGCCGGGGCGGCTCGCGGGGCGACGCGGTGCTACGCGACGCAGCCGGCGACCTCCTCGCTGCGAGACTCGTCCCCCAACTGGAGCAACCGGCCGCCCAAGGAGACTATCCTCCTCGACGGGTGCGACTTCGAGCACTGGCTCGTCGTCATGGAGCCGCCGCCCGGCGACCCCGCCAACCCTGATCCGACGCGCGATGAGATCATCCGCAGCTACATCGAGACCCTTGCTCAGGTCGTCGGCAGGTATATATCGCCGGATCCATTTCCTCCCAGCTTCCTCCTGTTTAGTTATCGTTCGATGTGATTCATCTGTGATTGTGGTGCTTTGATGTGCAATATAAGTGTTTAGTTGAGAGTAATTTGAGGCTCACTGGATCTGTTATCATTTTGATCTGAATTAATCTAGGAATTAGCGGTGTTATAGAACGGTAAATGGGAAAGGGCGTTTTTATTAGGCTCCTGCTGCATGTAATTTCTGTTGAAAATTGTTTTTATATTCGATTATTCATGCAAAGTAGCTGTTTCTGTCTGGTCTGAGCTTGTGTGGTTATGTAAATATCTGCTCTGCTAATTTTCGGTAGGTGACTGATCAAGTTATTGAAGTGGGGATGTGGTCTTAGTTTTTTCCATTTCTTTGTGTGATTAGGACATTGGGATCTTTTACATGGTACATAGGGGAAATATCTGTGTAGTTATCAGTTGATACTTGATAGAAACGCAGTGCTTCTTTCCCGTTTTGTATCTGCACTTCTGCAGTATCTGCATCTGAAACCATTTCTATGTTTCAGTGAGGAAGAGGCAAGGATGAAAATATACTCAGTGTCAACACGTCATTACTTTGCTTTTGGTGCTCTTGTATCTGAGGAACTTTCTTACAAACTGAAAGGTATGATGTCATGATGTGATCAAGATGAACTTTCACTTTGAAGTATCATTTTATATTTCTGCTTGGATCTTATGCCTCATTCATTCACAGAGCTGCCCAAGGTCCGCTGGGTTCTTCCTGATTCATACTTGGATGTGAAAAATAAGGACTACGGAGGTAATGATAACATATGAATATAGATCATTTCATATGGCCTGCTCATGCTATTGTTTAGATTCATTCATGGATTGTGGCCTTTTGCATGTCATCATTGTTCATATTGACATTATTGAAGTAGATTTCTAAGACTGAGCAGTTTGACTCATCATGTTTTAGATCAGAAGTAAATGACAGTAACATCAGTGTTGTGAAATTTTGCTTTCCTTTATTTATTGACATGCCACTTATGCGTCCGTTATGTTCTTCTGCGGCCTTATTAACTTTGAAGCTGCAGTTGTGGAATAGATAAGCTGATGTCATGACTTGCTGTAACTTTGTCCAGTTATTTAAAATGATTTAATGTGTTTGGCATCTTGTATGTATTCATTCCTGTTTTTCTGGAAAACACCCATACAGATTCAGCATCCTATTTTGTGCAGTAGTTTATTACATATCTTTGTGTCGGCTTATTATGTTATTGACTTTATTTTGAAAGGAATCAGGTGTTTATTGTCTAACTGTGTAGGGCTACTAATTGTATGAGTTTCAGAATCTTTATGGTTTTTTAAAGCCTTTTTGTTTGTGTGATGGCAAGCAATGAACCAAGCTCTATGAAAATTTGTATTTTTTACTCTGTTTCAGGTGAACCTTTCATAAATGGGGAAGCTGTTCCTTATGATGCGAAATACCACGAGGAGTGGGTCAGAAACAATGCCCGTGCCAATGACAGGTCTCGGCGCAACGACAGGCCCCGCAACTTCGACAGGTCAAGGAACTTTGAGAGAAGAAGGGAGAACATGCAGAATTTCCAGAATAGGGATGCACCTCCGGGGCAGGGTTTCAATGGCCCGCCTCCACCTGGCCAGAACCAGATGCCGCCCCGTGATGGTCCTCCGATGCACCATGCTCAAGGCATGCCTCCGCCGCCGCCACATGCTGCTGGTGGCCCACCAAATTTCCAGCCCCAAATGCCGAACCCGCAGGCGGGCTACAACCCTGGTGCTAACTACCAGCAAGGTGGTCCTGCCTACCAGGGTGGACCTCCACCTCCTGGGTACCAAGGTAACCAAGGTTACCAAGGGAACCAAGGCCCAGCTTACCCTGGCGCCAACCCTGGATATCAAGGTGGCGCGCCGGGTTACCAAGGCCCTCCTTACCAAGGAGGCAACCCCAACGCACCCCCCTACCAAAGTGGTGGCAATCCTGGCTACAATGGCGGCGCTCCAGGCTACCCAGGTCAGGGAGGCAACCCGAACTATCAATGAGTGGTAGTGAGCACGAGTATGTGCTTGTGCACTGCTCCAGTAGACTTAAAAAAATGATGGAGATGGTGTGCAGTAGTATAAATGGAACCTTTGTTCCTGCCTGATATTTATGCACTGTTGCTGTATTCACTTAATTACTATATAACGCTCGAACTTTAGTTTTGATGCTTGGGTGCTGGATGATCTTGCTTGCTGCTTGATGGATTTGTACTTGTGATCATGTGTATTCATAGTCTGTCTGGAGTTGCCACGTTACTATTTACCTTATATAGACCATTCTGTGCATGCGAAAATGTTGACCCCATTTGTGAAGAGATTGTTCAGACTCGCTCATCCTTCCGTCCCTGGTATATAAATGATCACTTGCCAGTAATATGCTGGGGAGTTGGCCGATGTGATCATGTGTATCTGCCGTGAGCAGCTGCCAGTAGTACTAGTACCCAATGCATAGCATGAGCTGGTATAGCATACTTGCATTCCACATCGCCTCTGTTCATGCATTTCCTAAGTTTTAATCTGCCTCTTCTTTAAACCAGATTGAACCGATTAGCAATCCTGCGTTTCGGATTTGGTATCGCGCCTGGTAGAGTAGAACTGCCGACCCTCAGATTGTTGCGAGCCCTGGTGCTAAAACCGACATTGTATGCAGTGACATTTTCTGTATGCTGCTACGGGGGGCCTATAATGTATAAGCAAATTATCACAAGATACAAATGAAGTTTTTCACCTGATAATTTTGCTTTTTTTTGATAGGAATAATTTTGCTTTTTGGTATTACATCTTTTGAACCTTTTTTGGGTTCTCTCCTTTTCCCTTTTTTTTTCTTTTTCATAAAGAAAATATTTAGTTTCTTCTTTCTTGCTCCGTACTTTGTTCAGGACAAAAAAGATCATGTATCAAGCAAACTAAGTAATAGGATATTCGCACGATAATATGATATGTTAAGTTTGGATAGATTCCCTGATGCCAGCCTTCAGACTCCATTCAGTTTTTAACATTTCTCATCTCAATTTTGTCGTTACCACTATTTATTACAGATGATACTTATCAGGCTCGCCCTGTTAGCAACAGCTAAACTACTAGTCCTCCACTACACTTCGTTAGAGAGGCACTCGCGCTGAAGTGTAAGTAATCACACCAACAATCCGATAATTAACTAACTAGTCGATCGATTCATCATAACGACGAAAGCATCCATGGATCTGTGTCTGTGGGTGCAGAGTGCTACGCGGCCGCTTGTCGGTCAGTTGTCCATGCTAGGCCGCGCGGAGACACTCTCGATGATCTCCGGCTTCTTGGTGTGCCATCGGCTGTAGCGACGGGCGTCCTGCATGACTCGGCGGCCGGCAGCTCGACGACCTCCACCGGCGGCGCCGGGACGGTCTTCGTCGGGAGCGTTTCGTTAACGTCGTTCGTCCTGGGCTTGCGGTACCAGAAGTAGAGCCCTATCTGGATGCAGCTGAAGAAAATGCCACCGACGTTCGGGTACTGAAAATGAAAAACACGTGCACGGTTTCGTCAGAACAGAGTCGATTGTAATGTCAGAGTCTACTATGTGTGTTTGAAGCTGAAATCAGTCAGTTGGTGATCGAATTACTTACCATGACGTACGGGTCCTTGGTGAAGAGTCCGTAGCAGAACCATGCGACGGCGCTGAGGGCGAGGCAGAAGGACAGGCCGATGGGCAGGAACTCGACGCTCTTGGTCTTGACCACCTTGACGATGATGCTGAGCGGCGCGACGAAGACGGCCATGGAGAAGGCGAGGCAGACGCTGCCGAGGAACTTGACGCGGTGCGCCGGGGCCACGAGCTTCAGCGTGGCGAAGACGATGAGCGCGAACGCCGCCACGTCCACGAGGAGGAAGCAGGCGATGGTGCGGAGCCTGGCCTTGCGCGGCGCGTACACGAGGTAGAAGACGATGTAGGCGGCCTCCACGCCGCAGCCGAAGGCGTTGATGGTCAGCAGCGGCCGGGACTTGGTCTTCACCAGCGCGTAGAAGATCCACAGCACGGAGCTGAAGAGCGCCATCACGTACGGCACCGAGCTGAACCCGCCCGTCGATTTCTTGCGGTACACCTGCACGAACGTCGTCCTGCACCAACAGGAACATTCAGTGGTCAGTCAGGCAACGATCGCATGAAAATAATGAAGTCTGAAACGATGGATCACGATTCTTACACTGGTGCCAGGAACACCAGGAAGGAGAGAATGTTTCCTGCAGAAAAGAAAACACTTGTCAGGGACACATCATTCAGTTTCTGTTGATTCGCATATTACTATACGAAAAACACAAATGAGTCCAATCAGAAAGCGCGTCAGTCATGTTACGAAAACAGAACAATCACAAGTGAGTATAATTAGAAGTGCGTCAGGACTCATAAAACAGAGCAATTTTTGTACCGGTAGTCAGTGCTAGCTCAAAAAAAAAAAAGGAGTAGAGCATCGGGACGACAAAATTGTTGAAGAAACAAGGAGTATACAGTAAAACATGAATCCAATCGACAAGACTGTTCATTGTCCTTTTGTCCTGCGTGAGGCTACGGACACGAGACATCACTATGGTGCAAAATTCAGGCAGCTCAACATCAAAAAGAGCTAAACAACTAAGTGATTAGTATTTATAGGGTGTGTACAAGCTACATGCACGCGCATGACTATGCATGCCTATCCAAAGACACTATTGGAATCTGGGGGCGAGCCAGCTGATTGCTGCCCTTGAACCGTCTGTCACTCTCCATGAATGGCATCTTTACCTGCAATACCGGCGATGGTGATCGCCGGATGAGCCATGGACAAGAGCCCTCCTGCCATTGCTACCTGATGGTTGGCTGAAGGTGTTGGCGGCAATGATAGGAATAGGAGAGACTAGCTCAAGAAATCTCTGGTCAGAGAAGAGCGCCAAACTCGAAAAACTCACAAGAAGCTAGAGGCAGCTCTGTGTGTGGCTTGCCCTTTGTGGGGATGTGCTCAGCTTTATACGGCTGGACGGTGCTGATTAGGTATAGCCTTTGGTATATTGGTGATTCATCAACCACATTGGTGAAAAACATGGTGTACACGCACCAACAGATCATAGCCCTACAAACGGTGCATCTAATGTGTACTTTCTTTCATAGTCACATATTCACGTATCTGTTTTGCCTAGATAAGCAAGGAGCAACCTCTACGTGCTTCCCAGCTATACATCTGTCCCTCTCCTCTCAATTCATGCGTGTCATAAAGGTAAGATCAGATAAAGGCATACAGCACCCAGCATTATTTGCGTACGGGACACGTGTGAAAATGATTTGAATGCAGGGCTTATCTCTTGCCTCAGGAAGGACACATATATAGAAAATTTTACCACAACTTTAGTTAGCTAGCTGTAGCATCTGAGTAGGAAGTCGACGTGTAATCGTGGAGAAAGACGCACTTGCAGTAGTGTGACGCCTACATGGTGCGATGTGAATGAGCTTGTGGTGAAAATGCTGAACCCAACTCTCGCTTTACGCGGACGATTTCTTCCACCGTCCAAATGCGCACCGGGAGGTGCCCATTTCTGTTGCGGAATTCCTAACACGCGTCCGTAGGTGATAGGTCGTGTTCACTACTCCAGCCAGGATGAAATTCACATTTTGTTTTTGAGGAATTAACAAAGTAACATGCATGTGACAGGGCTCCGTTCGGCAAATGATGTCGCTTCGGACAAACAAATGAACTGAGATTGAACTGATGTTGCATGTCCGAACGACTTCATTAAAAAAACGGAGGAAGTAACATGCATGTGACAGGGCAGCGGGAGATCACATCGTGACGCAGCGAATGTTCGTTTGACGGCCCAATATGAAGAACCTTACTTTATGGGCCCAGACAGGCCCAACCTGGGAGCTCGGTCCACGAAACGAGAAAACACGTGGGCCCACTACCCAGCTACGCCCGCCGCCGCCGCTGCTACGCGCACCCCGAGACGTCCCCATGCGCGCGAACGAACGCGCGCTGGTCGAGTCAGACGAGACGAGACGACACGACACGCGCGCACGTCCCAACGCCGAGCCCACCCCGCGACCTAACCCGAAGACCTCCTCGTCCTCCGCCCACCTTTCCCCTCCTCCCCGTCCCAATCCGCGCTGCGTGCGTCCCCCCGCGGACGCCGCCGCCTCCACCTCATCGCCGGGGGGACGTCTCGGTGCGGCGGCGCCGTCGCGTGGGCGGTGGGAGTCGACTCGCTCGGGGAAGGCCTGGTCGGTCGGCCCGTCGACCGCGCACGAGGAAGAAGGGCGGAGGGACGGACGGTTGCTCTACTCGGGCTCCTGCGCCCCTGCGCCGGCGGGATGTACATGCCGTCGCTGCCCGGCGGCGCCGATGGCCGCGGCGACGCGGCGGACGTCGAGCTGCCTAGGGTTTACCAGGTCTGGCGGGGAAGCAATGTAAGAAATCTCTCTCCCCTCCTCGCTCTGGCCTTCCCTGTCTCGAGTCGTAGGGTAGGTACGGATCTGGATGGTCTGTGCACTGGATACAGTGATCGGTGAGCTGTTGATTGGAATCGAACCCGTTGCTACTCGATTGGTTGGTTGGGCAATAGCTTGATTAGGCGAATTTCGAGGGGTCTGGTTCAGAACACTGTAACTACTGTGATGCTACATGGGCTGGGGTGATGCTGGCCGGAATTTCTGAAATTATCGTGCTATAATGTTCTTCTCGTCACATGGTTGCTTTGTGTATTCAATGATTAGGGAATGGTTTGTACTAGGAACGGTGGACTTCTGTGAGCATCAATGTTTTCGTGCTTAGTGTGAAATGTAGGTCACATTTTTGGGAAAATAAGACATGGTTAATTTAACCCTTGCCCTATCAGCCTACCGTCATTTTCAGCACATGCGGCTAATGTAAGAATGCGTTGCATTTTCAGCATCATTTTGTGTGTTCATTATTTTGAGTTCTATGAGAAGAATATTTCTATGATCAATAGATTCAGTACAGTCAGTAGATTGTTTTGGTCCCGTTATGTACAGACACACCAACAACCAATTTAATGACCGGGTTTCACTATAAATGAGTTAACTGATTCCTGCTCAGTAACTGATGACTTCAAAATGCTCCTAGTGGCTAGTTTGAACTTTGAAATGGTTTATTGGGACTTTTGGTGAAATGAAATGGGCATATGTATAAAGTTAAAGCCACACAAATAAACATGCCACAGCAGTGATAACCATGATTCTGGACATTCATAAGGACCTCCTCATTTGACATATCCCCAACCTTTACTTGTAACCCGATTCGTTGATGAGCATAACTTCATCACTTGAGATGTCGGAAAAGCTGGCAGGTGACAGACTGGCCTATGGGCCTGCTGGAACCATTATCAGTCCACCAAAATCAGAATTAGTTTTACGCGTGCCAGTTTTGTATGATCTAGTGCAATGGCACATGCTTGGCCTGGGGATGGATAGTGTTGGTGACAGGAAGCAGAGATGGCTTCAATCTTCTGTTGCAGTTTTTACTGTTTCTTTTTATTACTTGGCATTTTTCAGAACTGACTGATGATTATATTTTCATTGCGTAATCACTATATCTTGAGCATCAGGATAATCACTAGATCTTGAGCATCAGGATAAACTGCAGTTGTTTTCTTATTTGTACTCTTGGCTTGAAACGATGATGTTATAAGTTTTTGAGAAAAGTCTAATTTGCCTCCCTCAACTATTAGGGGTAGCGCAATTTTCACCCTCAACTATAAAACCGGGTAACCGCAGTCCTCTAACTATAGGGGTGGGTGCAATTTGACTCCCTGGGCGGTTTTGAGGGCGGTTTTGTCCTACGTGGCACAGTGGGACCCACAGGTCAGATGCCACGTCATTATTTTTCCTTTTTTCTTTTTCTCTCTTCCCCTCTTCTTCTCTTCCCGCACGCCGGCCCGCCGTTTCTCTCCCGGGCCACCCGCCGTCACCCACCCGCCGTACTGAATCGAGGAGAGCAACTGAATCGAGGTTGGCGAGGAAGTACTCGAGGTGTAGCAGCGCCAGCGCCATGCCGGGGCAGACCCTCCGCCCGGCGCCGAACGGCATCATCTTGATCTCCTTGCTCCCCGTGAGGTCGACGTCCTCGCCCTCGCCGACGGGCAGGAACCGCTCCGGGCGGAACTCCGTCACCAGCGCCGCCCACACCTCCTCGTCCAGGCCGATGTCGGCCACCGCGAAGTTCACCGGCGCGCCGGCGGGGACGCGGTACCCGTCCAGCGTGGTGTCCTCGTGCACGGCGTGCGGAAGAACGTAGTGGCCCGACGGGTGGCGCCGGAGCCCCTCCAGCACGACGGCCTTGAGGTACGGCATCCCCTGCAGGTCCTCCTCCCGCACCTCGCCGCCGTCGTCCCCGACGAAGGCGGCCACCTCCTTCCGCAGCGCGTCCTGCGTCGCCGGGTTCTTGACCAGGTTCGCCAGGATCCACTGCAGCGCTGAGGAACTCGGAGCAGAGGCTGACAATCCCGCCGTCGGTGAGTGGCCGCCCGCCGTCCTCTGGGACGGTGAGCTTCACCAGCGAGTCCACGTAGCAGTCCCCGCCGGCGCCGGCCTCCCGCCTGGCCTGAATCAGCGGGACGAAGATCTCCTCCTGCCGCCGCCGCTGCGAGAGGAGCTTCTCCCACCGGCGGCGGAACACGAGCTTGGTGAGCGCAGGGAGGAAGGAGAAGACCTGGAAGCTGAGGAAGTTGCCGAGGAGCTCCCGCTGCGTGGCCTCGACCTCCCGGACGCGCGCTGGAGGGGGAGCTGCGCAAGGCCGAGCTCCGCCCACGGCGGCAGCGGAGTTGGAGCCGGAAGAGGAAGGGGAGGGGGAGCTGCGCAAGGCCGAGCTCCGCCCACGGCGGCGATGGGTATGGCGGCATGGCGGCGGGCGGAGGAAGGGGAGACATTTCAGGAAAGAGAAAAAAAATAAGAGAGGACGAGAGAAAAAGAAAAAAAGGAAAAATAATGATGTGGCATCTGACCTGTGGGACCCACTATGCCACGTAGGACAAAACCGCCCTCAAAACCGCCCAGGGAGTCAAATTGCACCCACCCCTATAGTTGGAGGACTGCGGTTACCCGGTTTTATAGTTGAGGGTGAAAATTGCGCTACCCCTAATAGTTGAGGGAGGCAAATTAGACTTTTCTCTAAGTTTTTTATGCACACAGGCATTTCTATAACAAAAAATAAAAAAATAAAAATGAAAGAACTTATGTGCAAACAAGTATTTCATGTTGCTCCTGTTTCAAGGAAAACAGAGCTGTTGAGACTTTGTTGATGCCATTTCACATTTGTATTGTTTCTATTTGCAGGAATTCCTCTTTCAGGGAAGATTCATATTTGGGCCTGATGTGAGATCCATCTTTCTCACTATGTCCCTCATCATTGCACCAGTTGTGATCTTCTGCGTATTTGTCGCAAGACCTCTTATGAATGAATTTCCCGATCACTGGGGCATCTCAGTGATGGTAGTGGCAGTTGTCTTCACCATTTATGTAAGCATATAGTAATATCATTGCAGTCAGATCATTACTTACAATAAGCAGTTAAACTTTCCTCTTTAAAATTACTTAACTGGATTATTTCCTGATGCTTACTTTTGATTGAGTTCATCTGGCTTGCTGATGTATTTTCTGCTTTATTTTCAAGGATGTATGCATTTTATGAATGT
The DNA here is from genome assembly GCA_012490785.1 of Eragrostis nindensis. NCBI lineage: Eukaryota > Viridiplantae > Streptophyta > Magnoliopsida > Poales > Poaceae > Eragrostis > Eragrostis nindensis. The sequence continues at coordinate 1,397,790 of JAAXCT010000058.1, forward strand.
ACCCGTAACTGAACTCATTTTCGTTTACTAGGATTTGACGCTGCTGCTTCTTACCTCTGGTAGAGATCCTGGTATAATACCTCGTAATACTCATCCTCCTGAACCTGAAGCCATTGATGGGACCAATGAAATTGGAGGTCAGACTCCACAACAGTTACGTTTGCCCCGCACAAAGGAAGTTATTGTAAACGGAATCAGTGTTAGGGTCAAATACTGTGATACCTGCATGCTGTACAGACCACCCCGATGCTCGCACTGTTCCATTTGCAATAACTGTGTGGAACGGTTTGATCATCACTGCCCATGGGTTGGCCAATGTATAGGATTGGTAAGTTATTCTAGATTTCCAGAGTATCTATCTGTTGACCACTTTTCAAATTTGTCGAGACTGATTGTCAGAATATCTGTGCAGCGTAATTATCGGTTCTTCTACATGTTTGTATTCTCGACCACATTGCTCTGCCTGTATGTATTTGCCTTCTGCTGGGTGTATGTGTTCAAGATTAAAGAATCTGAGCATTTGAAAATTGGGAAGGCCATGTTAAAGACACCAGCTTCTATTGCTCTGATGGTCTACTGCTTTCTTTGTGTGTGGTTTGTGGGTGGTCTGTCTGTCTTCCATTTCTATCTGATGAGCACCAACCAGGTAGGCATTTAGACAATTCCATCTGTTCTCTTTAGCTCTGCAGGTGCAATTGATAGCTAATCCTACCATTTTCTTTGCAGACAACCTATGAGAATTTCAGATACCGCTATGATCGTCGTGCTAACCCATATAATAGAGGCATTCTGAATAACTTTCTAGAGATATTCTGCACTGCTATTCCCCGTTCAAAGAACAATTTCCGGGCAAGGGTCACAGTAGAGCAAGGGCTGCAACAGTCGCGTATGCAATCTAGAGGTTTCATGAGCCCCAACATGGGCAAGCCTATGGGAGATCTTGAAATGGGAAGGAAGCCAGTAGCTTGGGATGAGCCAAGGACAGCAGCTGATATTAGGGACTTGGAAGCAGGCCTTGGAGGCATGTTTGATGAGAAAGAGGCGGGCAGGATCGCTCATGCATCCCCAGATCTCAGCAGAGATGGTCTTCCATCTGAGATTGTGGAGGGACGAACCGGCATGCATTCGAGGCATTCAAGTTGGGTTAACAGAACTGGAACCTCGGACGCAGCAGACGTTGTTTCGATGCAGATGGCTGCTATGGAAGGTAGTTTGGGTGGCCACACTGCAATGAGAGGTGCGCGCTAGCGAAAGAAGAACAAAAAAACTACAGTGTGTTTCTATTCTGCATCCAGTGGGTTGTTGTTCATGTCTCGACATGAACTGCCTTGTGTTCACCACGTGTGCCAGGACAAGGTCCTGGGTCAATTGTATGTTGTTCATCCTTGTAGTGCATGAGCTCCTCTTCCTGTTGTTGTTTGTTTGGTCTTTTATGAAGTAGCTCCCACCCGGTTCGGATGATTTATCTGTATATAGTATTGTTGGATCAGGTTGTAACGGATGTTGGGTGTGGTTTGTCGCGTTTGCGTGCAGAACTTCTCAGAATGTCATCTAGCTAATGCTTACTATTGCAGAGCCAATTCAATGGCCTCTTGTAAATGATGAATCTGTTCTCAGTTATCAACCTGGTGATCTTCGTGCTCCTTTAGATTTCGTTTTGGTTCACATACGGCTCGTAAGTCCTCTTTACTTGCAATGCAGCACTCGACATGAGAATAACACGGTACCATTTTCCTATTGCGGTCTATGGGGAAATTCCGATAGAAACTGTTACAATTTGGTATGGAGCGTTCTAAGCGGGCATCCATTTAAACCGATGGAGGAGCACGTTGCTGCTGAATGCCGAGACGTGCACATTTCAGAGTCACAGGCCACAACCAACACATCCTGAAGTTTGTACTAGCAGGCGCGTTGTGCATTGCAAATCTATATATACTATATAGACGTAACCCACTAACAGTCATTATTGCTATAAAGATGCTCTCATGTTGCGCCACATCAGCTAAAAAGTTTGTCCGTCCGATTTTCTCCTATTGCATAGATCATGGCCGTCCACGCATGTACCGATGAAAAACGCTACCACCAGCAATCACTTCCATGGTTAATTCTAATAAATAAATTCCATTTCATTGTGTTAGTCCAGCCATCACAGTTGCTCCACAAATTATGCTGCCTATACTAAGACGTCCGAACGTCCAGAACTTAATCACTTCCATGCTGAAACTGCCGCCACTACGGGCAAAATCAATACATTGATGTTTGCAATTTCTCACCCATTCATATCTTCATATACCCTTGAGTCTAGCACATCCTACGATCTGGCTCGCATTGGCTTGCAACAAAGCGAAAATGTGGAATACAGGCAAGCCGCAATCAGCCTTCATCATCAAGAAGTTCTCTGAATCATCAAACATGGTGAACTTGCTGCCTGTTCTAACTCTAACTGCCTCCTTTAGGGCACCTGATGTACGGTCTCTCTCTCTCTCTCTCTCTCTCTCTCTCTCTCTCTCTCTCTCTCTCTCTCTCTCTCTCTATTCCATACAGATGTTCCTCTGATGCATAGTTTCGACAGGGAGGATTGCACATAACTGATTGTACCTCAGGTTTCCTCATTTCTTCTTCTTTTTTATATAGTCTCATGTACTGCTAATTTCAATCAAGGAGATAAAGGGATCAAGACACAGAGGTAAGCAAACCTCCTGTTATATTTCAACAATATAGATAGGAAAGAGGATTGAAAATGATGGTTTTTTTCCCCCTTTTCAGAGCCCTCTTGGCTTCTCACTGGGGTAAGCATGCATTTATGACTTTTTTGCAAATTAAAAGCTATTTTCTGCTATGTGTGCACTTGAGTTATTAAAAACGTTCAGCAAGTCATGGTTTCAGAACCCCCCTTCTCCAAAATTATTGTCATCATCCATGATGTCTATGTCTTATTTTTGCGAAGGAGCATATAATTTTCAGAAATATTGTTTCTCCAGACTTCAGCATAACAATTGTCAGTCAGCTCCATCATTTCATTTATTTTCAATTTGCACAGCGACAAATCCCTTTGTACAATCCCGCAGCAACGCGCGGGGCATCAGCTAGTGAATGGTCAATAATTGTAGCCACTCGAATAGGCGACTCTCGTGCTTCCGGTGTGATGTGATATCAACCTGGCGCGTGTGGGCCGTCCAGTTATTGATGGGTGGACATGCGCGGACGCCCTTCATCGCACTAGCAAGCAGTAGTAGATGCACAGCAGTACGTATAATGCAGGAGTGATACGATATTTCTTTCTCTGGATTGGGAGAGATCGGAAAGGGAGCGCCCTACCTGCATGCAGTGCTGGGGACGAGCGACGCACTCGCCACGATCTGATCAGAGTGTTGCGAGGGGTTCGTAGGTGAGGTCGCCTACTACAGCTCGATCAAACGAACCCCTGTTCATGTATTTTTTTTAGATAATGTACGTACATGCACCGGAATGTGTGAATTGGAGTGGACGGACCAACGGTGGTCGGCCGGTCGACCACCTGATGATTACGTCCTACTCCCCCGATGCACGCACGAACGATGCCGCTAGAGCCTAGGCAGATGCAGGCATGCATCCCCCGAGCCGAACTCTATCGATGTGCAGCTGCAGCGTTGATGGATCATCGATCGTCGGCTCAATCATACGCACGGTACGGTGCCTTCCAGCTCGATCGAGCAAGCAAGCACCGAGATAGTAGAGCCCGATATTTTCTTGACAACCTCAGGACTCGTGGAAAGTTAATTTAAAGGTCGCTAGTCGAGACGGTTCTCATGATGAGCTGAAAACCTAGCTACACTAGTACTCGCCAGCAGCTCGATCGCTCACAGAACTCGCACGTTTCTGCTGCGACGCTTTTGCTGTGTCTCCCAACGAGACGCACAGCAGAGTGAGCAGAGGAATATTCACGCGCCGCACGCTCCAGTGGCGCAACGCAAGCAAATTGCTGGTGGAGGCATGCAGGTGTTTGTGCGCGGCGTACGGCAAAAGCGGCGGCAGCCGAGTCAGGACCGACGCGTGCTAGAGCGCCGCAAGGGATGATGCATGGAACTCGCTCGATTGGCCATCGATCGGATCAGTGAGCAACAGCTAAGCTAAGCTAAGCTAGCCAGCAGGCGATCTGATCGATCAGTATCATCGCCGCGCGCACCGAGCAACTTGCGAAGTTGGCCGCCGTTCTGCCTGTGGTTAATTGATTCCTCCAGAGTCCCAACGACTAAAGCTAGAGCGTGAGCATCAACTGAGGAGCAAAGCGTATATATTTGTGCTTCTGGCTATTTCCATATCTTTGTTGCATGTCACGCACGCGCCGCCGTAAACTTTCTTTCGACCCTCCGCTTTTTGAATCTTTCGTTGTTCGATGGGACCCAGCACAGCCGAGAAAGAAATGCAAAAGTTAATCTGTATGTGGGGTCTATATGTCAGCCAGTTAATTAGGGATGCCAATGAGCAAGGTCACTTCAACCATTATCGACATGTCCAAAGTGATCAAATCACCGACTAATAATAAGTGGGAGCTGATCCGCCATCAGAGTGACGAAACGGTATGCGATAGGTGGCGGTTTGTAGCATCGCTCTTTCAGAAAATGCAGGCCGCCGCTGAACTGAATTCATGGCGGCACACCACCAAGTTGATGACGACGACAAGCCGGCGGCAACAGGGCGTGCGTGCACTTTGGTCGATTCAATCAATCAAGGTGTGCGAAGCTTCGTCTCTCGCCTGCTTTCGCGGCTCGCTAAGATGTTGACGGCCGGGGCAGAGCACAACCGCTGCTTAAAACACACGCGCCCTATCACCTCATCATGTCTCTCCACATTTGGAGGCCGCGGAACTGACGCCCAAAATTCAGCTGGAATCAATGGGAGTCGTTCTGGGTTCGGCTGGTTTCTGGCAAAGTTCTTCTTTGACAGTGAAAGGACTGAGGGATTCAGTTATGAGAGTTTCAGTTCCCCTAACCGAACTTTTCGCTTTTTCAGTTCTCCCATCAAGAGAAGCATCTTGGATCGATTGCAAGTGACCGTTTCTACAAAACAGAGTGTTGCATTTTGGAAATGATTTTCATGGTTTTTCTTTCAAAAAAAATGATTTTCATGGAAAAGGCGTTGCATAAATATCAGCTGAGAAAATCAGTATAATGTTCACGAATCCTGGTGGATGTTTTTACCGCATGCAACTCGTTTTCATACATATTGGATTTCTAGCTAGCTAATGACTAAGACCTATGGCATGTAGAGTAAAAGAGATATGATTACCAGATTTCACAAGAAAATTCTGACTGAACAGGTTTGGCAATGTGATAGAGTGGTGAGAGATCATGACAATGTTCTCTAACAGTTTACTCTGTTGTGACGCAAACCGTCGATGTCAACAAAAGAGTCCACTTGTAAAAAGATCTTGCCAACAGTTGGTAGAATGCTTAACTAGAACTTTATTTTCTCCAGCTGTAACGAGAAAAGGGGCCCCCTTATCTCACACCCCGGGCCAGGACTGACCCCATCACACGCCATGAAGCCTAAAAATGTAAGAGCACTTGTTCTGGATTCTGGTTTCCGGAAAAGTTTGATGGCGAAAGGACTGAGGGATTCAGTTACGAGTATTTCAGTTTCCTGCCTTCAATTTCAAGACTGTAAGCCGTTAGCTAGGATTACAAGTGGCCGTTTGTACAGAACAGAGAAAACTCTGGTACATTTTAGGTAGTAGAGTTAAAGAGAGATGGTAACCACACATCAGAAAAAAAGGGAAATCTCATCTGATATAAGAGATTTGGCAATGTGATAGAGTGATGAGGTTTGAGTTTTGTGCAAATAAATTGAAGAGTTTGATTTGACCCCTTCCTGTTCCGGGCAATGACACTGTTCTAGCAATGCTCAAAGTGCTATTCAGAAACTATGCTGTGATGCAAACCGTCGATATCAACAGCTGGCCCTGCCTCACAGGCTCACGCCCCCAGGATTGATCTTGATCCCCATCACACGCCATGAAGCCTAAAAATGAAGCACTGAGGGCATTTGCGTGCCAATATACACAACCAGTGGCGGATCCAGCGGGGCAGCAGGGGGGTCTCGAGCCCCCCCTACTGCCCGCCGATCAGTGGAGCCCCCCCTAGAGCCTCCCCTTCAATTTTCTCGCAGGCAAGAGAGGTTAGAGGGGCTGGAGGTTGAAGACGACGGCGGACAGTGTCAGATTTTGGATATTTGTCGCGCGGAAAGGAAGAGGAGGTCGTTTCGAATCGATTTTACTCATCCACGGTCATTTCCGCGCCTTAATTTCAGTAGTCATGACCTTGAGTTTGCAACAATGGCGTCATTTCCTCCTGTGTGTTTCGACTCTATCTGAAGGAGGAAGAAGAACGAAGGGATGTGTAGTATATGGGCTCATGTGCTGGGCTGAGAGCATTAGCGCAGAAGCCTTCGTTCCGTGAGATTGGGCCGTGCCAGAGCACTGAGCCAGCCACTCAAGCCCCGCTCGGCCTCATTCCGTGAGATTTCGCAAGCAGGAAGCAGCAGTTCAACGTGACATTCCATTTCTAACTTTCTGACTTCTCTAATTCATTTTTTTTTTGCGTCTGACTTCTCTAGTTCAATTGCATAGTAATGTCTAACATTTTTCTGTCTGACTGCATAGAAAATTTTATTCAAATTCATAGCAAGGTTATTGTGCGGGATAAGATTTTTTGTTGGCCAATTAATACTAGCTACGCCACGGGCCGATAGTGAAGATTCAACAAGGAAAAAATGGTGCACTAGACTCGAATTTACCTCGCCGCATGCAATGTATATTAACCCTGCACAAGGATTGGGGACCGGTGAGCAGTCTCAACGCCTACTTTACAATAGGTATTTTAGCAATTTGTGTTCTATATAGCATTGTTCACGCTCTGTCGTCACGTGGTTCAGCCCCCCCTATGATTTTCGTCTGGATCCGCCACTGTACACAACAACATTATTCCGCAACGAGGTAAAACGCTGATGGCTATTTATATTCAAATACTTTATTTCTTGAGACTAGAGAAACCTTGTTCAAGCTTACGATCGATTATATAAGATTTAAAGACTGATCGAGGTGGTGCGTATGTATAAATCCGTGCACCTACTCCCACGTCAGCTGTACCGGTGTACACTACTACTCCCTGTTCCCACATGAATAATCCCTTTTCTTTTTGTAGTGCACGCAGTGGAATCCTGTTCCCGTATGATTGGGCACTCCACCATTGGCTGGCCATGCCTAACAACTGTTGACTAGACGAAGCAACGACACACGCAGCTGTCCACGCCACACCACCACTCGCATGCAGCCATCTAGCTCCCCCCACCATCCCTGCAACCTCGTACACGCGATCGACGATGTATTGCTGCTCACCTCACACAAGGCAGGCAAGCACTTCAATAATGCTGATCTGAAGATCAGTGGCCACATCGGCCGCGGCACGTCGCAACGCAGGATTGGATCGATCGTCGCAAGATGGCATATTGGCATGGCTGATGGCACAACACTGTGGCAACCAGCTGGGATTTGCAGATAATGGAGGCTCTTCGATCGATCGGAGGCATGGGCAACTGGCTGGCTTGCCGTTCCGGAAGAGAACAATGGCCGGCCACATCAGCCGCGCGTCGGAGGGCATCGGCAACTGGGACGGCGACGGCCGTTTGGTGGACGGCGTCCATGTTCAGACCGGTGTGCATGCCAGTGAGAGTACATTGTAGTTTCTCTGAAAAATTACCGTGAAATTCCTGCGTTCCAAATACGCCATATCCCCTGCTGCAAACATGCCGTGATTTGCCGGACGGTGCGTGCTTTTGCACTCAGACAGCCTAGGGCACGTAGGCTAGTAATGCTAGGCAGGTAACTGTGGCTGGCCAACTTGTATGTTTGTGCTTGAGGGGAAATAATGCGGAATATCTGATCACAGCCACGCGCAACGGCTTGGACTGCATCTGGGGGATGCACGTACACGGAGATCTGATGTATCTTCTTCCATCAACCGCCTCTTTTCTGCAAGGTACGGGGTCTATGTGCCATTTTCACTGGGCGAAGGTTTTGCAATGGGTGGCACTACACAGGGTCAGAATCAGAAGTGTGTTGGGATGCGATTGAGATAGAAAGGCAAAAAGGGCGAGCTAGCTAGCTAATCGCCTCGCCTAGCACTGCAATGCGATCGCCACTAGCAAGTGATCGATGAAATTGATCGGCTGCAGGTTTCGGCCCGACCATCCAAGTTGCCCACGCGAGCATCTCTTATCCCGCGCCGGGAATATCTCGCCCCTACAAGTCGCACAACAAATGGGTACAGCATTACCACCACCACCACCACCACCCATCGATCTGGCCATCTACTGGGTATACGTCGCAAGCTAGCAAAATGAAGTCACGTGTGTAAGGTTGCAGGCACACATGTCAATCAAGCCACTGTCAAGCTTGCATCGTCTGAATCTTCATTCTCGGTTTCCAGGATTCAGACCCATTTTGTCAAAAGAAAGGACCTGCCAGTTCTTATCTCCTCGTGGGGTTTCCAACACTAATGGCAGTTTGTACACTTAATCAAGTCATGGATGAGACGGCTGTTGTGCCCTCTCTGATTGCGATGCATTGGGTCGTTCAAGATCTTTGGCTCGCAAGTGGCTGTCACCGTCTGTTTGGGTTATATGCTTGGTATAGCTGGGTTTTCTCTTCAAGCTAGTTAACATGTACTTTCAGGGAACTTCTCCGGCCGGAATCATCGTGACAATATGCAAGGCGACTCTGACTTAATCATCCTCCTCTTCACAAAAGGTGGTTTTCCACCCAGCAGCAGCCTCAAAACGATCAGGGGTAAGTGAGAAAGCAAGCATTGCACTGTAGTCGTCTACATCTAAAATGTCAAAGTGCCAACTAAGTGCAATAAGCATTGCTGCTTCCTTTTCTGCTGCTTCTCCAGCAATGGCATCAAGGGTTATCAAGCTGAGATGGATGGCGCCCATGCTGATTTGGACTGACAGTTCACCGTGTATATGCATGCATGATTCTTTATCTAAAAAATATGCATGATTAGGAAGTGCTTCCTGTCGTGTCACACTGTCAATTCATGCTTTCCTTCAGTCAACTCCTTTTAAGCTAGTCCTTTTGTCACTGGGAAATGCCTCTGAGAAAAAGAAAAAAAAGGTTCGCCACACGCATGGGATCCTCTGCGTCAGATTAGAGAATGCATGGTGCTTCATTTCTTTGAGAAATCTTTACCGCTTTCTTCAGATAGCTCGATTGGGAGCAAGGAGCATCGGATATTCATATCTTCACTTGATCCTCATGGATACTGTTTTACGTGGCAGTGAAACGTACCACATAGAAAAAGATTTGGCTCACCACTCCTTGGACGTGAAATGAGAAGCAAAGAAGACACATGGATCAAGCTTAGGATCCCTTGTGTTGTTCTTGAATAAGCAACATATGCTGAGTTCTGTCTAAGCTGCATGCACCATTGACCACATAGCTAGTGGACTGTTCCTTTATTTTTGTGCTAGTGAGATCTCTTTTCCAGCCATTGGTAAAATGTACTGGGCAACTAGGCACCACACCTTTTGGTCTCCAAGTTCATGATTGGGCAAATGTAGCAGCATCTATCACAAACTTCAGTGAAAGTGAGAAAATTGACGAATTGATCTAAAAATTTCCGGGGATGTTCACAAAGTTCACTTGTGAAGGTTGAATACTTGGTTAGGCAGGATATGCTCCAAAATCTGGAATCGAGAAATTAATTCTTCCAAGTTCTTGTGAGAATGGAACGGTTTACCAACAAGTTCTAGCTAGCTCTCCAAAAAGTTTACGCATCCAAGGAGGAGAGAAAAGTTTGCCAATCGAAGCCACCCACATATATCTTTGGTAGTTTGGTACTAAAAAAAGTACAGGAGGTGCCTAATTAACAGTTTCTACAGCACATTCGCAAACTAGATGTTGTATTTTTAGACATGATAGGATATTGAGATATATACGCATATGCCTTTAGAACAAATGAAGGTTAATACTGGCACGATGATAAGAACTGACGAACCTACCTTTCCTAATTTTGAAATGAAAACAACAACCTGTCGTACGTCGGAATATTTATATGGACTAGAAAGCTTAGGAAGCAATAGAGAAGAGCCCAGTGATGTACCACACAACGACGTTAAAGCATCAATGTGGTACCTAAACTCTTAAGAAAAAAATGAAGTCACATGTAAGGCTTGCAAGCATGTCAGTCAAGCCACTATCAAGCATTGTTTGGGTCATAATTTTGGTTTCAGTTAAGCAGGGATCTGGATTCAGACCCATATTTTGTCAAATGGAAGGTCCTGCCCCTATCTTCGCGGGATTTCTTGTAGCAAAGGCACTTCATACGCTTAATTATACGGTATGCTTCACGTTTTCAGTTCTTGGTCCTACGAAACATAGTACATCAAGTTGTCTTAGGAAGACACAGAGAAGCTAGCACTGCTGGCTCTGGCTGTACTACAGAATTGTGTTATTAGCAGACTACGAGGAACAAGCAGCACGTCATGTGAACGCGCGCGACCAGTGACCACGTACTCACTCGCATGTCCACCTACACAGTATGTGCTTGCAAATATGCTATGCGACGACTGAAATTATGTGCATGGCCCGAGGAACGACCATGTTAGCGTCGCCGGGACGACTGATAATGGAGTGTTTATGTGGACTGTAAAGCGTATTAGTAGTAAGAATCAAGAGAGAAGAGCCCAATAATTAATGTATCACACAACAGTTAAAGCATCAAATGTGATAGTAGTATTACCTAAACTTTTTGGCACACACACAAAAAAATAGCATCTTAAAGCATGAGCTGTAGCAACAAAGGTGGTTACATTCCTCTTGGCTTTGCCTACAAGCTATGCCAAAATTGCTTGACTCTGCATTTATTGACCGATATGAGCAGGGTAGCCCTGTATTTATTGATTGATGGCGACATGAGTACACAATTTGTATACTGAGATTTGGCACCACGTATAAAAATCGGAGGCCACCTAGTAATCTACTTCATATTTCCAGGAGCAGAAACTGTCCTGGATGAGTAAGAGCTACTAAAAATACCACCCTACTGCTTCGAATTTCCGCATTTCTGCAGCGTAAGGGGAAACCAATTTCTATCTTTGCTTATCTTCTAGTAGTATTGTTTCAGAAGATATTTAATGAGCCTGCACTTTCTTCTGCATCTACACAAATTCCGTCTTGACAAATTAATGCTGCTGCCTCAACAGCTAGCTGTGCAAGATGATATTTATCAGATGGAAAAATTTGTAGTATCCCGCACAAAGCTCCAGAGCAGGACAATAATATGATGTACTTTTGCAGGTTCTATCTGTTCCTCAAGGGCCCCTGATTCTGCATTCCGAGGCCTCGGTAAGAAAAAGATTAGACGCATGAACTTGTATCTTCACCATCTATTTTCTTCCCTCTTAAAAACATATACAAACTCGATTCTCTTATTTACACGAACTGTTTGTTGGAAGACTAAGCCAGCTTATTAAATGTTCCGTGTCCGAGGGGAAGAGAGGCCGAGAAAAACAGCACTGCACAACAGAATAACGCGCAAAACTGAGCTAGCATGTTCAAATGTAATTGGCGACAACAAGGGGAATTGCTATGGGCTCCAAGAAAGAGCCACTAGAACAACAAAGAACGGGTGCAGCTCGTGTACAATCTGCTGGCCGAGCTGAAATCAGATCGGATAGGGGGTCTGGGATTCAAGAAGTATGCGTGCACGCTGTACGTTATTGGAGAGCAATACTACACACCATAAAAGAAAAATAATAGAAAAAAATACTGCACGCCATTTTTTTTTTGGAATCCAGATACACACAATCATAAGAGAAACATGAGTAGAATTTCTTTTTCATATCTCTCAAATAAATTTGAATTTGCATTTGAAATTTTAGGAAGATCTATAGCACAACTTCTTTTGTAAATGTTATAGTAAAGGTCACTATCTGAAACATAGATATTTCATGGGACTTGTGAAGATATTTCACATATAAGAGACCATTTTTTTTGCCTAAAAGGAAGAGATACAGTGAAAAGTGTAAAGAAAAGGCACACGTATCTTAATCATAAGCTAGCATGAACAGCTTAGCCGACAAGACCATTTTGTTTAGAAAAAAAAAAGGCCGACAAGAGCAATGGTTCCGCCGATACATATTGACTGGTGGGGTATCTAGAGTAGCCACAGAGAAAACATCTGCTTCAGTTCTCCCATGACCATGAACACTGAAAAGTAGCTTGATCAATAACAGTATTGAGCATGTTGTCTTCCACTGACTGACCAGCTAGCTATGAACATGGCAAGAGCTGATCTGATTGGAGAAAACACGTAGTGGAACCGTACATGCATCTATAAATTATTATTTGGCCACAAAAGGAGCCACCATGTTCACTTCAAAGGGCTAAAAATTACCACGTTAATTGAAAAAAAAAGACAAATTATCCATCACTGCTATTATGAAAAAATAGTCAAAGTTGTCCTGCACATGTCTTCAAAACCCACCACTGACATTATCAAATATCCCATTTAGAAAAGAAAAAATCCACATGATTATTTGAGGCACGCAACATGCTGTAGCTTTTTTTTTTGCGAGTACAAACATGTTGTATTTATGCATGCGTGCCAGTAGAAACTTGCATGCCACCGGCTAATTTTCCAAGCGATTAGAAATTCTTGACTTAGTCCTTTTGAACTTAAACTCAGAGATTGATTTCATCGATGGGAACATCCACACGTGGATTTTTGAAAACTTCATGAAGAGATCGATCTTTGATCAAATACGCCCAACTTCATGAGAGAGGAGATCGATCTTTAATTACCATCAGCCATTGTCGATTAGAAAATTCCACCGTTTCTTGCTCAATTCATGGGCACGCTAGCTAAAATTCAATTTCTCCTCATCTATTTTCTGATCACCCTTTTCATACTAATTCCAGTTACTAAATAAGTTAAGTATATTTAACACCCTTTTCTAACACGTCTATGACATTATACTACGAGACAAGAAATCTAGACGAGCAAATGCGCAAGCCACCATACTAGTGCGTAGAAGCTAGAAGCTGGAAGAACCGTGTGAATTAGGGACAGTATCAATTAGGCGACGTTGCTTGTTGCCAATTAATGAGGGATACCATTTTATAGCATCATGTTACTTAGTTTGTAATACAAAGTCCCAAATGTAGCAGCCAATGATTGTACGCTAATTGTTGCTCCCAATGATAGGGATTCAATCCCTTTCTTTCGGGATGATGATAGATCTGCTTCCGCATAACGCATTGTTCCCTGATTTTGTGCAGTTTTTTGGGCGAAACCAGATGCAAAAAGTCCTTTTTCTGTCTGACTGAGAAACAATGCTTTTTTTTTTAGATCACTGAAAAACAATGCTTTAGACTTCAGAGTACCCTCTAAAATATAACGCACAATTAAATGTTTTGATAACTCTTCTACTTCTGAATCAATAGAGAAAAATATATATCTAACTCATTTTCAAGTTCCAAATGCAAAAATTGTTTGCTGAAATGTATTGATCTTTAACTTCAGACACATGAAGTTACCACATATGTTGAGATAAAGAGCAAGCTGGCATGCACACAAATTATTTCTCACTGCTGTAAAAAAGACAAATCGACTACAGAAAAGTAAAGATTAGATACACCCTATGTATGACCACGATCCACTGGTGCAAGCACACAATATCACACCACTGTGGTTGATACATCACGCGGCCAGGAGTGGACCCAACTGTCGAGCACCCAGCTCCAGCTATAAAAACCACTCCCCATCCCCAGGGCCAAACCACACATGCAGTTGTAGCAGCACCACCTTGTAGCTTGTAGAGCTTCTCTCGAGGGGGAGTCAGGGAAGGGAGTAGGAAAGGGATTCTGGTTTCTTCTCTCTGCCAAGCAGGAGAAGAACAAAGATCTCTTGAGCTCTAGCTTCTAGCTAGTCCTCTCTCCGATCCTCTTCCTGTCCTCCTCACTCGATCACACCTTCGGCAATGGCAGGCTTCCTGTCCATGGCGCACCCGGCGATCACCCTCTCCGGCATCGCAGGTAATGATCCACGCCGACTCTGGCCTCGTCGGTAGTTTCTGCATCCTGCTCCTGCATGTGTGGCCTTCTTTCTTTCTCCCAACTTTGTTGCAGATTTTTCACATCACCTTTTGGGGTTTCCACTGACACTGTTCGTTCTGTACGACGTCACTGCTAGATTTCGTGCACCTTGCAAAGTGCACAGATCTTTTTATGTTCTAGCCTTCTAGCCAGTCATGCTGTCGTCTTTTCTTGTTACGCTCCATCTTTTACAACTTTCTGTGCTCATTGATCTACCTTTTCTAGTTTAGCAGTGATAACTGGCAGCACAACTCATACACCCTAATGTAGCCTCCAAAACGTAACGCCTTCTGTTCCTAGCTTAACACGCATGCAAAGCATCGCCTAGCAACTTTATCAAACTGAAGAATGGTAGGAGTGCACCACCTGTACCGACGGATTAAAATGGCCAACAGCTCACGCATTGCCCTCTCTAGGGGCCAGTACTATATACGTTGTCCTCCTTGAAATGGCGATTGGTTAAGCAGTGATGAAGGCGTGCTCCTGCAAACTTTCCGATCCCGTACATGTTGCACATTTGCACCAGCGAATAGATTAGAGAAACAAAACCATTTCCGCCCGGAACGATCTAGCATTTTCTCGCTAGAACATACATACATGCATACGTTTTCCTTGCGTAAATTTTAACAAGCGTTCTATTATTTATTCTTATGTGTGAAAAAATATTCTGAATATTGATGTCACTGACAAGTGGTGCCCGGCCCTGTTTTTTCCTTTTCTGCAGGAAACATCATCTCCTTCCTGGTGTTCCTCGCACCAGTGTAAGAATCCATTTCACTAGCTATCCCCGTCATCGATCGTTTTAGAGACTTCATTAATTAATTTCGCGCGATCTCTGACTGAATGTTTGTTTCTGTTGTTGGGGTCGCAGGACGACGTTCGTGCAGGTGTACCGCAAGAAGTCGACGGGCGGGTTCAGCTCGGTTCCCTATGTGGTGGCGCTCTTCAGCTCGGTGCTGTGGATCTTCTACGCGCTGGTGAAGACCAACTCCCGGCCGCTGCTGACCATCAACGCCTTCGGCTGCGGCGTGGAGGCCGCCTACATCGTCTTCTACCTCGTGTACGCGCCGCGCAAGGCACGGGTCCGCACCATCGCCTACTTCCTCCTGATGGACGTGGCGGCGTTCGCGCTCATCGTCCTCGCCACGCTGAAGCTCGTGGCCCCGGCCCACCGCGTCAAGTTCCTCGGCAGCGTCTGCCTCGCCTTCTCCATGGCCGTCTTCGTCGCGCCGCTCAGCATCATCGTCAAGGTGGTCAAGACCAAGAGCGTCGAGTTCCTGCCCATCAGCCTGTCCTTCTGCCTCACCCTCAGCGCCGTCGCCTGGTTCTGCTACGGCCTCTTCACCAAGGACCCATACGTCATGGTAAATAATTCGGCCACCGCCAACTGATCAATTGTGACATTACATTCCTTGCATTGTGAGACATTACATTACTACAGTCGACTCTGTGCTCTGACCAAACAAACCGTCGTGCATGTAATTTTGCAGTACCCGAACGTGGGCGGCTTCTTCTTCAGCTGCATCCAGATGGGGCTCTACTTCTGGTACCGCAAGCCCCGGAGCACCAACGCCGTGCTGCCGACGACCACCGAGCTTGGCCAGGCGATCGAGCTCCCCGCCGCGCACACCGTGGTCATCCGGTCCGTGAGCCCCATCTCCATCATCGGCGTGCACAAGGTCGAGGCGGTGGACCAGCTGACGGCGGCGGACGCGGCGACCGCCGAGACCTGCAAGATCGCGGTGGCGAACGCCGACGGCGTCGTCAACAAGGGACCGGAGGTCATTGAGATCGTCGCCGCCGTGTGACACCCTCACGCGGACGGACACTGCTGGACACAGACAGAAGCTGGAAGCATCTCATCTCCGTACGGGTCGATCGTGCCGTGCGTTATCAAGTACTGGTCGTTCGTTTAGTTGTTGGTTCATCAGTTATTCGATTGTTGTCGTGTGTGATTAGTTACCTCTTCAGCTAATTATGTCGTAGTGGTTTGGTCGGTGCAAATAAGGCGAGCTAAGCTAGCTACCCACTGTACGCAGCATGTTGTGCGATCTATCACGTTGCAGCCTTGTTACGGTCCTGCCTCTGGCCGTGTGCTGAACTCAAGTGTCAGTGTAAGGGGAGACAGACAGCAAGGCTGTAACAGAGCATCTATTTTAACTTTAGTTAACATATTATTTGTGTGAGGACCGCTGTCACTTCAGTTTGTACTATAGTAGTTTCTCTTGCCATGAGCATGCACGAGCAAACAGGAAACAGAAAAACTCTGTTGTTGAAGCAGTACTAGTAGAGCAAAAATTTCCAAGGAAAACAAATTATGGTGATACAAAGTTAAAAAAAAGAGAGAGATCAGTTCAGACCTCACTTGTTTGCCGAGATATTTATTAACCACCACAAGCTTGCATTGGTGAAAAGAAGCTAGTAGTGGTGGGCGGGCCAGATCCGTACATGAACTTGGGAACCGTCAAGTTAAGGTGACCATGTCAGGCGGGCAGATGATCACTTCAGTTAATGTGAAGTGCTGCCACGGTTGGTCGTAGGTAGGCTCATGAGACAATGCGCGAATGCTGCAAGGCATAGGCATGATGGCACGCCCCACCGTGGCACTCGTCGGTTGGTCCAGAGTCCAGACTAATCGAGTAGTGCGCGGAGCATAATAATCCACAGTGCCTGGTCTACCGGCTCTCGTCACTCCCGCGCGAATCGCCGGCGCCGCGTTACTTTCCTGCGCTGGCTGATTTCGGTGGTGGGTTTTGCCCGATCGAGTGCGCGAGCCTTTTCACTCGATGGGCGGAGCGGAGTTGCTCGGTCGGCGCTGCAACCCGCACGGCAGCTAGTGATTCAGTGAAAAAAAATGAAAGACCAGCCAAAAAAAACCAAACAAACAGAAAAATCAAGTTAAAACATGGCTTATTTCAAAGTTGAAGACATGGTCCTTTTGACAACTATGATAATGAAATGTGGTCTGCCAGTCATGCAGTCGATCGTGACGTTACTTTGACACAAATAAAGTCGATGGAATCTCCAGTTAAAAGAAAATGAGAGGGATGGGGGGCAACAGAGTAGGAGCAGGAGAGTTAGAATTGCAGCATGAGCATGGCATCCGGGCCCCTTATAGTTTCTTCACCAGCTGCTGATGTCGCCCTTTTTTTTTTTTCTTTGCAGCTGTACCAATTACTAACTGCCAAGTCAAGCTCGCCCTGCTTCAGCGGACCTAGCTTGGTCCTTGTACTTGCGTTTGCGACTGCTCCGCCGATCCTTGGGGCCCGCCTGGCTCCATGGGCGGCACCCGCTCCACTGCCGAAACCAACAAGAAAAACCGTACTACCAATCAATCGAATCTCTCTGATGATCGATGACCAACTAATTACTAACCATCAAAGGAACTAATTAAGGAACCTGCAATGAACAAGACCAAAGTAAGTCAGCTCACGTACGGTAACACATGTAGAGCGCTCGGTTCGGCAGGGCGGCGCCGCAGGCCGCCGGAAGCAGGAGGGCGCGCGTCACGTTGACGGGGTCGCGGACGAGCGTGTAGTCGTTGATCTCCGGGCGGAGGACGTGGCACAGGCAGATGATCTCTCTGGCGTCGGCCAGGATGGACTCCAGCGCGGCGCAGCAGGCGGGCGGCGGGGCGCCGTCCACGACGCCGCTCGTGTTGGTGAGGAACCGCACGCACGCGCTCATCGGAAGCAGAGGCACAAAGCAGGACGGCGGCGGCGCGTCTGGGAATGGAGGGAACAGCGGCGGGAAGGGTGGGAGTGGAGGAAGCGGCGGCAATGGCGGGAGCGGCGGCAGTGGCGGGAGCCGGGGCAGTGGCGGGAGCTGGGGCAGGCCGGTGACGCGACTGGCGGATGGTTGGAACGCTGGAATTATCACTGACAAGAAGGTCAGGAGGAGGTGCAGGGCCTTATTGTTTGTCGTCATCTTAATTTGCAAAATCTGACTCTCGTGCTGTACGTGCTCTTCAGTCATTTTGTGGTGCAGTTTATAGACGTTCGGAAGAGCGGTTATCGATCGATCAAACCGATTCTTGCAGACACGTTCTTTGCGTCCGTAGTACTGTAGCAGACTAGCTAGTAGGTGATCTTGAGCTGCTCGCCGTGCCTACGCAGTTTATCAAACCGTTGGGGAAAATTCCCAGCGGTAGGCTGCAGGCACCAGGCCAGCTGCCTAGCACGAGTCAAGTGATCCGTCGCGCTGCCGCAGAAGCCGGCCTACGTTCTACGCGCGGCGCGCGCACGCCAGGTGCTCGACACCGCGCGCGCCCCAGCATCAACGCCGGCGGAATCCTTGTCTGGGCCCTGTTCCGGCGCTCGGCGAGTGCACCGGAGGTCGTCCGTCCCAGCTTCCGCACATCGAGTCCCTGCTTGTCTTCTTACCCACACGTACCGTTCGTTCGCCGCCAGAACGCGTGCCGCCACCAATGGCACGCACGCGCCACCGGGTGCATGCATGCATGTTCCAGGTTGTGCTAGCTTGTGAGCAGTCATGCATGGCGCCGACGCTGTGGACGCACCCTTATTTTACAACAAACTTCAATTGCTCTTTGTGCTGCCCTGAGCCCCTGACGCATGTCAAGCACGGACACTTAACAGTCTAATCAGAAATCACACGGCGGCAAAACAAAGCTTTCGGCAGTAGTGCACGATCTGGGTGATAATTCACATGAGCGCGCGCATGGAACTCGGGGCGGCGGCGTCATCTTGGCTCTCTCGATACGTAGGCTGCTACTCGATGCCTGACATACTTGGCTGCTACCTGCTACACAGTGTCAGTCACAAAAGACTAGAAGGTGAAACAATATATCCTAGATATATGGACTTGCTGGTCTGTGAACCACAAATGGTTCTGAAAATGATGGAATTTTGGACAGAGCCGAGGGCAGAGGAGAGAGATGGGTACCGTTAGCTGTACATTTAAACCTGATTCACAGAGCATTCTGCAGACAAGAAAGTTATAAGAGGTTCAGAATTTCAGCGACGATTGCAAAGAAGGCAAAAAGTTCACGATGATTGCAAAGAAGGCAAAAAGTACTCTCATCAGAAGTCGTTCGTTAACGTACTGTGTTTCACCAAATTCGTCTCAGGAGCATCGGATGGCGTCATTCAGTTATTACCTCGAGCGGGGATGACTATAAAAACAGCTAAAAGCGTTTTCAGTTATTTGCGTGCAAAACATTGTTTTAGTTGTTTATGCATGAAAAAGTGACTCTAGACTTTATGCATGAAAAACAGTCCATTCTACTCATGATCCAAAAAATTTTCAATGTAGGTAGAGATGCACCATCCAATAAATTTGTACAATGGAGGAATCGAACACCAGTTCCATAACTTCAAAGCTCGTTAACCTAACCAACTCCATTTTTTTATTATTTTGGAGATGGTTACACACTCTGATAATACTGTTCATGCCAGGTGTGCTTGTTGAATCCTCTGGCTGATTCAGTTCGGTCGGCAGATTGTAGGGTACGTGTCGTTCCTTGGTCGAATTGGCACCTTTCATTGCGCATACCAAGTTAGCAACGCATCTTCTCCATATCTTTTCCATCTCGAGTTGAACAACATGCTATTTCGGATCCAGAGACATTAGACGATCACTCACACACAAAAGCAACAGTCCGGTTGTCACCTTGTCACTCCAGTCTATTCATATCAAAATTAAGTTGAGTACAAGCGTGTCTTTCTTCGCTGCATTGCATTTCTACATTTGCGCTGCAAAACTGAACCAAAGTTGCGCAAGATCTTTCTGCTTCTGAGTTGAGTGGAAACGGAACCTCATGTTCATATGTCCATATAGAAAAAGAATGTTTGGTAGAGTCGCTGATCTAAATTTGTGTCCTTATCACACCCTGAAAGGAAATGGACGGCAGGCAGTTGGAAAGATAACAAGCACTCACAAATAGGGCTGGAAAAAAAGTTCGAGGCTCGTGAGCCAGCTCGGCTCGATTTTAATTTTGGATCGGCTCGGCTCGGCTCGGTCTTCTTAATGAATCAAGTCGAGCATCTATCATAGCTCATTTGTTAACGAGCCAGCTCGTGAGCTTCTCGCGAATAGTTTGATTAGCTCGATAGATTCGATTATATAGAAACACTAACTATAATTCTCTAATAAGATGGTAGTTTTTATGTTGAGTGAACCTCAATTTATCCAAAAAATAAACCAAGTTCAATATAGATAGAAATCATGTTCAATGTTGGATCATCTTTTTATTTTTATCGTGTCCGCTCCTAGAACGTCAATAATAGTGGGACAGAGGGAGTATTTTTTATCTTTATTGACTTATATTGGTATTTTTTTGTAATATTGTGTTATATTATGATTTTTGTGTTGTTGGCACAATCTATATTTAAAAAAATTGACTAAAATCACCTAAATTTTTGTCACAAAAGTTTTAACATACTTGGCTCGTGAGCCTAACGAGTCATCTCGATATTTCTAAATGAACTGAGTCGACCTTCCATTTTAGCTCATTATCTTAAGCCGAGCCGAGCTAGCTCATTATCAGAACAAGCTTTAACGACCTGAGCCTTAATGAGCTGAGCTGGCTCGTTATCCACCCCTACTCACAAATTACACCTCTTCAGCTCAAAAAGAAATATTGAACACAAATTACAAGGTGCATATTACAACGCTGCTATCCATCAATCCGACTCTTTTGTCCGACTAACTTACGACTCAAGATACAGCCAACACAGCGCTCATATTCCACTAGTCGGACTCAAGTCGGTCAGAACCAGTCGGATGCAAAGCATTCTGTGCACATTAGTCATTAGACAAGCCGTTTGTACGACCGTGATCTTCTGTTGATCAATCGTGCGGCTAGGATTAGTATAGACAGCACTGCAGATGGGTCCCCCAGGGCAAACTCCAAAAGGTGTAGGCCTTCCATATAAATAAGTATCCGAGGTCGCCCCAGTACATGCAGTTTGCATCACCAGCAGCCTCTAGCTTCTCTTCTGAACTAGATCTCTCATCTTCCTGCCCTCCTCAATCTTCACTACCACCTTCGTCGTCAGCTGTGTGAACTTGCCAGCAGCTGCAGGAGGGTTCGTCTCCATGGCTCACCCGGTGGCGATCATCTGCGGCATAGTAGGTAAGCATCAATCCATGGCGGCCAGTGACGTTACAAGTGCGGAAATCAGTTTAGACCGTGCATGATGATCTTCTTCCTTCGTGTTGCAATGTCTTTGGATGGGCGGGAACGTACGCGCGTGCATGTTGTTTTTGATGCTACTCTCCTTTGTCGCCGTTTAGTTCCTTGTGATGTTGTGCACCTCGCATGTTGACGAACACGGTTCATCCATTTCATTTTCTTTCTCCTCTGATCTCTGAATTGCTTCGTGCGGTCGTGACGTTGCATTATAGTGCACATACATCTTTGTGTTTCTGGGCATGCATCTAGCTCGTGTAGACAGAAGAACATCCTTGTTGATTGATGAGTAGTTTCTTTTTTTTTTTTTTCGAAAGACCCGGCACATTGCCGGCATATATTAATAAGAAGAAGAAAGTTTACATGCGCCAGTGGCGCACTGATAATTTTACATCCCCCTAACAGGAAGACCTCCTACTGGGGCCAGAAACATTAAGCTACTACTCACTAACATGCCTCACAACCGCCGGTTCCAGGTGTTTTGCTCCAGCGAGCAGCCATTGACCGGCCTCATCCGTGATCGTGGTCATGATTCCGAGCACCGTCTTCTGCGCCCGGTCGAAAACTCTATTGTTTCTCTCCTTCCAGAGCATCCAAATGACAAGCGCCGCCAGTGATCTTTGCATTTTCCCTTCGCTGCCTGGTGCCAGCGCGAGATACCATTCCTGTATATTGTGTGCAGCATTCCAATTGCACGGAAGGAAGGACGGGCATGCTGCCCACTGGCCGATGTTCCCCCAGACCATTCGTGCAACTGGACAGTCGATGAACAAGTGTTCCGGCGTCTCCAGGTTGCGCACACATAGTTGGCAGAAGTATTCGTTTGGCCAGCCTCTCCGCTGCAGTCTGTCCGCTGTCCAGACTCGGTTTTGCAGCAGCAGCCATAAGAACAGTTTGCACTGCGCCGGCGCCCAGATTTTCCATGTGTCTTTATACACTGGAGATAAGATGGAGGTGGCAAACTGTACATCATACGCCGATTTTGCCGAGTAGGCGCCCGAGGCTGTCAGCGTCCAGATGATTTCATCTTCCTCATCGGTGGTTAAGTCGAGGGTTTCGTCTTCCACAAGCTGCCATAGGTTGAAGTAATCCGTGAGAATGTCATGGTTGAGGTTGTGCGCAATGTCTCTTATCCAGCGATCATCATGGATTGCATCGGCAATGGTCCGGTTTTCCTCCGGCTATGCTGGTATAGGGCTGGGAACAAAGCGGCCGGTGCTTGACCTTGTAGCCAACTGCAGTTCCAAAAGGTTGCTTTCTTCCCATTGTGTACTCGCACCCTGGTGGCCGCAGCGAAGAGAGCTCGGTCAGTTTGGTCTACCGGCAGCTCCATACCATTCCATGGTTTGTTCGGGCTAGTCCAGGAGTACCACAGCCATCGTAAGCGAAGAGCTCGGCTGAAACGTTCCAAGTCGTGTACGCCTAGACCTCCATGCTTGAGTGGCCGGGTGACCCGATCCCATGCGACTTTGCATTTCCCACCATGTAGGCGCTGCGTTCCCGCCCACAGGAAACGGCGTCGTGGCTTATCATATTCTTTGAAAAACTTCTTTGGTAGCTTGAGGGCTGTGAGGACATATGTTGGGATTGCCGAGAGCACCGAGCGCACAAGTTCTCGGCGACCTGCAATGATGAGTAGTTTCTGGGCATGCATATAGCCTTGTCGTCTTCAGCTTTCCGGCCACATTGATCTAATCCTTTTCCTTGTTTAGCTAGCGGTGACTGGCACATCACATATAGCGTGGTAACCTCTCCAAACTCCAAAATTAAACCTAACACCTTTAATTTGCACTTCTAGCTAAAAACATAAATGATGAGAGTTGCTGTCCAGCACAACTCGCTCGGAAATGACGATCGGTGGATGAACAAGGAAGGCGTGCGCCTGCAAACCATGCCATAAGTATACATTTGCTTGCACAAGAGAATTAACAAAAAGAAAATGCAATTAAAACCATGAGATCCCACCCAACAAACTACTATACTACTCTGCTTTAGCAACGTGAATAAAATGATTCTGATAGGATGGCACTGATGACAAGAGTTTCTTGTTGTTCACATTTCTTCAGGAAACATCATTTCCTTTATGGTGTTCCTTGCCATAAATATTTGCACCGGAGAATTAACAAAAATAAAATTAATTAAAACCATGAGATTCCACCCCAACAAACTACTAGTAGTAGTACTACTTTGCATTAGCAATGTGAATAAAAAGGACATGACAGGATGGTACTGATGACAAGAGTTTCTTGTTGTTGTCATTTCTGCAGGAAACATCATTTCCTTCATGGTGTTCCTTGCCCCAGCGTA
The DNA here is from genome assembly GCA_012490785.1 of Eragrostis nindensis. NCBI lineage: Eukaryota > Viridiplantae > Streptophyta > Magnoliopsida > Poales > Poaceae > Eragrostis > Eragrostis nindensis. The sequence goes on from JAAXCT010000058.1 coordinate 1,421,387, forward strand.
AGTTCCTTTTTCAGGCTTCACTCTGTTGTAGATCACCATGAACACGAACTAGTCGGTTGGCAAGTAGATCTTATTATCTAAAAAAAGTACATAGATCTTTGACGACTGATCAGTGGCTGATCACCGATACATGGATGCAGGTCGACGTTCTGGGAGGTGCGCCGCCGGGGGACGACGGCCGGGTTCAGCTCGGTGCCGTACCTGGCGGCGCTCCTCAGCTCGGCGCTGTGGATCTTCTACGCGCACGTCAAGACCCACTCCCACCTGCTGCTCTCCATCAACGTCGTCGGCTGCGTCGCCGAGGCCGTCTACATCGCCCTCTTCTTCGCCTACGCGCCGAGGAGGGAGAAGGCGAGGACGGCCGCGGCCGTGCTGCTCGAGGCGGCAGCCATGGTGGCCGTCGTCGCCGTCACGCTCAAGGGCTTCACCGCCCGCGACCACCGCGTCAAGTTCCTCGGCGGCGTCTGCCTCGGCTTCTCCCTCGTCGTCTTCGTCGCGCCGCTCGCCGTCGTCGTAAGCTAGCTAGCTAGCGCTTGATTAATTACTGCATGCATGTGCTAGCATTTTGGCTGAACTTCATTTAGATTACAGCATGTCAGCTAATGATGAACTCGACCGACCGATTGAATTGCGCAGGTTAAGGTGGTCAGGACGAGGAGCGTGGAGTTCCTGCCCTTCGGCCTGTCCTTCTGCCTCTTGCTCAGCTCCGTCGTCTGGTTCTTCTACGGCTTCTTCACCAAGGACAACTACGTCATGGTAATCACCAACCAACCAATTGATTTCATCTTGTCTCAAATTAATTAACGCCGTGGACATGCATGCATGACACGACTTGCTTGCTAAACATGCACGTATGATTCCATTGTTCAATGTTCACCTGCAGTACCCGAACGTGGCCGGCTTCTTCTTCAGCTGCGTCCAGATAGCGCTCTACTTCTGGTGCCGCAACGCCGGGAACGAAGACGGAGGCGCGCCCGTACCACCGCCGCCACAGCTGCCGAACGGCGGCGCCGCCCCGGCTGCGCAGGGAGAGATCATCGAGCTGCCCCCCGTGTGACCATGGACTGTTAATGGACAACCAGACTATTGGTTACTCTTGCAGTATCATCTGTATATATCGCTTCATTACTACTGGTGGACTACGTTATGTAATTAGTAGTTACATTAAGGCTTGTTCGATGGAGTGCCTGCCCAATAAAGAAGCATGTTCCTCGTGTGACACGCGCGGTTATTGTACGTGCTCGATGATGTATTAGTCCTGGATCATGTCCTGATCAAAGTACTATTTATGGAACAAGAAGGTGGCTTTGAAGAATGTACTACTAGAGGGAATCCTTTTCCCAAAAAGAATTACTAAAGAGCAAAAGGTTCCGGAATAAGTTGTATACTATAGGGAGTACAATTATTAGTTGAACGTCATTTTCTTCGTTGTGGTGATCAGTTCAAGCTTCATTTTCTCCCCTTTTGTACTCTGAAATCTTAGATGTAGCACCATCATCTGCAATAAAAAGTTCAGGTCGGCCTTTGGCCTGCCGTAGTTCCGCCTAAAAAAACATCAACAGCACTAGGTTGACTTACATCTTTGGCTCGGCAACTGCCACAGGCTTGGAATAGCCCTAGTAGCGAGTCCCCTGTGCATTTCCAACAGATTCTCGTTCCATCATACCAGCAGATGGACAATCGCCAATGCATATCACAAGAGAAGCCTATAGGCATAGGTGCAGAAAGATGATGAACCGCTCATTCAAAGCTTTTCGTTTTGTGTGCTTAACGCAGGACAGCGTGACAGCACAAAAACTAGCAGTGACATTATCCTGAACGATGGTAAAAACAAATTAGCATTTTTTTCAGAGTAGGTACACCATCAGAATTTCAGATACTACGGGTCAAGAGAATAGGACCCTAAGAATCACTGGATCATAAAGCTCTGTGGCCACCAGGAAATTAGAAAGGGCAGCTACATCTTTTATTTATTTTTTATTTTTTTTTGGGAACGGAGGCAGAAGCGCTGCCTTTTCATAAGAAGAAAGGGGGCAGCTACATTTCTCCATGCTTTAATCTCAGTATACCGCCTTGACAACAGAAAACAAAGTTTTTCTTCTGATCGTCATCCTCACAACGGATGGATGTTTCACACACGAACTATATATTGCACCAAGCAGTAATTGCATATGCCACAATATTTTCCAGTCTATCTTAACCTACAGTATCTAACTCGCATTATCCATTCACAGAGAGTCAGACAGGGATTTATGTTCGTCCACCAAGAAACTGATGAGGTCACTAGTCATTGAACAGATGCGTTCCAGGACAGAAAAGTTTTGTTTCCTTTACAACATTTGCCTCTTGCGTGCTTGAGCAGGATGTTGAAGATGAAGTGAGAATCATACATATACACGAAACGATGCCCTCATGTTTCTTGCAATGACACTCCCTGGCGACTGGCTGATGATGAGGATGAAGCTCCCAGATCACATGACTTGGAGATTACACAGAGAAGACCATCAATGACACCTTGAATCTCAGGCCGATCAATATCACTTTCCATAATGCAATTCTTGGCCACCGCAAGAGCCATGGAGAGCACATCCACAGATACACGGCCACGTAACCTTTGATCAACAAGTTCCTCACAGTTATTTGGCTCATTTAACTTGTCTCTTGCCTGCAAAGGCAATATTTCTCAAATGAATTAATCTAGGGATAAATAAGGAGGATTAAATATCTGCAAAAGGTGTACCACTGATAGTTTCCAGAACCAGGTGTAGCATATCTCCACGCCAATGGTAAAACAATCATATGTGTAGAAACCAACTCTCTTGGGTATATTCAACTTCAGGCAAGCAAGAGAAAAATCACAAGTATGTTGGCATGTCCTTCAGTTAATATATCTCCATTAGTTCCAGAAACGATGTTTCAACTTTAGACCATTGATCTGAAATCTCTTGGGTATATTCAACTTCAGACAAATAAGAGAATCACACATATGTCGGCATGTTCATCAGTTTTTATAAATCCATTAGTTCCAGAAAAGATGTTTCGACTTTAAATCATCCATAGATGTGCTTCCAAATGAGCTCAAACGAGTCACTACTCCAAAAATTTCTCTAACTCCATCATAGGCTCCAAAACTTTATGTAACTCCATAATAGGCTCCACAACTTGCTCTTTAATTCCACCCGGAAAGGATCAACAAATTAGATACAGGGAAACAATATAAGCAAAATAAAACTAAAGATAAATATATTGCTGGAACCAAGAGGCATACCCAAAAAACTAGATTCTGGTCCCCCTCTCGCCTAGAATTATCAATGGCTTTCCTTCCAGTAATGATCTCCAAGAGGCACAACCCCAAAACTGTATATATCTGACCGAATTGATAGGGATGAGCACAAAGCATACTCTGGTGCAATATATCCGGGTGTTCCCTTCATTCCAACTGTATGTGCAAAAAGCTCATCACCAGCTGGGGCAATTTTAGCAGCCCCAAAATCAGAAACCTTTGGCTGAAAGTCGTTGTCTAATAAAATGTTTGATGCTTTGAAGTCTCTGTGAATGATTGGTGGATTGGCTCTAAGATGGAGTTGCTCCAGACCCCTAGCTGCACCAAGGGCAATATTCATTCTTGTCTTCCAATCCAAGTCTATTTCCACATCTGTAAAAGTCCAGCTCATTTTTATCAACAAAACCTTGAGACTTAATAACTTTTTAAACAGTAAATCCAGAGTTCAGGAATAGCGTAACTATAAATAACTTCTGCAAGTAGAAATATCAAACTTCTTCGCATATCAAAGTGAAAAGTGATGTTTGTCACACAATAACCAGTTCATGGTTACGATGAAGGTCATAAGCTCATCTTCCCTTCTTTGTTTGACATACTACATACACCAGCAGCCTGTTCACACAAGACACACGAATGGGATTCACAGCTATACTCCTTGAGGTACAGTTTCTTCCTATGCAAACAAACAAAATTCATTCTGAAGGCACCTAGATATACTAAGCACTAGAGATAAAGAAATCCAAATCAACCTGCAGTGCAAGTTGAATACACAAAAATATAAACAAACAGTGCAGACAGCGAAAACTGGATTGTAGAAAATTATGGAGCAAAATTGAATATTTCCTGCAAAAAAATCTCTTTTTTTTTTCATAGAAAACCGCAAAAACATCTGATCTGAACAATCCCGAAATGGATGGGCTACAATGTTTTCGCGACCTAAGTCTCTACAACAGAAAAGACCTTTGGTGCCAAAGCTTCCTTGCATGCTTTACCAACTTAACATAATCAAGCAGGTAAGCAGCCAACCATTATCAGTTCATATAACTAAAGGACACATAGGTAAAGCTCAGACTGAGTGCAGAGATAGAACTTACCACTCAAACATTTCCGCAACGTCCCCATTGGCATATATTCGTACACAAGAAGGCGTTCCATTCCCTCAGAACAGCAACCGATTAGCTTTATAATGTTTGGATGGTCCATTGAATTAAGCACATAGACCTCCTTAAGGAACTCATTTTTCCGCTGTTCAATACCATGTCTACTGCTTCCACCAAAGCTCAAACGCTTCACAGCAACCTGGTTCATAGTAAAAATGAACTGTTATCAACAGGAAACTATTGTAGTTTATCCAAAGCAGGAAAAACAAAATCTAGGCACAAAATCAGAATTTGTGTTCATAAGTTTTTCTTGTTCAAATACAAAGATTGAGGTTTATATCATTTTCACTATGAAAATTGTGATGACCCACCTCCACTACAAGTGCACTTCTAATACATAATATGTGCCCACATAAAATGGATGAAGAAAAGCAAGAGAAAATGATTTATTTCTAGACAATTTATTCCTTAGCCAACTCTGTTGACTCCCCATCTGGCTTAATCTGTGAAAACAGTGACATTATTTTAACATGTTCAATACTAGTACCAACCTTTCCAAACCTGGGCAAGCGGCCTTCATAGACTTGGCCGGAGCTACCAGAGCCTATCTGGCGGTTCTCACTGAAATTAGCAGTTGCAGCCGAGAGCTCTGAGAAGCTAAATGTTTCCACGTTCAAATTGAAACTTGGATGTTCATCATTGGATCCTGCGGACACTGCTGATGAACACAACTAATTAGCTTCAAAGCCAGACTCGACTTTTCATGTTAAGCTCAAAAGAACTTATACAACGCTAGGGATCTCAACAACCCAAAGCAGACAATAAACTGAATTGATCAAATATGACAGTCATTTCTGCATACCAACATGTCATTGAGCTAGAAATTGCATAAATCAAGAACAATGAAAGGAGCCTCTTGTCCTCCTCTTTTTTCTTTCCACCAACTATACAATACAAGTAAACCTGCATTTCTAGGAACCGTACAAAAATTAAACAATACAAGAACCATACTCAAGCGACATGCATTTCCAGGAACAAATCAGGATTCGTAGATCATTATCAATTTTGCACTTGTAATCTGGGGTATATGTATATGTACTAATTGGGCATGCAAACAACTCCGAGTAAAAATTATGATGCAACGACCATGAAGCTAACCAAACTATCATAAGGCAAGTAATCGAATCTCGGCACTTGATTAAAACACATTGAACTAAACAAAGAATCCAAGAACCCAAATTACAAAGCCCTAGAAAGCCCTCAAACGAAAGCTGCCCAAGACAAGGCCAAACCTGCTGCTGACGCTGACACCGATGCGGACGCCTGGGTGTTCTCCCTTTTGCCGGACCCAGAATCTTGCGGCTTGAAGCAGCGGCGGAACCTCTTCATCCTGCCTCGTCCTACAAAGGAAAAGAAAGAACCCAAGAAGATTAACCGAATCGCATGGGGAAAGGAAGTGCTACGAATCGACGAGTTCGAGGCATCGCGGCTACCCTACTCACAGCAATGAACTCGTTCTTGGGCGGAATCGGACTTCTTGGAGCGGCTTTACTGGGAATGGTGTTCGAGGAGGACGAGCGGAAGCGATGGAGGTGTGCGGGGGTCTGCAGCTTTGGGCCTTTGGCTTGCGCGGCGGAAGGAGGAAAGGGGCGGATGCGAGTCTGCGATTCTCTGCGTCAATAGCGATAAGAACCGGTCATCAGCGCCGGGCCGCCAAGGTCGGGTGGCGCCGTCAGCGGGCTCGGCGAGGACCTGAATTTGCAGAAAGAAATGTTTCGTTTTTTGTCGCCTTTTAGAGAGTTTGCTGACAAAAATATGTGTGTTTTTTTATCGAAGACAAAATGAAGTTCCATAACATGGAATTTGAGAGTTTTTTTAAGGAGGTCATGAAGTTTTTTTAATTACACAGTACAACTCAAATAATCACAACGCACAAACATTCACCTATATGAACACACGTACGCAAACCCTACTTTATAAGCATATTCGAAAACTGAGCCGACAAATTTTTGAGATTGACGAAATCACCACTGACGCTTCACTATCGACCGGGCGTCACCTACCACTAAAAGTACAATGCCGTTAAATCTTAGGAAATTCGCTCCCAGAAGGAGTCGAACTCAAGATCTAAAATGCAACCGAGGCTCTTTAACCACTAAGCTACAGGCTTTTTGATTTTTGCTCGGGGAGTGGAGGCTCTTTAACCACTAAGCTCGGGGCGTGAAGGCTATTTAACCACTAAGCTACATCCATCACTAAGGGGCTGATTGGTTAGCTGGTTTTATCGCAGCCAGGCTCTCGGGATGCGACGTCTTCGTGATTGGTTAGCTGGAGAAGCGTGAGAGCCTGTTTCCCACGATGCAATGTGCGCCTCCGAGCCAGGCTCCGTGGATGCAGCAAAAATGGGCGTTTCTGGCGGGCCTGGCTCGCCTCATGCCTAGACGCGTGCAGTGCTGCACCAAAACAGAGACAAGCGGTGCGGGCATTAGGCCAACCAATCAATTTCCCTGCACATCCTACCAGCATGCATACGAGCAACCAATCACGGCAGAATCGCATGTGTTGAGCCTGGCTCCGTTGAGCCTGGCTTTCGGGTGCGAGACAGGCTCCGCTGAGACGAGAACCAATCACACCCTAAGTTGCCGCAGTGGTGTGCTGTGCCAGGCCACGCGTCCACGCCCCGAAGGCCGGCAGGGGGAGATGAAGCCCTTCCACCAACGCTGTAACGTAACGTGATGTACCGTCAATTCTTTGCAACCTGGTGTGAGGATCGAAACCGACACGGCCGACACCACTATATATTTGACAGAGCCAACAAGAAATAGTGTTGTCGGCACCGCGATCCTTGACGAGTCCACGCACGTCCATGGACGCCGCCGCGCGCCGCGCACCGCAGGCATGGGCCGAGCTCCCCGCCGACACGGTCGCCGACGTCGCGCGCCACCTGCACGACCCCGGCGACTTGGTCCGCTTCCACGCCGTGTGCCGGCCGTGGCGCGCGGCGCCGCCGCCGCCAACGACGACCCTCCTCCCGTGGCTCGTCGCGCCGTGCGGCCTCTTCTCCTCCGGCCTGCGTCTCCGCACGCCGTTCTCGAAGTCATCGAAGAAGAAGAGCCTGTACCTGGTCCACCGCCCCGCCCTCCGTTCCAGGAGGTTCGCGGGCTCCGACGCCGCCACCGGCCGGCTCCTCGCCGCCGGCGTGTACAACGACGACGCCACGGCCAACCTCGTCGACCCGCTCACCGGAGACGCCGTCCCGCTGCCGGAGCTGCCTCGAAACGTCGCCCGGGGTCCTGACCGGACACTAGGCGTCGTCTCCGCCGACGGCTCCGTCCTGTTCTACGTCATGCAGCTGGGCCGCCCCGTGGCGGTCGTCCTGCGGCCCGGCGAGGCCTGCTGGGAGAACGTGTACGTGCCCTGCCCGGAGGGGATGAGCAACCGCGAGTTCATGCTTATGGACGAGCACGACCGCCGCGCCGTGGCGCTGTGCTCGTCGGGCGTCCTCGCAGGCGGCGGCGAGCGCGCCATGGCGAAGCTGCCGCCGGTTCCTTACTCCGGAGACAGATACGTGGTCGAGTCCCTCCACGGCGAGCTGCTGTGCGTAGACGTCCCAGACCGCCTTGACCCGCGTCTGCGTCAGGAAGCAGCGGACGCGTTGCCTTCGGTGTCCGTCCACGCGCTGGAGCTCGACGACGGCGGGAAGCCTCGGTGGGTGGAGCGAGGGCGCGGCGGCGATGGCGGCCTGCAACGTGTCTGCTTGTTCCTCGGCTGGGAGAGCAGCTTCGCCATGGATGCTCGGGAGTTTTCCGGCACCGAAGCGGAGGTGGCCGGCGGCGGCGGGTGCGCCTTCTTCGTGGGCAGGCACCCGGGGTGGGTGGAGGGGAAGAAGGTCTTTGCCGTGTACAGGTACAGCTTCCGGGACGGAACGACGACGGTCGTGGACGAGCTGCCGGAGTTCTTCGACGGAATGTCCATGTGGTACACGCCTCGGCCGAGGATTTCTCCGTTGCGTTCACGACGCGCGCCGCGCAGTAACGGCAAGTAGGAAACTGGCTATGTTCACCAACTGTTCCTACTTGGGAATCTTGCTTAACTTTTACGTTGACAGAAGCATTTTTTACCTTTAATCTAATTAATATGAATATATGCAAAAAAAAAAACGGTGCGCCGGGGCACTTTGCCGCTAGAGCGCCGGTACGGCGGGCGTACGTTGCCGGTGAAACCGTCACGTTCATGTCCTCCAGGAAGAGCTCTCGCGCGATAAACGCTCGGGCCACTGTGCGGTCTTCCCAGCGCCATCATATCGACGGACGGCCGAGTTTGGTCGAGGCCGCCGGTGCACCACGAGGTCTCCAAACAAACTACGGTGCGACTCCAACTCTGCTCGATCGGGCACGGAATCGTTTTTGGTCCTCCACAAGCACAAACTCACGTAGCTAACATGGACTCCTTTGTATCCAAAAACTTGATCGACCGCGTGCACGCACGTATATACAAACACGCCGACCGGCCGGTCGCTCGCGAGTGAAAACACCCCTCCAGGCCACGGCGGTTCGCCCTCATCAGATCCGATCCAGAGACGACATGGCCGGCAACGACAACGACGTCGCGCGTGACGCCTCGCCGCCATGGGCCGACCTCCCCGCCGACCTGGTCAGCGATATCAAGGGCCTCGTCGGCGAAGCCGGCGACTTCGTGCGCTTCCACGCCGTGTGCAGGCCGTGGCGCCAGGCGCCGCCGCCTCTCACGCCCAGCATCTTCCTCCCGTGCCTGATCGCGCAGAAACTGCTCGACAAAAACCGGGACTTGCACCTCCACTCGCCGTTCTCAGCTGCAAAGCATCGGCACGCGCGCACCTCCACCCTCGCCGGCAAGACAATCGAGTGCTCCGACGCCTCCAGAGACCTCGTCCTCGCCGTCGACTCCGTCAGCCTGGCCGAGCTCGTGCTCATCAACCCGCTCACCGGAGACGCCACCTCCTTGCCCGAACTGCCTCAAATCATGTACCCAATGCACGATTGGAGTGGGCAACGGTCAACCGCCACCGTCAGCAACGGCATTGTCATGCTCAACACGAACGTGGCCTCCTTTGCCGTCTTCTCGCATAGGCCCGGCGAGACCGGCGACTGGGAAGAGGTAGACGTGACGACGTGCCCCACGAACATGAACTTAAACTACGCCCCGCATCTGGATCGCCGGGCCTTAACTCTGAGCTGCGTCCTTCGTGGAGGCACGAGCGCGGTGGCCAAGCTGCCGCCAGCGCTCCCTAAGGCACGTAGGTACGTGGTCGAATCCCACGGCGAGCTGCTGTGTCTTGATGTCGTCCTGGGCAACACGCAGCCCGAGTTCGGAGTCTGCCGGCGCCGGACAGCAAACGCGTCGATATCCGTCACCGTCCACGCGCTGGAAGTGAACCTGCAGGACGGGAGGCCTTGGTGGGTGGAGAGAGAGCACGGACGCGGCCTCGAGCACGTGTGCTTCTTCCTCAACGGCGGGAGCGGCTCAGGTTTCACCGTTGATGCTCGGGAGTTCACCGGCGGGGAGGTGGTCGGTGGGTGCGCCTACTTAGTTGGAGAGCACATGAAGGAGACGATTGAGGGGAGGCTCAAGAGGGGTTATGCCGTGTACGGGTACAGATTCAAGGACGCCACGGCGACGGTCGTGGACGTGCTGCCTGATGGCTTTGGGGGTCACCATGGCTTTGTTAGCATAAGGTTCATGTGGTACATGCCTCGCCCGACGATATCTGCGGTGCTTTCACCATCGACATGAGCGCTAACCGCAACAGATCAGGCAGGTTCCTGGAACTATAGATTTCTCATCCAGAACTTGTTGCCAATGATCGTAAGTAACACAAACTTGTAAGCATAGACGTAATGCAAGTGAATTTTGCATCAATTTTGTCATCGATAAATGCTTGCCCACTGCCTGCTGGATCAACCTTTCCTCGCTAAGGCTGCGCCGAGCTGTGTGGCTCTCGGCGACCTGTATCTAATGGCGCTTCGTGGAAGTCCCGAGCCGCTGTAATTGCCTGATACTTCATTAAGCTCGTGTGAAAAAGCATGCCTGCACCGTCTCACTCGAAAAAGCATGCCCGCACCGTCTCACTCGAGATCATTGCTGCAGCTCACAGTCCGGTCTGACCGTCTCAGCCGGCACCATGGCATTTGCCTATTCGATGACTATGAAACATGTTCCGTCATGCATGCAGCAAGCCGGAATAGTCGTGCACCATGATGGGGCCATCGCCAAGGTATGGTTTCCCATGGTGAGCAGATGTGTTAGATGCTCGTCATCTAGCGGGTCCATGCCAAAAAAAATCTAGAAGTTTTTATTGGAAAACCGAATCACTAGTGGATTGAGAGGTGGTTGTGTTGAAAATGAATTATATGCCCATCCGTTTCCATCAGCAAATTAATATGGTATAATAAGGCCAGACGTCTCAAGTTTGAATCATCACTAGCATGATTTATTAAACTAAATTATAACCAACTCTCATTAATTCAACATTTACGGTTTAAGGGAGCCTGCACGTGAGAGGAATCGTGAAGTATAAGTGAATGATTATCCTTCCCCATCAGGTAAAACTTTTTAGGTGCAACTGATCGGTGACCCAGTATTTATCTGCTTTTGGTTCTCTCTCTTCCAAATTGAATTGGGCTGTAAATTTGGTATGCTAACCCAATATATGATCAATCACCAATTTTTTAATATTTATGGAGCTAATTTTGGATGGCTACGAATGTGGGTGGATTTTTCCTTTTTTTTCTTAAGATTTTATATGTTGAAATTTTGCATAATAAATAATGTGTTTCTACAATGACGTCAGGAACAACTTTAGCAAAACTTTATGTAATTTTATAGTTTATGAAGTGCAATGAACATAATTTAACTACTTACCATTAATGTTTTGTTTAACATGTTATCTTTACAACTTTGTGTTGAACTAGTCGACTTAAGATCGAACCTATAGTCATTCGAAAATATATCACATTTATACATAGTGAAATATTGAAAGGGTACACAATAAATTTGCAAATTGACTTGGACTTTAGCCTCATGAGTCATGAATTTAGATCGCACCATTTCGCCAAGGGAGTTCTCCTCATTGTTGGTGCTTTTAATAAAGATCTTAAACCCACTCAGTATGGCACATATTTTCCACAGTAGGGCCACTCCCCGAAATTTCATTACCGTGGCAACGGAATTACAAGTATTTATGGAGGTAAACATCTATCACTACCAGTTCTTACGAAACGGGAAAAGCAAAACAGTACACTACCAGAAGTCTCTACAGCTTATTACTCTAGAAAAGTAAAAGTTCAGCAGCTTTGAGATCACCCAGAAGGAACACCAGGTTGGCCTAGGCGCCATCTCATTTCCATCGTCCCATTTCGCTTTCTTGCCCGTCAGGGGCTGAATGTTTTCCACCGGAGCTCTGCTTTATCCATTTGTAACCGCCCTCCTCTGGTGCACCTCTTGGTCGTCAATCCTCGCATGGAGCTACACCGCTGTCTGTTGAAGCCCCCCCCCCCCCCCCCCCCCCCCCCCCCCCCCGCGTGCGCGCGCGCGCCCAATCAGCATTGCTTTGTCCTCGTCCTTCTGCAAACATGCCCAGTATTTTAGAAATACGCAACCATAGCATATGATCTCTATAGGAGATCGTACAAATTTTGATTCAAAGCAGATTATATTTCTTAGTTTCCAGATAGCCCACAGCACCGCTGCTAGCCCAGCAATGTAGAACTTTTCGCCACCATTTAAGTGTTGTTTAACCCATATCATATATTGTTCAAAATTCCCAGGTTACACCTGGCCTCAATCACCAAGCCAATTAGACTCCAAACATATTTCGCCACCTGACAACCAAAAAAGAGGTGTTGTATGTCTTCATTTTCCTCCCAGAAGGCACACTTTTTGCAATGAGCCATAAAAAGTACTTGCTCTTCAGGGGAATTTTAGCTTTCCGCAGATCTTTATAGCTCGGCCTGTGTTCATCTCTGCAGAGATGTTCATACATTGATTTAACCGTGTATTTCCCTGATTTTTCCCATCGTCACCTGGGGCTATCCCTGTCTGATTCAGGCAGGTTGCCAAAATGATATCATTGAGTCTTCAATTCCGTTCTAGCATATATATGCATAACTCCATTGCCTCATCCAGAGTTGTTAAATACTATTGAGAATAATTATAAGTTTTTATTCTATCTCCTTGGTGGCCATTCCATTGACTTCTAACATTCATATTTTGTTTCTAAATATATTTTATTATCGTACTGAAAAATAGCATGAAAAATATTAACCTATTGAGAACTTTATTGCAATGATCTTGTTCATTGTACATAATGTCAATTATTGACATAATTTTTTGGATATATGAAACAAGAGATTATGAATTTCAATCCACAATAACTGAATCAATTTAGTTGACTTATTTCGTAGTTGCGAGAACTATGTGGCATGAATCGGCAACTACCCCAAGTGCTCCACAGCCAGTGTCGTCTCGTCTCACAAGATTGGGTCTTTTCAGACTTGTTTGATTAGGAAAAGTTTCGGGTGGAAAGGGAAACAACAAAGGGATCCGAATCGAACCTCTATTAGTGATATCCTATAGGTTAGGTAGGTCATATTTTTTTAAAAAGTATCTTTGATCTAGAAACGTCTTAAGCTTTATAGGATTTTTATTGGCTTAAAATATTAGGAGGTGACAGTCAAAATTCTATGGTAAAATAAGATTTTTTTAGCAAGAAAAATTATATAAAAATATTCAAAAGCATGAGCAAATTTGCCTGATGATGTGTGCTTCTGTACGTTTCTAATATATAGATCATATTGTTCTTGATAACAGATATATTGTATATGTGATATTAATAAGTATATGATAATTTGTTCATGATCCAAATCAAGAAAAAGTATATGGAGATGTAAGAAGATTATGAGTATAGACTTTCAAATCTAACTCTCCAAAGTGTTTAGTAATTTACATATTCAACACTATTGCTCTTCAGGCTATGATTAACTAAATGGCTCAGTTAGGCAATGAAAATTTAAAGTCTAAGGAAGAATATAATAATCCCTATCACGCAAGGGAATTAAGGCCCGTCATCCACTTAAAGAGGGAAAACCAATCACAACAAATAATTGCGTGGTGAAAATGTCTCACTGCCGTGTGTTCGCTTATTAATACTCCTTCTGTCCCTAAATATAGGACGTTCTGAGTTTGGTCAAAGTCAAACTTTGTAAACTTTGACTGTAAATAGCAAAATATTGAAAAACTTTTACAAAGTCTGATTATATTCTTAGATACACTATAAAAACAACTATCATAGTATGTAACTCTTTTTAATTAAAATATTTTATTTTTATAGATATTGTTCGTCAAAACTAGCAAATATTGACTTTGATCAAATCCTGAACACCCTATATTTAGGGATGGAGGGAGTAGTTACCAAAGCATTGTTTATAAGCTTCAAATGATAACATTAGTTTATTGCCTGAAATTGCAATTCCTTCTGTTTTGCTAGTAAAATGCATAATGAAAAATATCTTTGGTTTTATTAGACAATGAATATAAAACACGAGGTTTCAAGAAATCTATCTGTAAAAACTATTTTCAACACTTTCTGAAACTTATTTTAATTACTTTTTTCTAATTTAGACAATATATGAAGATGTCTCGGTTTTTCTCTGAATCCACATGAATGATTTTTTTTTTATCTTTGAAGACCATAAGGACCTGGGACGATACTTGGTACGAATTCTCGGAGTTTTATATGTTGTCAAACTTTTACAAATTCTGTCAGTCACCAATTCACTGCCCGGCTTGCCGGAGCACCACCGACCAAGCTGCAGCGGTGCGGAACTGCGGCAGTCGTCGGTCTTGACGTGTCCAATTTCTTGGACGACTTGGAGCCGTGCATGGAAACTCATTTGACTGTTCCATAACACCGACGGATTCCTGTATTCTGCAACCTTTGCATGAGAATCGAGCGCCGACACGGTAGACAGCACCACTATTCACAAACAAGAAATCCTTCGACGACGCCACAAACATGGGCGCCGCGCGTCGCGGGCCTCGGGCATGGGCCGAGCTCCCCGCCGACACGCTCGTCGAGGTCGCCCGCCACCTGCACGACGCCGCCGACTTCGTCCGCTTCCACGCCATATGCCGGCCGTTGTGCGAGGCGTCGCCGCCGCCTACAAGCCTCCTCCCGTGGCTCATGGCGCCGGTCGGCCGATTCTCCTTCGGCCTTCGCTTCCGCACGCCGTTCTGGAAGCGACAGGAGATGTACCTGGATCACTCACCCGCCCTCCGCCGCAGGAGGTTCAACTGCTCCGACGCCGCCAGCCCCAGCATTTTCATGGGCGAGGACCGCACGGCCAGCCTCGTCTACCCGCTCACCGGCGACGCCGTCTCGTTGCCCGACCTGCCTCGAGCCATCGCCGAGGGCCCGCCGAGGGCACCGTCACAGCCGACGGCTCCGTCCTGTTCGACGCCACGAGGGGCCGTCTCTTGTCGGCCGTCGTGCGGCGGCCCGGCGAGGCGACGGCCGAGTGGGAGCGCGTCGACGTGGCTTGTCCGGCGGGCATGGCGGTGTGCACCCGCGAAGCCATGTTCCTGGACGAGGACAACCGCCGCACCGCGGCGCTGTGTTCGTCGGGCGTCCTTGCCGGAGGCGCACGCGCCGCGGCGAAGCTGCCGCCGATGCCAATCCACGGAGAACGATACGTGCTCGAGTCCCTCGGCGGCGAGCTGCTGTGCGTGAACGTACTGATCGTTGACCCGCGTCTTCGTCGGAGAGCGGACGCGCCGGCTTCCGTCTCCGTCCACGCGCTGGAGCTCGACGACGACGGCGGGAAGCCTCGGTGGGTGGAGCGAGGGCACCGCATTGGCGAGCAGCGGGTATGCTTGTTTCTCGGTTGGGAGAGCAGCTTCGCCGTCGATTCCCGGCAGTTTTCTGGCAGCGCAGAGCTGGGCGGCGGCGGCGGCGGTTGCGCCTTCTTCGTGGGCAGCCACCCGCGTCGGACGAAGTGGGAGATGGTCAATGCCGTGTACTTCAAGGATGGCACGGCGACGGTCGTGGACGAGCTGCCTGTTAATTTTGGCGTAATGTCCAATTGGGTCACGCCTCGGCCGAGGATATCTCCGTTGGGTTCACGACGCGCGCTGTAACCGGCAAGTCGGAAACTGGCCATGCTCACCGAGGATATCTCCGTTGGGTTCACGAACTCTTTTTCTAAACATGATCGAACGTGTGCACAGATATACAAGCAGATCGAGCGATCCAAGAACACCTCCTGACAACGGCGGTTCGCCCTGGTCAGGTCCGATCCATAGCCATGAACGACAACGGCGCGCGTGACACTTCGCCGCCGTGGGCCGAGCTTCCGGACGACGCGCTCAGCAAGATCGCCGGCCACCTGCACGAAGTCGGCGATTTCGTGCGGTTCCACGCCGTGTGCTGGCCGTGGCGCGAGGCACCGACGCACACGCGCCGCTTCCTCCCGTGCCTAATCGAGCAGAGCATGTTCGAAGACAATGAGGTGCACCTCCGCTCGCCGTTCTCAGGAAAGCTTCCGCGCGCACGCACCATATTGACCCTCACCGCACTCACCGGCGAGACATTAGAGTGCTCCGATGCCTGCAGCGGCCGCATCTTCGCAGCCAGACGTGACCGGACCGTGCTCATCAACCCGCTTACCGGAGACGCCACATCCTTTCCTGCACCGCGTAAAATCATGGACCCAATGTACTGGAGGACTAGGCGAGGGGCAACAGGCACCGCTTGCGGCGGCATTGTCATGTTCAACACTAGAGTGAGCCTGCGCCGTGACATGGCGATCCCCATGCTTCGGCCCGGCGAGACCGACGACTGGGAAGAAGTAGACGTGACGACCTGCTTGGACCTCAACGACACCCAGGAGCTGGATGAGCACACGTGTCGGGCCTTAGCGCTGTGCTCATCCGGCGTCCTCCAAGGAGGCAGGAGCCACGAACGGAGCCTATGACACGTAGATACGTTGTTGAATCCCAAGGCGAGCTGATGTGTCTTGATGTCCTATGCAACACCCCAACGTGCTATTCGTGGAGCCAGGAAGAAGCAAACACGCTTGCTTTGATATCGGTCGCCGTACACGTGCTAGAAGTGGGCGAGGAGGACGGGAGGCCTCGGTGGGTGAAGAGAGAGCACGGTCGCGGCATCGAGCACGTGTGCTTCTCCCTCAACGAAGAGAACGGCTCAGGTTTCACCATCGATGCTCGGGAGTTCACGGGCGAAGAGGTGAGCGGTGGGTCCGCATACTTCGTTGGAAAACACCTGACGGCACGGCGACGGTCGTGGACTTGCTTTCTGATGACTTCGGCATAACGTCTATGTGGTACATGCCTCGGCCGACAATATCTGCGCGGCATGAGCGGTAACCAACACATCAGAATCCTAGAGCTAGATTTTTCTCGTCCCGAACTTCATGCCATGTAGTACAGCGTTGTAAGCATACACTGATATACACAAGCAAAGATTAATTAGCTTACGTCCTGTTCTCTCTTATAATAACGAACTGATGTTAAGTAAATTTCGAACCAATTTATTTCACCTCAACCTCCGTTTCCTCGTCATCGATCAGCGCTTTGCCTGTTAACTTCGTCCTCGCCAAGGCTACGCTTACATGTGCATCCCCCCGCGTCAGTGCCACACCGAAATCCTGAGCTTGTACTCTGTAGCTCGTGCGGAAAAGCAGGCACGCATGCCTGCACTACTGTCGAGCGGAAATTGTGAGAGCGCACTGCACGTTGCGCTCTACTTGCTCGGTGATCTCCACTACACGCTCGGCACGTGTCCTGAGCCAGAGAGCGGCTAACGCAGTTTCGCTCAAATCGCCAGGAAGACAGACCTCGTCGTGAGCTTCAACAGCGGACCAGCACCGCACCGGGTCCGCCACCAAGCAGCAAGGCCTTCTGGCGTGGATTATCGCGCGTCGTGCATCTGTCCGGCTTGCACCAGCAGGATGACGCTCCCTAAGTCGGCAAGGTGCTCAGGACGGTGCAGGACGTGTTCAAGCTTGCAGGCGATCGAGACAGACCCGTCGAGCGATCATGGGTCGCGACTCCGTTGCGATTTCTACTCCAACACAGAGCCGTTTCGTCCACGAGAACTTCACCGACTCCTTATTAGAATCCAAACTTGATCGTCCGTGCGCGCATACAAACACACGCCGATCGGTCGAGCGGCGGACTCGGATCAAGAGACATGGACGGAAACGACGACGCCTCGCCGCCGTGGGCCGAGCTCCCCGCCGACGCGCTCGGCGAGATCGCCGGCCGCCTGCGCGAACCCGGCGACTTCGTGCGGTTCCACGCCGCGTGCAGGCCGTGGCGCGAGGCGCCGCCGCCGCCTCACCCGCCCAGCAGCAGCTTCCTCCCGTGGCTAATCAGGCAAACCGCGTTCTACAACCACCACCACTTGCAGCTCCAGTCCCCGTTCTCAGTAGGGAAACATCGGCACACAGGCACGTTATTGACCGTCACCGCACTAACTGGTAGGAAATTAGAGAGCTCCGACGACGCCACCAGCGGCCGCGTCCTCGCAATCGATCATTTCTGTCGTGACCGGGCGGCGCTCATCAACCCGCTTAACGGAGATGCAACCTCCTTGCCTGCGCTGCCTCAAAGCATGTCCCTAGTGTACAGGTGGAATAGGCCACGGACAACCGGCACCGCTAGCAACGGCATTGTCATGTTCAACACTAGCGCGAGCATGCGCCGTCGCATGGCGATCGCCTTGCTTCGGCCCGGCGAGACGGACTGGGAAGGAGTAGACGTGACGACCTGCTTGGACCTGAACGACACCCAGTACCTGGATCAGCACATGCGTCGTGCCTTAACGCTGTGCTCATCCGGCGTACTCCGAGGAGGCAGGAGCGCCATGGCCAAGCTGCCACGAGCGGAGATCATGACACGTAGATACGTTGTCGAATCCAAAGGTGAGCTGATGTGTCTTGATGTCCTATTCACCCCAATAAACCAGGAAGCAAACGCGCCAACTTTGACATCGGTCGCCGTCCACGTGCTGGAAGTGGGCGAGGACGGGAGGCCTCGGTGGGTGAAGAGAGAGCATGGTCGCGGCATCGAGCACCTGTGCTTCTTCCTCAACCGCAACAACTGCTCAGGTTTCTCCATTGATGCTCGGGAGTTCACCGGCGGAGAGGTGAGCGGTGGGTGCGCCTACTTCGTTGAAGACCACCCGAAGAAGACGGAGAGGAGGCGCGAGATGGGTTATGCCGTGTACAGGTACAACTTCAAGGACGGCACGACGGCGGTCGTCGATGTGCTGCCTGATGACTTTTCCGGCATAACAACGTCCATGTGGTACATGCCTCGACCGACAATATCGGCGGTGCATTCACGACAAGAGTGGTAACTGTAAGTCTGCAACATCTGACATCTCAAAAGCTACGTTTCTCGTCCACACACCCGATTGCGTCAGACAACTAATAGGTGGCGCAAGAGATTTTTTAGAAAATGGAAACAATTTTCGCCTCTGCGTTTTCGCACACAGCGTTTAGTGTTTAGGCTTATTACATTTCTTCACCTCTCTAGCTGAGATCAAAGGAACCAAAATCAAAGCAAAGTTTATTATTGAATTTCCATCCATTACTCACGAAGACCTCCATAGCAAGGCTCGTTGAACGGAGCTTCTCTTTTGTCCCATCACGTTGCAACACAGCCCATAACCGTAGAGAAGTATATTTCACATTGTCAAAAATCACATCATTACGATAACGCCATATAGCTTAACATAGGTGGTGCAAGAGAGATAGAATTGCGTATAATGAGTGAGTTGTATTGCATTGAGGCATTGACCTCTCGACCGGTATATACGAAAGTACAAAACGTGGAGGACAAGACACCTCTCTAAATACATATGAAAATCCTAGATACATAATCTAAACTATCAATTATAAGGGAGCCAAGGATCCCTCCTGGCCACGACGGTTCACCCTCGCCAGCTCCGATCTAGAGACATGGAAGACGACACCGACGCGCGAGACGCCTCACGGCCATGGGCCAACCTCCCCGCCGAACAGGTCAGCGATATCAAGGGCTACGTGCGCGAAGCCGGCGACTTAGTGTGCTTCCACGCCGTATGCGAGCCGTGGCGCCATGCGCCAACGCCGCCGCCGCACACGCGCCGCTTCCTCCCGTGCCTAATCGCGCAAACCTTGTCCAACGACTACACGCACCCGCACCTCCACTCGCAGTTCTCGGTTGGAAAGCTTCGGCCCAGGCGCACATCCATCCTCATTCCTCGAGGAGTTTTACTGTCCAAAATAATGGCCATTAGTTTCTCAAAACTAATGGCCATTAGTTTGATCTGACGGTGTAGATTTCATCTTAGAAATCCACTACTAATTGCTAGTATTTTACCAAATTAAGGGTAATATCAGAAAAATGATTAAGCCTGATGTTCCTCATCGCGTGCGCACGCGGTTTCGAACCAGACGCCCCTCAAATCAAACAAAACTCGCTGTTGTCCGTCATGTCCATAACCTCGCCGGAGCACACGGCCATCGACATCCGCGCATGCTGGCGGACCGCGTGGACGAAGTGCTCGTCCAACTCACGGAGATGTAGAAGCTGGAGGCCACGACGCTCAAGATTGGCAAGAAGACCAAGCCCGCTGCATGCATGTGCATGGAGGCAAGAGAATTGAGTGGAGCAGAGGGCGCATTTTCAACGGAAGAACATGGCGACGCCGGAATTCCGACGCTTCCTCGAGGATGAGGTCAACCACTGTCACGCTACGCCTAATCCGCATCCCGCGACTGGACCCCGACGCAGGCGAGGGAGGCGACGGCGCCGCGCGGCGTAGCCGTAGACCCGCTCGTAAATGCGCCGAGGAGATGCGCAAGCTCCTGACAGCGAAAGGCAACTGCACAGCCCGGCCGAGCGTGTACGGGCACACGTGTGTGCCGGTCAGAGCTGGACGAGAAGAGATGCACAACAGGTAGTGCCGGTGCTCCGGCGAGGTTATTGACACGACGGACGGCAGCGCGTATGGTTTGAGCGGCGGCAGTCCCGGCAGGTGAACGGTGGCGTCGACCTCGGAACCGTGCGGACGAAACGGAAGCTAATTATCTAATCATGCAATTACAAAACTGTCCTCAAACTAATGACCATTAGTTTTAAAAACTAATGGTCATTATTTTGGACAGTAAAACTCCTCCATTCCTCACCGCGCTCGGCGGCCAAAAGAAGCTAAGGAGCTCCGACGCCAGCAGCGGCCGCGTCCTCGGAGTCGGCGTTGATGAATTTTTTTTTTATGCAACAGGAGGGGAATAAATCCCCTACTGATTATATTTTATATATTTATGGGAAAAGAAAAGAAGTTCTTCATACAGCAAGTTTAAGAGAAACTAAAGGCAAACCAAAAAGAAAGGAAAAAAGCTATTCTAATGTTTGTAGCCATTCTTTGATTTGAGGGAGATATCTGGGCTTTGCACGATGGATAACCAGTGCAAATTCTATTTCGAACTTTCCTCTGCATGCCTGTACTGTTGGATCACGACCATTGAATATCCAGTCATTTCTAGTAGTCCATATGCTCCATGCCATTAAAACAATAATTTCCATGAAAAAGGGAAAAGGCAACTGCCTTTTAAGCCTTGAGACAGCTCTCTCTGGATTAGAGGTAATCGGTGCAATTAACCCAATAGACTCCCAACAATTTCTGGCAAAGCTACATCGGAGGAAAAGGTGATAAATTGTTTCCTCTCTCTGCAGTATACACATTTCGCAAGTGTACTCATCCAAATGCATATTCCTTCGTCTCAACACTCCCCTTGTATTCAGTCTATCTTTCAGAATCAACCAGAAAAAAATTTTATGCTTCATTTGACAGCATGAGTTCCATAGCCAATGGATAGAGGGGTGCACTTGGACCTGACCTATCATTCCTTTTTAGGCTTTGGATGAGGAAAAGAATGATGTTCCCCATATATATGACCATTGATCATTGGCTGCAGAGAATTCAACTTGATGAAGTATTGCTTGAAGGTCTTGAAATTGAACATATGCTTCTTCAGAAAGAGGGAGTTGGAAACGAGTGGTCAAGTCATCTGTGTTTTGTACTTCATAAAGTGAGATCAGCTTTTTGGTGGTGAAGGAGTATAACTCTGGAACCTGTGTTTGGGTACTATACCAGACCACAAATCATCCCAGAAAGCTAGGCTCTGCCCATTACCAATATTAGCCATACTTATTCCTTTATATTGATCTAGCAGCTTGAGGATGTCTCTCCACCAGAATGATCCTCTTTTCCTTTGTCCTGGCAAAGATCTTTCAGTATAATAATTATCCCACAATAAATGAACCCATGGGAGATCTGCATGGTTGAAGAATTTATGTAAATTTTTCATCAAAAGAGCATCATTTTGGACTGCCAGCTTCTTGATCCCCAATCCTCCCTGCTTCTTTGGTCGTGTAACCATATGCCAAGCTGCTGAGGAGGGCTTTTTGCTATTCAGATCAGAACCTCTCCAGAGGCAGTGCTTCATATATTGTTCAATCTGCTTAATGATTGCGAGGGGCAATCTCAATGTGCACATAAAGAAGGTAGGCAGAGATGACATCACTATTGTTACCATTTCCAGTTTTCCACCTTGAGTTAGGAAAAGAGAGGTGCTCACCAACCTTCTCTCAATTCGTTGAACCAATGGCAAGAAATCCTCAACTTTTGGTTTCGTGATACCTAGAGGAAGTCCTAGATATGTGAATGGCAAACTGCCAACTTGGCATCCCACTGTGTTTGCCAAAATCTCCATTCTCTCTGCCGAAACATTAATTGGGACGATGATGGATTTCCTATAATTGACCCGCAATCTGCAAAAGTGTGCAAGAGAGCTTTCAAGGCCACTAGCTGTCGTGGGCATGCTTCCATTATCAATAAGGTATCATCTGCATATTGAACTATTGGGAAATCTGTCCCTGCTCTAAGGGGGAGTGGAAGCTTCAGAACTCCAAGATCCTTTGCCTTGTTAAGTACACTTTGCAGAAAATCAGCAGCTAAGACAAATAAGAGAGGTGATAGAGGATCACCTTGTCTTACTCCTCGTCGACAGTGAAAAACTTTTCCAGGAACTCCATTGAGTAGAACTGAAGAGGTGCCAGATCCCAGAATACCCCTTATCCAATTAATCCATTTCTGGCCAAATCCTTTATGCTGTAGGATATCAATAATTACCTGGTGCTCTATTTTGTCAAAGGCCTTTTCAAAGTCAATCTTGAAGATAACAAGTTCCTTTTTAGACTGGTGACATAAGTGCAAATACTCAAAAGACCAGGCTAAACAATCTTGGATGGATCTTGATTTGATAAAACCATACTGATTTGTGTGGATCAGTTGTAGAATTACTTGCTGTAGCCTGTCTGCCAAGAGTTTGGTAATCAATTTGATACAGGAATTAAGGAGAGATATTGGTCGATAATCATTCACCGTGAGCGGTGTGTCTATCTTAGGGATTAGGGTGATGTAAGAACCATTTATACTTTGTAAGCAAATGTTCTCCTCATAGAAAGCTTGACAAAGTTCATAAAAATCTGCAGAGATGGTAGGCCAACATTTTTTCATGAAATCACTATTAAAACCATCAGGTCTCGGGGACTTATGTGAGGGAAGATCTGAAATAACTCTGTTAATCTCTTCCTCTGAAAAAGGCTCTTCTAGCCACTGTAAATTATCTACTTGTTCAAGGAGATCAGATAGGCTAAACTGCATCCCTGTATATTCAGATGTCCCTAACCTTTCTTTGTAAGCTTGCCAGAGTTATGTGGCCTTCTACTCATGTTCAGTCACCATGTGGCCAGTGGAGTCATGCAAAAATGTGATAGTGTTGTGTCTGAGCTTGATTGTGGTATTTGCATGGAAAAAATCAGTACATTCATCACCAAATTTGACCCATTTGATTGTGCCTCTTTGCTTCCAATATATTCTCTGTTGGTGTAGCAGCCCATTAAGATGAGATTGAAGAATATTTCAAAAATTCCATTCCTCCAATGTAAGGTCCCTTGTTTCCTCCATAATATCCAGCAGAGAGAGGACTAATTTTGAATTACTAATAGTTGAGGACAAGTTAGGCAAGAGTTTGTGCCATTCTCTAAATACTCTTCTTGCATTTTTCAATTTGGATGTCAGTTTCTTGGCTGCATCCTGCTGTTGAGTTGGCACTGTCCAAGCATGCTGTAGTATGTTGGGGAAGTCATGATGTTCTAACCAATAATTGTCAAAGCGAAACACTCTAACTCGAGGGACTGAAGTTCTGATGGAAACGAGGCAAGGAATATGATCTGAAGTTTCCCTTGACAAAGTAGATACTTCAGTACCAGGATAGTGTGTAGACCATGTGGCTGAAGTAAATAACCAATCTAATCTCTCCAGCAGAGGGTGCTCCTGCTTATTAGTCCAGGTGTACTTTTGGCCCTTAAGAGGCAATTCTGTAAGGCCTAAGCTGCTAATGGCATCATTGAAACCCAGCATAGTTTGTACATCTCCACCAGGCTTGTTTCTATTCTCTGGATATCGAATAAGATTAAAGTCACCAAGTACTAACCAATCTACTGTATCTGGCATTTCCACACCCCCAAACCATTCAATAAATTGTGATTTCCCTTCTGGAGTACAGGGCCCATATATATTTGTCAAAACCCATTGTTGTCCTGAGATTAAAGACCTAAATTTGACTGTAACGTCGTGCTCGTCAACCCGGCCGGTTACCAGAGAAGCCACTTCGCTGCCTCCATTGCCTGAAACCATGTTCCCAACATATTCTGATCAGAATTGGCCAACCGCCATTGTTAGCGAGAGCGACGGCATTGTCATGTTCAACAGGAGCATGACCTGGTATCCCTTCGTTGTCGTCTTCTTGCTTCGGTCCGGCAAGAACTACTGGGAGAAGGTAGACGTGACGACCTGCATGGCCACGATGGTATTCGACAACACCCAAGGGCCTGGATGTCCACACGCGCCGGGCTATAACTCTGCGCTTATCCGGCGTCCTCAACGGAGGCACACGCGCCATGGCCAAACTAGCATAGTAATATTGTTACAACAAGTGTGGATTAGTTATTTATAATAATGAAATCATTTGTTACAATCAGTTTTATTTTGGAATCTATTGAGTAAGACTCAAGCAGCCTGGTGCGCCATTCCAGACCCAGGGCAATTCCAACTCGGCCGTAGCCCCGTAAAGTGCTGCCAAGACCGTCAAGGGCTTGGCCCTGAAGAAGCTTACGGACTCCTCTGTTTCTAAACTTGATCGCCCTCGTCAGCTCCGATCCAGGCACAACATGGACGGCAACGACGCGCGTGACGCCTCGCCGCCATGTGCCTCGATCTCCCAGCCGACGCGCTCGGCGAGATCGCCGGCCGCCTGCACGACGCCACCGACTTCGTGCGCTTCCACGCCGTGTGCAGGCCGTGGCGCGAGGTGCCACCGCCGCGGCACACGCCCAGATTCCTCCCGTGCCTAATCGCGCAGAGTGCGTTCCACGACTACGCTCGCTTGCACATCCGCTGGCCGTTCTCAGGAAAGCTTCCGCGCACACGCACCTTGACCGTGGCCGCGCTCACCGGCAAGACATTACAGAGCTCTGACGACGCTGACAGCGGCTGCGTACTCGCAGTCAACTACTCATACTTCGGTGGTGGCGTGGCCAAGCTCGTCGACCCGCTCACCGGAGAAGCCATCTCCTTGCCTGAACTGCCTGAAATCCTGTTCTCAGCTTGCGCGCGAAATTATCGACGCCCGCCAAGCGGCATCGCTTGCAACGACGTTGTCGTGTTCATCAACACTAGGATGAGCGTGTTCAGTCCCTTGGCCGGCGTCTTGCTTAGGCCCAGCCAGGCCGACTGGGATGCAGTAGAGCTGGCAAAAATGGAGCTCGACTACTGCACCCAGCGTCTGGACGAGCCCACGCTCCGGGCCTTGACTCTGTGCTCATCCGGCGTTCTACGCGGAGGCACACGCGCCATGGCCGAACTGCCGCAGGAGCCGACCGGAAGACATCGGCGACACGTGGTCGAATCCCAAGGAGAGCAGCTGTGTCTTGACGTCCAAAGCATCCATCAGAAACAAAACGAGCCGGCTTTAATTTGGTGTCAGTCGCCGTCCACGCGCTGGAAACGGGCAAGGACGGGAGGCCTCAGTGGGTGAAGAGGGTGCACGGACGCGGCATCGAGCACGCCTGCTTCTTCCTCAACTGGGGGCAAAGCTGCTCTGGTTTCGCCATTGATGCTCCGGAGTTCGCCGCCAGCGCGGAGGTGACCGGCGGGTGCGCCTACTTTGTTCACGACCACCCGAAGGAGACGACGAAGTATGCCGTGTACAGGTACAGCTTCAAGGACGGCACGGCAGGGGCGGACCCACAGTGTATGCCGTCTATGCCATGGCATAGACTAAGAATGGCCAAGCCCATTAATTGATTCTATTTTTACCAAGCTTATCGCTAAGGCCTGCCCGGCTCGCACGACCTGCCCAACTTCCTTGTTACCTTGACTGCGCGCAACTGATCGGCCGTACGTAGCGCCGCAATCTGCAGACGTGAGTCGTCATCGCGAGCAACGTGGATGGTGCGGCCAGGCTTGATCGCTGCTGCTTCCGGCGCGCGCTGCTTCCTCATCCGGCCGGCGTGATCCCTGCTGTGTTGTTGCTCGTCGTGCTCGACGCCTCGACCGCGGATCAAGGTACAAGCGAGATCATTATCACGCGAGCACCCTAGTATTATGTAGACAACAAGGCACGCGTTCAGCCTTCGATATAACATTTGTTCAATTCTTGTGTGTGGGTAATTAATATCGCAATGGTCTAGTCACATTCGTTGAGAGAGATTTTCTTCTAAGTGGATGAAGAACAAATAATTGAGAATTTCATGTCCTCTAGAAACCGCGGACAAGTAATAGTATAGTGATAATCTTTTATGTTTCATCAATCGTATGTTTGAACTATTATATTGTAATATATACGATTCTTGCACTTAATTTTTTCTTATTTACCGAATTCCTCGACAATTTAATTTTTTACTATATTATATATGAATTATACCGAATTGTATATGAAAATTTTGTCACGGCATACCCTTGGTAAAATCCTGAGTCCGCCACTGCGGCACGGCCACGGTTGTGGACGTGCTGCCTGGCGACGACGTTGGCATACAGTCCATGTGGTGGTACGCGCCTCGGCCAACAATATCTGTGGTGCGTTCACGACATGTGCAAAGAGGTAACTGCAACAGATGAGGTCCCTGTGTCGTACATCTGTTAGATCTCTCGTCCAGCAATTGTTCTCATGATCAATCAAGTAGTAATGCAAAACTTGTAAATCTTATGTATGCTGGATACAGACACAAGCAAAAATTTGCATTTGCATTTTTTTTTTCCTATTGGGACGAACTGATGTGAGGCGAACTCCCCGTTTTATTTCACTTCAACCTGCTGGACCGGCATTCCTCGCGCCTGCGCTGAACTGTGCTGCTCCACGGGTGAAGCCGACGAGGTCGTTCGTCCCAGCTGCATTCGCAGCTCAGCGCGAGCTCAGGAGACGTGCCGAGCTTGCGATGGAGACCACCGAACAAGCAGAGCGTGTTTTCGCGCGCGCGACGTCCATGGAAAGTTTTACCGCCGCGGTCGGCAGTTGGTGCACCTCCAGAGTCGGTGCTGTGTTTAACGCATCTGTACCGTGGTTATGTGGACGAGTCGAAACCGCCACGAACTCAATCTTTTCCCCAAACTCGATCGGCCGTGCCAACATATTACACGCCTCTCACCAACCCAAAAGCCCTTTCCTTGATCAAAAGCGCAGATCGACATGGATTACGGGGCGCGTCGCGCGCTGCCGCCGTGGACCGAGCTCCCGGCCGACTCGCTCAGCGAGGTCGCCTTCCACCTGCGCGACGCCACGGACCGGGTACGCTTCCACGCCGTGTGCCGGCCGTGGCGCGACGCGCCGCCGCCGCCGCTGCGGCGGGCGCCCAGGCTCCTGCCGTGGCTCATCGCGCAACCGCGCGGCATGTTCACATACGGCCTCCACATCCGATCGCCCTTCTCTGGCAAGAGCCTGCTCCTGCCTCGCGCCCCGGATCTTCGCTTCAAAAATCTAGAGTGCTCCGACGCCGCGAACGGCCGCGTCCTCGCCGTCGGCGTCTACAGAGACCACCCCGGGGCCGCCCTCGTCAACCCGCTTGTTGCCACCGGAGACGACGCCACCTATTTTGTTCTGCCGCCTCTGCCTTCTCATTCGTTCACAAGAGAAGTCGACAGCCGCAGAGCTATCCTGTTCCATCTCCTGGTGGCCATCATGCAGGCCGGCAGCAAGGCCGATCCCGTGATGATCCAATGCGAAGAGGCTGGCCCCGCGAACCTGTTCCCGGACGAGCGCGAGCGCCGCGCGGCGGCGCTGTGCGCGTCCGGCGTCCTCCGCGGAGGCGCGCGCCCCACGACGAAGCTGCCGCCGGAGGATCCCAACCTCGTGAGATACGTGCTCGAGTTCCAGGGAGAGCTGCTGTGCGTCGACGTCGACGTGGCAACACCGTGGATACAACTACTGCCGCCGGACAAGGTGGTATCCGTTCGCGCGATGGAGGTGGGAGACTGCGGGCAGACGCTATGGGTGGAGAGGGACCAAAGGCGCGACGACGCCGACGGCGGCCACATGTGCTTCTTCCTCGGCTGGGAGAGCAGCTTCGCCGTTGACGCTCGGGAGTTCGCCTGCGCTGAAGTGACAGGAGGCTGCGCCTACTTTGTTGGCATGCACCAGAACTGGACACCGGCGAAGCCATATGCCGTGTACAGGTACAGCTTCAAGGACGACGTGGCGACGATCGTGAGTGATCTTCCTGCTGAGTTTGGCACAAGGTCTATGTGGTTCGTGCCACGACCGAGGCTACAACCACCCGTGCGCTCTCAATGTGCACAGTAACAATGTACGACTGCAGCGGTGTATGCCACAGCTGCACAATGCATCACCTAGGTAAAAGTTTTTCTGTTACTTCATATATGAAGCACATGAATATACTAGCAATACTAACAACAATACAGCGTTTTTTTTTGCAAGGGAACAATACAGCGTTAATTACGTTGTTTATAATGAAAACTTATGTTACATACAGTTTTACTTTGAAAGACGCCATTTTTTTTACATGACTTGTCTATACATTTTACCGCCATGTCCAATTCCCATTGAAGAGTTCTAGAGCATTTCTTCCGGCTGCAGGTGCTTTGGGTGTGTTTTAGAATCGTCACTAGCATAACCTACCTCCACAGCTTAAGTGCCTGAATTCACAAATTAGAGGACTTCAATCCTACACATCGTGCAGCAATGCATAATGAAGAAAAGGCAGTACGGAGTAGCATGACAAGTTTGCAACCAAAAACCAGTCATCTTCTTGATCTTCTCAAGCTGCAACATCAATTCAAAGCTACACATCATAACATAAAACGTGATGTGCTGTGACAACAGATGATGGTCTTTTGTTGTGTAAAAGGCAATGCCACTACCTCCTTGACAACAACTTATTGTTGCCAGGCTACCGATGCACGTCGCCCGGCGGGTCCACGACTCCACGATGAGGCTCTAGCATCAGGAGCGCACATCGACGACCTTGCAACCCCAAAACACCTCACAACTGAGTCCACCACACAGCATGTCTGAGACGAGCTGGTACTTCGGAATTAGATAACAATGATCACCTGCATTAACACAAACAACCTGTATATACCTCTGCCAAATGAAGCTGACCTTATCGTTTTGCATGATGCCATGGACCAGCAACAAAACGGATGCGCGTTATGATACTTTGTAGTTTATCCAATTTTTTTCTAAAAAAAAAGGTTCTTTTGCATTGGTTTCGATCGCATATGATTTGGCATTTCTTCCTCTCCAAATCAATTAAGGTTAATGTTTCACATGGTGATTTGCGTGCATTTGTACATTCACTTAAATTTTGGGCAATATATTGTTTCCCATCTTGGTATCCAATTATGATTTTGACCCTAATTTCCAGGGTTTGTGATTTTACCACATCCGGATATTTGTTATAGTGTTCATTTTTATAGACCGCATCTAGATTGAGAGAATTAGAAAGACCAAACTACCCTTGCCTCTCTCAACCGATATGAATCTCCTTTGACCTCGTGCTATTTGTGACCCAGCCTTGTGTCTTGTGACCTAACCCTCATGGAGTCGGTAGCTGGATGTCGAAGTTGACTAGACCGATTGTGTGCCAGCAGGGCTGTGATGACTAGGTGACAAACAATGGCTTTCGCACAAGAGCCATATCTTGAGCTTATAGTAGTGATCATTTTACAACTGATATAGAGTAGATGTTTCCTTTTTGGCCCTTCTTGGTGGCCATTCCATTGGCGTACAAGATTCATATTTTGTTTCTAAATATATTCATTTTAATACACAATGTATATTGTTCCACAAAAGCATTAACTTAGTGAGACATTTATTGTGATCAACGGGTTCACTGTGCATAATGTGAATTATTGACATCAACTTATGATATGTGAAACTAGAGATTCTATAATAACAAAAATGAAATAGTTCTTCTGTTAAACAGGATGTAAAATAACTCTTACTGGTATCATATTGGCTAGGTAGGTAACTTCTTTTTAAAAAAAATCTTTTCTCTAGAAACATCCTAAGATTTATATGATTTCATGTTTCCTTGAAATATTAGAGTTTTCATGGTAAGATAAGGATTTTTCAAAAGACTTGCGAAATTTTGACATGATGAGTTGCTTTTATGTTGTTGTTTTTTTTTTTTTGCAAGGGAGCTTTTATATGTTTCTAATATATAGAGAGATTGTTCTAACAGGCATACTTTATGTTTGATACTAAAAACTATATACTTATTTGCCCATAATAAATTAAGAAAATTAAATAGAGATTTCAGTGTTTGCAAACCGCACAAGGCGTAGAGGCGGGGCGTCTGCGCCTATTTTAAGGCACCCGAAGTAGATGGAGGGGAAGAAGGTCCATGTCGTGTATTGGTGATTCGCGGATGGAACGGAGACGGTCGTGGACGAGCCCATGCTCTTTGTAACCCAGCCTTGCCTCTTATGACCTAACCCTCATGGAGTCGGTAGCGGCATACCGAAGTCGACTAGAGCGATTGTGTGCTAGCAGGACTGAGATGGCTGGGTGACACGCAATGGCTTCCGCGCGAGAGTCATATCTTAAGCTTATAGTAGTGATCATTTTCCAACTGATGTAGAGCATATGTTTCCTTTTTGGCCTTTCTTGGTGGCCATTCCATTGGCGTACAACATTCATATTTTGTTTCTAAATATATTCATTTTAATACACAATGTATATTGTTCCACAAAAGCATTAACTTTGTGAGACATTTATTGTGATCAATGGGTTCACTGCGCATAATGTGAATTATTGACATCAATTTATGGTATGTGAAACTAGATATTCGAAGTGCGCATCCATAATAACAAAAATGAAATAGTTCTTCTGTTAACCAAGATGTAAAATAACTCTTACTGTTATCATATAGGCTAGGTGCCTAGGTAGGTAACTTCTTAAAAAAAAATCTTTTCTCTAGAAACATCCTAAGATTTATACGATTTCATGTTTCCTTGAAATATTAGAGTTTTTATGGTAACAAAAGGATTTTTCAAAAATCATATCAATAGCTTGCGAAATTTTGACATGATGAGTTGCTTTTATATGTTTTTTTTTTTTTTTTGCAAGGGAGCCTTTATATGGTTCTAAGAGAGATTGTATCTTTCTTTCTAACATGCGTATGTTTGATACCAAAAACTATATACTTATTTGCCCAAAATAAATTAAGAATATTAAATAGAGATTTCAGTGTTTGCAAACCGCACAAGGCGTAGGGGGCGGGGCGTCTGCGCCTATTTTAAGGCACCCGAAGTAATGGAGGGGAAGAAGGTCCATGTCGTGTATTGGTGATTCGGGGATGGAACGGAGACGGTCGTGGACTGCCAGAGTTCTTTGACAGCATGGGGAGGTAGCGTGGTACTGCCAAGACCGTAAATGACTTGGACACAGACGTTTGGTAATACAGAACTTCACGGTCACGGGTTCCTCTGTTTCCTCACGGGTTGGTTCCTCTGTTTCCAAACTCGATCGACCAGGCCCATCGGTGGAGCCAAGAAGCCCTCCTGGCCACGGCCGCTCGTCCTCCGTCAGCTCCGATCCAGAGACGACATGGACGACAACGACGCGCCTGACGCCTCGCCGCCGTGGGCCGAGCTCCCCGCTGACGCGCTGAGCGAGATCGCCAGCCACCTGCACGACCCCGCCGACTTCGTGAGCTTCCACGCCGTTTGCAAGCCGTGGCGCAACGCGCCTTCCGCCCCGCCCAGCTTCCTCCCATACCTCGTTATGGAAGGTGCCAGCAGGTTCGACGACCCCGGCGTGTGGTTACACTCGCCGTTCTCAACCAAGACACGGTCGTACCTGCCGCGCTTCCAGGCTCTCGCCGCCCTCGGAGGCAAAGCGTTGGAGAGCTCCGACGACATATCCAGCGGCCGCGTCCTCGCCGTCGGCGGCTGCGACCGAACGGCCGTGCTCGTCAACCCGCTGACCGGAGACGCCACTTCCTTGCCTCCACTGCCTGGAAAATTCTTCCCACGCTACGACCGGTGGCGAGGGATAAGCGGCATCGTCTCCGGCAACGGCGCTGTCGTGTTCCACACCAGGGTGGGCCGTATCTTGGCGGCCGTCCTACTGCGTCCTGGCGAGCAGACCGACTGGGAGGATTTAAAGATGGGCTTTGACGACGCATGGGGTGTTCTTGGCGAGCCCATGCGCCCGGCCGTGACGTTGTGGTCATCAGCTGGCGTCCTCGCCGGAGGCGGAGGCACGCGCGCCGCCGCCATGGCCGAATTGCCGCTGCTGATAACCGGGACACGGCGGCGACACGTGCTGCAGTTCCAAGGAGAGCTTATGTGCCTCGATGTCCGACGCGGAATACCCCAGTGTCAGAAAGCAAACGCGATGTCCATCGCCGTCCACGCGCCGGAAGTGAGCGAGGACGGGGGGACTCGGTGGGTGGAGAGAGAACACGGGCGCGGCATCGAGCACGTGTGCTTCTTCCTCAACGGGAGGAACAGCTGTTCAGGTTTCGCCATTGATGCTCGCGAGTTCACCCGCACCGCAGATCAGGCGACCGGCGGGTGCGCCTACTTTGTTGACAACCACCCGAAGGGGACGGCGAGGGACACCGTGTACAGGTGCAACTTCAAGGACGGTGTGACGACGATCGTCGACGAGCTGCATGCGCCCTTTGGCACAAAAAGGTCCATGTGGTTTACGCCCCAGCCGAGAATATCTGCGGTGCGTTCGATCACGACTTGAGCGGTATAAACTGTAGCACGCTGTTTCGATTTCTGCTGGTTGCCGGAATCAAGTAGTACAACCTGGTAGCATATACGTACGATAAACAATGAACAAAGTTTTTTCTTTTCTTTTGCGATAACGATGAACAAAGATTGACTCACAGTACAGCCTGTTCTTATCGAAACGTTTCCGTCTTCAAGTTAAGTTCACCTCAACCTGCGTGTCCTCGTCATCGATCAACGCTTCACCTGCTGTACCGGCATTCGTCCCTGCCCATGGCTCCGTGAACCGTGCTGTCTCTGGCAGGTGCATGCAGTCATGCCGCGGTGCTGGTCCACGGGTTGAAGCCGACGAGGGCGTTTGTCCCAGCCGCATTCGCAGCTCACCGCGAGCTCAGGAGACGTGCCGAGCTTGCACTTGAGGCCACCGAGCAAGCCGGTCGACCACGTCCACCACGTTCCGCGCGCGCGACGTCGTGCTCCCCGGCGGCCGGTGCACCTCCGGAGTCGGGACTTCGTGGTCCAGAAGAGTCCGGCGCAGTTTTGACTCACGTGTAATACTTGTCGTCTGTTTTGACTCACGGGACGCGTCGAGAATGTCAAGGACTCTCGTCTGTTTCCAAAACCCCATCGACCGGTGACCACATATGCGCCTGACAAGCCAAAAACCCCTTCATCGATCAACTGCGCGCACAAACATGGTTCATCACGGAGATCGTGGCGCACGGCCGCCGTGGGCCGAGCTCCCAGCCGACGCGCTGAGCGAGATCGCCGGCCACCTGCACGAAACCGCCGACTTTGTGCGCTTCCATGCCGTCTGCAAGCCGTGGCGCGAGGCGCCCTCCGCGGCGCCCAGCTTCCTCCCGTACCTCGTCTCGGAAGGCCCTGCCTGGCTGTTCAACCCCGGCGCGAAACTGCATTCGCCGTTCTCAACCGACACCCGGTACCTGCCGCGCTTCCAGCGGGCCCTCGCCGTCCTCGGAGGCAAGATGGTCGAGAGCTCCGGCGACATAGCCACCGGCCGCGTCCTCGCCGTCGGCGGCGATGACCGAACGGCCGTGCTCGTCAACCCGCTCACGGGAGACGCCACCTCCTTGCCTCGCTGCCTCGAAAATTCCTCCCGCTTGACGGCGGGTGGCCAAGCGTAATAGGAGCCGCCTCCGAGTGTTGTCATATTCCACACCGGGGTGTGCCGTAGTTTTGCGGCCGTCCTGCTGCGGCCTGCTGGTGAGGAGGCCGGGTGGGAGGAAATATTTTTTTTTTCGAAAGATCCGGCACATTGGCCGGCATATATATTGATAAGAAGAGATAGACTTGTTGCACCAGTGGTGCTACAACAGTGCCGAGTTTAGGAGCATGGGCTAAACCGGCATAAAAATAAAGCCGACTACTCGCTAAAGGGTGTTACAATCAGTTGTCCTAGGTGTTTTGCACCTGCATAACTCCATAGCCTTGCTTCATCTTGCATCTCCGAGACGAGTCGTCCCACTGTTTTCTCTTTTCCTTGGAAGACCCGGCTGTTCCTTTCGCACCAAATTTTCCATATTATCAGTATAATTAGTGTTCGGACGCCTTTGCCTTGCGAGGAAGCAGATGAAGGTGCGAGGTTCTCGAACCATTGTCCAATGGTTGTTGTCATGGACCAATGATCCGGCTTCAGTGCATTATAGCGCGACCAAGCTGCCATCTGTTCCCAAACCTGCCTGGCCATTGGGCATTCTGCAAAAAGGTGAAAAGCTGTTTCCAAATTCCGATAGCACAACGGACAGAAATATTGATTTAGCCACTCTCTTTGTTGCAGTCGGTCAGCCGTCCAGACTCTGTTTTGGATGAGTAGCCACAGATAAACTTTGCATTTGGAGGGCGCCCACACTTTCCAAACCTTTGTTTGGTAAGAGGAATCCACACCACCTTGAAACTGCATCAAGTATGCTGATTTAGCAGTATACTCCCCAGACGGTGACATTGTCCAAACAAGTTCATCGTCAGCCTCGTCAGCCGGGTTGTATTGTACTTGCTCAACCATTGTCCATAATTGGAAATATTGGTGCAGTAGAGACACCGTGATGTCCTTCGCAATATCCTGAACCCAGTGTTCTTGCGTCAAAGCATCTGCCACAGTCCTGTTCTTCCTTCTGCTATGCTTGTGCAGCTGAGGGAACAGTTGTGCTGGACTGACCCCATCAAGCCATGGTGATGTCCAGAAAATAGCTTTTTTTCCGTTTCGTACTGAGACTCTTGTTGCTGCTGTGAAAAGGGCGCGGTCAATGTCATCTATAGGCAGCTCTGTCCCATTCCATGGCTTGTTAGGATCCTGCCACTGAAACCAGAGCCAACGCAGTCGTAAAGCTCTGCTGAAGAACTCAAGGTTTGAGATTCCCAGCCCACCTCTCGACGTCGGTCGCTGCACACGTGCCCAACTGACTTTGCATTTTCCTCCATGTAGCGGCTGATTGCCGGCCCAAAGAAATCGACGCCGAGATTTATCGACATCTTTGATGAATGCTTTCGGCACTTTCAGGACTGTCAGCACATATGTTGTCTGTGAACTCAACACCGTTTTGACAAGCTCCCTACGACCACCCATGTTCATCAATTTTCCTTGCCATCCGGCGAGCTTAGCAAGTATCTTATCCTTGATTGGCTGCAGATGTACCAATCGTAGGCGTCCCAGTGTCAACGGCAAGCCAAGATATGTGAGAGGAAATCCAACTCTCTGGCCATTGAAAGACTGAAGAATGTCATCAAGGTCCACCTGTTCGCAGTGTATCGGTGCCACTTGGCATTTGTTGATGTTGATCTTTAGCCCCGTCGCCTTGCCAAAATTTTGCAGGATTGTGCTCACCATTTCAACATCCTGCTTGTTTGGGTTGACAAACACCATGGCATCATCAGCGTAAAGTGAAACCCGAAGCTTTGCAGCACGACCTCGCAAAGGCGTTAGATGTCCCCTTTCAGTTGCTAGTTGAAACACCCGCTGTAAAGTGTCAATGGCCAAGATAAATAGGTATGGGGACAGAGGATCTCCCTGTCGGAGACCTCGTTCGTGCGTTATGTTTGGCCCAGCGATACCATTGAGGAGACAAGAAGAGGAAGACGATCTGAAAATTAGGTTTATCCAGTTGCGCCACCTCGCCGAGAATCCTCTTTGCTCCAACAGTTCCACCATATACTCCCAAGAAACCGAGTCAAAAGCTTTTGAGATGTCAAGCTTGAGCAGTAAGGCCGGTGTTTTTGTTCGGTGATAAGCTCTTGCCAAATTTCTGACATATAAGAAGTTATCCTGAATGCAGCGTTTCTTGACGAAAGCACTTTGTGCATTGGAGATCAGGCTGTCAATTTTCGGCGCCAATCTTTTTGCTAGGATCTTGGACACAAGCTTGGCAAACGAATGAATAAGGCTGATCGGCCTAAAATCCTTGGGCGTTTCTGCTACTTCCGTTTTCGGTAGCAATGAGATGCATGCAGTGTTGAGTTTGTGTAGCGGTCCAGTGTTGAGGCTGTGGATGCATTGTAGCGCAGCAATCACTGAGTCTTTTATGATGGGCCAACAGGATCTATAGAACTGACCAGTGAAGCCGTCAGGCCCCGGAGCCTTTTCCGGCGGCATGTCCATGATGGCTTCCAGCACTTCTTGCTCTGTGAACAGGTCATCCAGGGTCGTATCTTGCAATGTTGGCAGCTGCAGGTCACCCCAGTTGAATGTGCACTGGCGCACCTCTTTTGTTCCAATTATTGACTGAAAATATTCATATATAGCTGCCTCCTTCCCCTCATGTGTCCAAACAAAATTTCCAGAGCTGTCCTTGATGCTTGGCACAGAGTTTCGGCGCCGGCGTGCATTAGCTTTCAAGTGAAAAAACCTCGTACATGCATCTGCGGAGCGCAGCCAAATTACCCTGGAGCATTGACGGCGCCTTGATCTTTCAATCGCTGCCAGCCCTAGGACCCTGAGTTTCAGTTGCTTAAGCAGCTCGGTCTCATCAGCCGACAAGGCTCGGTCCTCTTGTGCGGTCTCCAGTCTCATGATCACGTCCTGTGCCATATGCAGCTGCATCTTTATATCACTGAAAAGCCCTTTACTCCATTCCTTCAAAGCTTTTGCCGTGTTTTGCATTTTGAAATGCAGGATGTTCAATGGAGAGCGGCCTGTGACAGGTTTTTCCCATGCCTCTCGTACAACATCAAGGAACCCCGGCACTTTTGTCCAGAATTGCTCAAATTTGAACCTTGCTTTACGCGGTGGCCGTTGTTGCTGGCAGATAAATAGGGGGCAGTGGTCAGACATTGAAGATGACAGGGCCTGTAGACTCATCCCCGGGAATGCAAGGTCCCATTCTTTGTTGCAAAAAGCTCTATCTAATCGAACAAGAGTTGGATTTTCTCTATGGTTACTCCAAGTATATTTTCTGTTTTGTAGAGCTAGCTCAATGAGTTCACATCTGTCCAGTGCTCTTCTGAAAGATCCCATCAGTCTTGTATTCAGATTCCTATTTTTTTTGTCACTTGCTTGGTAGATCAAATTGAAGTCACCCAAGCAGATCCATGGGATGTCATGTTGAGGAACATATGTTCTCATTTCTTCCAGGAAGGCAGGTTTATCCCCATCCTCACTTGGCCCATACACTGTTGTTAGACTGAAAACAGTGTTCGTCAGTCTGAGTGTTATGCTGACTGACACTGCATATTGAAACAGCACTAGATCGGCCACTTGCACTAGGTCCTCATCCCATGCAAGCACTATGCCTCCTCTTGTATTTGCAGCAGGCAGGTACACAAAACCAGTTAGCCTTGGTCCCAAAAATTCTGCTGCCAACCGTGCATCAATTTGTTCCAGTTTACTTTCCTGCAAACAGACAATTGAAGGTCTAGCAGCCATCAGCATATGTAGCACCGTTTCGCGGCGGGCTGGCATGTTAAGCCCCCGCACATTCCAGCACAAAATGTTGAGGTCTTCACTCATTGGTAAACTTGGTAGACAACAGCATCGGCAACACACTGAAACTGAATGAAACTGAACACACATTGCATGCACTGTAGCTAATCCGACGACAACCAAGACATGCCAGCCAAACACTCATCCATGGAGACATGCAGCCCACCAATAGGCCCAAGACGATGCATGCCTTAACCCTCCACTCCACCGAACAGCTAGAAGAAAACTGACCCAGGCGAGTGCCAGGCAATCTAACCAAACATAACTGAAGTTGTGCTAACATTGGACACCAAGTACTACTACGAAGCCAAGCAGCAAGGCGCTCGCTCAGGCTGCTTCAACAGCATCAGCCTCCTCTTCCGCTGCTAGCGCAGCCGAAGCCTCCATCACCTTCTTGTTATCCAAACGCGTCGCCCTGCGTATGGCAGCAACCGCCTTCATGTGCAGCGGTTTGTTGTACGTGTCAGTGTACTTCATGATGGCCGCGTCCCCGATTGGCTCATCGATGCCAGCCAGATCAAGCTGTCGGATGAGGCGGTGAGTGGCGCGCTGAGCAATGGGCACAATCGATTTGATCTTTGCCTGGCGAGAGCCGCGCCTCGACGGTTCAGCAGAGACCGCCCGGACGCGCCGTTGCTGGCGGCGACTCGGCGAGGGCGCGGCGTGGTCGGCAGGGCAGCAGCCTCCGTGGCGGGGAAAACATCTGAGACAAAATCCCCTGGGCCGTCGTCCTCCTGCGGCCCACCAACTCCTTCTTCATCAGCCGGCCCATTCTGGCGTACAAGATCCATGCCAAGGACCTGGGCCGTCATCTGCTCCACCGTTGGCGGCCCATTCGCCAGCTGCACACCTGGGCCAAAGGCTATCGACCCGCCGGGAGCGCAGTTTGAATCATGCACGCCCAGCTGGCCGCCCGCGCCTTCCTCCTCTGCCCACTCTGGCGCCGCCTGCTGGGGCCGCCATGCCTCGGAGACCGGGACAGAGGGCGGAGAGGATGGCTCCGCACCGAGTGCATGGCCCCCAGTCTGTGCCTGTGGGAACTGCAGGGGCTCAGCCACGTAGCTCGAGGCGACGCATGAGAGCTCGTGCAGCATCGGGTCTCTCTCCTGCTCAAAATGGAAACTGTCAAAGGCACTAGGCGCATGGCAGAGGTTGGCAAAGTAGTCCAATAGGGGATCCGGGTGGTTAACCGGAGGCGGTGGAGCATCAGGGGCCATCACGAGGCTGTCAACGAGCTGCACAGCCCGTGAGTCGGGCCGCCCATGAGCTGCACCGGTTGGCGCGCCGGCGTCCCCACTGGCAGCTGCATCGGTTGTTGCGCCAGCAGGTCGAGCCACCGGCGAGCGTGACCGTCGGCGTTCCCAGGCATCCTCGTCACGCAATACCGGATCCCTCCCGGTGCGGTGTACGGGAGAGCGCACCGCCGTGCGGCCGCGGGAGTGGTACTCGCCATCGTCGTGGCGGCGTCCTCCGGTGTCGCCATGGGGAGACCGAGTCCGATCACTCATCCCCCCAGAGCGGCGAAGCGAGTTGTAGTCGATGGGCCTTCCTCTTGCATTAATGCCGTCCCGCCAGTCGCGGCGAGGCTGGCGGTCCTGGCGGTCGTCGTCGTAGTCGTCGTAGTCGTCGTCGCGACGCTGCGGCAGGACAGGTCGGCGGCAGTTGTCCAGCAGACGGCGCGGTGGTGGCGCAGACGGGCGGCCATCAATAATGCCCCGGAACCAGTCGAAGCGCTTGTAGAACGGGTAGGGCCGGCTGTCGGAGTCGGAGGCCAGCGAAGGCAGGCCACTGACGCCGGTGCGCGTCGGCACCGGCGTCCAGTCGTAGTAGTGGTCGATGTGGATCAGCAGGTCCACCTCAGCTGCCTCCGGAGGCAGCGCCTACTCCGCCGGCTCCGGCACTGCACCGTTCATGCCACGCGAAGCACCAGCACGCTCCGAGAAGAAAGACGTCGTCTTGGCCCGCGGCAGGCGGTCCGGGTTGAACATCCAGACATGGCACCCGAAGATATCCGTGCACTCCTGGGTAAAAGTGGTTGTCTCCATGCGATCAAAAATGCACACATCACCCAGTACCTGCTTCACGCCTTCCTCATTCCAAGCATGAAGAGGAAGGTTCTCGATGTAGATCTTGACGTGGTAGAACCAGTTAGCCGGGCGCGTGTTCCAGCTCGCGCGCCACGGCTCGATGAGGTAGGTCGCGCCCCCGATGGACACAGCACCAGCGCGCACAGCAGCATCTCTCTGGTCTGGGTAGTCGAACCTGGCGAAGAAGTCTTCGGGCTTGTGTCTCGAGACCGTGATGTTCCAGCGAGGGTTGCGTAGCTGCTGGTTGAGAGCATCCGCCATCTCCAAGTCGCTGGCCCGGTAGGTGTTGTCGAGCGCAGAGATGACGATCGCCTTGCGGCGCAGCTTCTTGTCCTCCGCCGTCATGGCTGCACCAGCCACGACCGCCGCGTAGCCGTGCGACGGCCGCTGGTCAGCAGCCCCGACGATGTAGTGGTCGGGGCGCGCCATCTCCTCCTCCGGCATTGGTTCCGCCGGGCCTTGCACCGCTTCCTTGTAGGTGAGCGGAGGGAAGGTGATCCTGCTGTGGACGCTGCTGGCCGGGAAGGTGAGCCTGGAGCGGATGGGTGGCTTGGTGGTGGTGAGAAGGTGATGGGGTGCGGCGTGCGGCGCCGCCTTGCAGTTGCGCGCGAAGTGGCCAGACCCCAAGCAAGAGATGCAACGGGCAGGTTCTCGGCACTTAGCAAGACGATGCGAAGAGCTGAGGCAGCGAAAACACTTGCCCCAGAAGAGCTTCTTATAGGCCGGCGCCATGGCACGCGGTTGCCGGTCACCAACCCGGCGAGTTATTGCCGCTGCCGAAGAAGGAAGGCCGGCCGAGCGTTGCCGGCGCTTTGAAGTGACCAGCGTCCACTCCTGGGACGGAGCCGGCTTCGGACCGGTGGGCGAGGCCTTGTTGCGCCGGTCAGGCACCAGCAGGATGGATTTCAGCTTGGCCGGCGCTCCGGGGCGGGGAGCCGCAGGACGCGGTTGCCCTTTTGGTGAAAGATCCGCAGTAACTCCATCCTTGCTTTTGCTGGAAGCACCCAGCTCGAAGCTTGAGGCGAGCGCAGTAATGGCCGGGCATGCGGAGGCAGGCGTGCCCTCCGCGCCAAGCACAGTGGCAGCTGGGGCGGCCTCCATGCCGCAGCCAGCAGCAGCCGCACTCGAGTGGTCTTGTCTCGCGCTCCTCTCCTGCAGCTCCTTTGATGATGAGTACAGAGCAAAAGCTCCATCCTCCTCATCGATGCATCCCCAGTCCAGCTTCTCCGGGCTAGTATCTTCTAGATCTGATAGGCGCTCGTTGGGACTCTCCGGCGGGCTGCTGGATGGGGCGGTGAACCTACCTGATGGGCTATCAGGAGGGGTTGCTGGTGCCGGGTAAGTAGCCGGCAAGGTCGCTGTGGGCGCCGGGGCCGGAGTGGCCGTCGGCGAGGCTGGGGTGGCCGCCGGGACCGGGGTGGTCGTCGGCGAGGTTTGGGTGGGCGCCGGGGCCGCGGGGGCACCCGGCGAGGGACGCTCGGGCTCGCTCATGCTCCTGGCTCTCCGCTGGGTCCGGTTTTCTTGGTGTTTGGGAGGAAGTAAAGACTACGGGCGGCTTTGTCGACGATGCTTGGGTTCTCGATGGGCCCATGAGCCGGGCCGTGGCGTTGCGCGCATCAGCAGGCGTCCTCCCCGGAGGAGAGTCACCACGCGCCATGGCTGAGCTGCCGCAGCCAGCCACCGGTATACACCGACACGTGATCGAATCCCATGGAGAGCTGCTGTGTCTTGACGACGTCCGACGCCTTCGGCAAGCGAAAGCACAAACTCTGATCGTCCGGGCGCTGGAAGTGGGCGACGACGGGAGGCCTCGGTGGGTGGAGAGGGAGCATGGGCGCGGCGTCGAGCACCTGTGCTTCTTCCTCAACTGGGGGGACAGCTCTGGCTTCGCCA
This sequence comes from Eragrostis nindensis, assembly GCA_012490785.1. Classification (NCBI taxonomy): domain Eukaryota; kingdom Viridiplantae; phylum Streptophyta; class Magnoliopsida; order Poales; family Poaceae; genus Eragrostis; species Eragrostis nindensis. The sequence goes on from JAAXCT010000058.1 coordinate 1,463,055, forward strand.
TTGATGCCCGGGAGTTCGCCGGGGGAGAGGTGACCGGTGGGTGCGCCTACTTTGTTGACCACCACGGGGAGGCACCACTGATGGATGCCGTGTACCGGTACAGCTTCAAGGACGGCGCGACAACAGTCGTCGACGAGCTGCCTGCTCCCTTTGACAGAACGTCCACGTGGTTCATGCCTCGCCCGAGAATATCTGCAGTGCGTTCGTTCACGGCTTGAGCGGTAACCGCAGCAGCAGATGAGAACATCAGGTTCCATGCATGCTGTATCTTTTAGTTTAAACTTATATAGCATAACCTGTTAAGTTGTTATGGGAACGAACTGATTTCAAAAGAAGTTTTCATATGATGAGCACGTACGTATCAGCGATTTCCCATGGAGCACTCGTTGCCACGAATTTTTCCATTAACGAACATATTCAAGCCTGCGCTAGGCTGCGATCCAGCAGCAGCATGTTGGACTGAGGGTAGAGGCCCTGGAACACGCTCGCAGATGCTCAAGCAAGACGAAAGGCGAGACGCGCACGCGCACGCCGCGCGCTTTTGGCTGCTGCGCCGTGTCCACGGTTCGAGGTGCTACTGGTTCCACGTTCAGAGTTTAGACTCCGCCCACCATACGTGATTGTTAGATATACCAAAGACTTCACGATCTTTGTTTGATTCGCTCCCATCTATCTGCCAAAGCGAAACGAAACCCTACGTACCTACCGCGATCACCTCCCGGGACATGGATCGCGCACTGCCGCCGCCGTGGGCCGATCTCCCAGCCGACGCGCTGAGCGAGGTCGCCGGCCACCTGCACGACGCCGCCGACTTCGTGTGCTTCCACGCAGTTTGCAAGCCGTGGCGCAACGCGCCTTCCGCTCCGCGCATCTTCCTCCCGTACCTCGCACTGGAACGTGGCCCGTTGGACATCCCCGGCGTGCGGCTGCACTTGCCCTTCTCAAGAAAACCGTGGTCCCGCTTCCAGTTCCACTTCGCCCTCAACAAAGACAGGACGTTAGAGAGCTCCGGCGACGTAGCCAACGGTCGCTTCCTCGCCGTCGGCGGCAAATACGACCAAAGGCCCGTCCTCATCGACCCGCTCGCCGGATACGCCACCTTCCTGCCTCCCGTGCCGCTAGAATTTTTCTTTCTTAACGACGGGTGGCCAGGGATACGCGGGATCCTCTCCGACAACGGCGTTGTCATGTTTTACACCAGGGTGGGCCGTACCATGGCGGCTGTCCGGCTGCGGCCCGGCGACGACGCCGACTGGGAGGAGGTAAAACTGCGGTTCAACGACGCTCGGGTTCTCGACGATGAGCCGACGCGCCGGGCCGTGGCGCTGTGCTCATCTGATGGCGTCCTCCCCGGAGGCACATGCGGCATGCCCGAACTGCCGCTGCAGGCGCGGCCGACCATGAGACACCGCCGGCGACATGTGCTCCAGTCCCAGGGAGAGATGCTGTGTCTTGATGTCGTAGGCGACGAACCACGGTATTTTTTGAAAGCAAACGACGAGCGGGCTTTGGTGACCGTCGTCGTCCAAGCGCTGGAAGTGGGCGAGGACGGGAGGCCTCCTCGGTGGGTGAAGAGAGAGCACGGACGCGGCATCGAGCACATGTGCTTCTTCCTCGACTCGAGGAACCACTCTGGTCTTGCCATTGATGCTCGAGAGTTCACCGGCGCAGAGGTGACCGCTGGGTGCGTCTACTTTGTCGACAACCACCCCAAGGAGATATTCAGGGATGCCCTGTACAGGTACAGCTTCAAGGACGGCACGGCGACGGTTGTCAACAAGCGACATGGTCCCTTCAATGAAACGTCGTCCATATGGTTCACGCCTCATCCGAGAATATCTGTGGTGCGTTCAGAAGCGGTTAACCGTTCCGTTGCTGTAAAATGAACGGGAGCTGCTGGTGCAAGTTAAGGAGCTGAGCACCTATTTGGAGGCGATCGCTGGAGGGAGGACGAAAAAAGGCCGAAAGAAAGAAGCCAGCTGCCATGTCGTACTTGAGCCCGTTGCCCCCTACCCATGGCGCCGGCGCATGGACAGCACCAGTGCACCACTGACACAGATCATCACCACCGTCAAAACGTACTACGCTGTTGCCCATGGCGGTGGCGCAGCTGTCCGTAAGGAGCCGTGTTCGATGGGGGTGCCCAGAAGCAGCAGCATGTGCGCAGGAGCAAAACAGACTTTTAGCTGTTTTTTAGTTAACTATTAGCCCAGGCTCCCATCTAATTTTAGCCAGCAAGCTCATTCAAATAGGGCCAAAGTTATGCAAAGTTGGAGTTGCGATTGAAATTTCCACCGTCGTCAAAACAGAGTATGATACGGTACGCATTAAGTGGTACATTCTCCCACGACGTGAGACAAAACTTGCAGATAACAAAGAATCACTTCTCCTTGCCCTTGCAAGAAAAGAAATAGGACCGCACCGACTAGTTATTCCATTTCCTCAGTACGAATATGATATCTTTTTTTTTTTGAGGAAATATGATATCTTATTTAACGTATATGTATGAGTGGAGGTGGAACTATATATATGTTCTTCACACTTTTAATTTTGGGACTGCACCCGGAATTAGATGCCTATGGCATGAAAGTGAACTTATTAGATTATAAATATATATAGGAAGCGATTTGGGTGCTCTAAGCACCTTATAAGGTGCTCCAACGCTTACATATTTTGTATCACAGTGAATGTCACCCACACACAATCTATCAATAGATCTCACATATATTTTTATGTTTATAATGCATCTGTTGACACCAGATTTTGGAAGTCCTTTGACACGTGGCGAGGAGATAAGGCAAGGGAAGATTGTATCTAGAGAAGACGCCGCGTTGACCGGAACAAAAAGGAAGATTTTGATTGTTACGATCAGAGAATTAGTTAAGATAGGAATAAAATATTTTCTTGTAACGAAAGTTAGGGGGAGTCGTGTTTGTTTCCAAGTCGGTTGCCTCGGGTGTATAAATATAAACCCAGGTGCTTGTAATCAGAATAATACACAATTCAATACAACTCTCGGCGCATCGCCAACCTGTTTTTCTCGACGGGTTTCTTGTTCGAGCTTGGGTTGATCGAATCTGCTAGTGGTGTTGGTTTAATTATCAGTTATCCGGTATATGAGATCTATCTAGAACTGTTAAGCAAGATCGGCGTCGTTATTGCTGTCTCGGTTAGGTCCGATCCTACGCGACGTTTGTCTGATGAACATAGTACAGATAGGTTAAATATATTCGAGTCATCTTAGATCGATTTATCAGTTGGTCTTCCACCTAATTATTTCCGATAGAACCTTATTGCTGTCTCGGTTAAGTCCGATCCTACCAGTTTTATTGGAATAGTTCTGTGACGTGTCTGGCCGATAAATTGATCTAGGGTTCGATCGGGACGTTTAGCCGATTAGTTACCACAATCACTTTGGATTTGCTTATTAGTTGATCTTCCACTTAATTGCGTTAGCAAAACCTTACTGCTGTCTCGGTTAGGTCTGATCCTACGGGTTTTGCTGGAGTGGTTCCGTGACGTGGTTAGCCGATAGGTCGATCCGGAGTTTGATCGGAGTGTTTAGCCGATTAGTTATCACACAGATCTTTCCTTTAAAAAACCTTTATACTCTTTATTGCACTGTTTGGCTGGTTACGAAGTATTCGTTTAATTATCTAAATCTAGCCGATAGTTCACTGTGAGTTGTTAGATCCATTCCTTTACTGATCAACAGCCGATGATAGGGAGCCGATAGGGTATAGCCGATAGTAACAGCCGATGGTTCCGTTTGTTTTTATTCATATTCGTCGACTGTTTCCGCGACATTCAATTGTCGGCTATACATCGGCCTGTTTCTCGGGCCGGTGACCAAGTGAATTTGACCTTTTTATCTTTTTGTTAGTTTTCAGGAAAAACTGACTGGCACGCTTCGGGATTCTCACGGCGTACGAGGCTTGGTCCTGCACTGGAGTTAAGCAGATCTCCCAGGCCGTTTGTGTGTATTTTCGGGTCAACACACTTTTTGGCACGCCCGGTGGGACACGTTCATTGAAGTCATGTCGCAAGACGGGACACCAATCGACAGGACCAAGATTGGGGCGCACAATGTCATTCAGGTGACAGAAGATCAGCTGAGTGATGAACAAAAGCAACTTCTCATGAAAAACATGGAGGATTACAAAGAGCTGTGCCTGCAATCATTCAAGAAAACAAGAGCAGGCGTGGTTCAGTCCAATCCTTTTCCCATGCCGGTTGTCGTGGACACTTCCAAGAAACCGGCGGGGTCATCAGATGAGAAGGCAGCAGCTGAAGAGATTCAGAAGGTGGTCAATATTGCTGTTGAGAAAGCATTGGCAGAAAAGTCTACCCCTTGGTGAACTCTATCAAGAATATGTTTGAAGATGCACTCAAGGTTGCTAAAGAAGTCAGACCAACAGAAGAAGTACCAGTGCAACCACCACCACCGACGTCGGCTGCCGGGTCGTCGCAGGTCCCATCTGGAAATCTGAGTGATATGATTTATACTGCCATGCATCAAGCGTTGATCAATCAGTCTCCAGTGTTGGTTAATACCCTGAAGGACCTCATCATCAAGACAGCTGATGGTACGATATATAATGAGGTAGGAGGTGGGCCGGTGTACTCTACTCCTCAGAGGAGTTATCGGCTGCCTCTTGGTACCCCTACAAGAGATGTGGGAGGTCGTACTTTTCAGATTTCAGAACAGTATGTGCCAACTGGTTCTGGAGGTAATCAAGCATGGCCAGATCAGCAAGGTCCATCGTCAGCAGCAAGGTCCATCGTCAGCAAGGTTCTGGAGGTAATCAACTGGACCGTTAAGATTGCTGACATAATAAGAGATCAGTTTGGCTTGAAGGCGAAGGATCAGACTTCTGTGTACCGCCGCCCATATCCAGAGTGGTACGACAGGACTCCTTTCCCTCCACGGTACAAGGTGCCAGATTTCTCCAAGTTTTCTGGACAGGATAACACATCGACCATGGAACACATCGGCCGTTTCCTCGCGCAGTGTGGTGAGGCTTCGGCTGATGACATATGGAAGATCAGATTGTTCCCTCTGTCGCTGTCAGGCCCAGCTTTTACATGGTTCGCATCATTGCCGGCTGATTCCATCAAGGAGTGGCGTGATCTGGAGCAGAAGTTCCACAAGTACTTTTATGGCGGCACTACTGAGATGAAGCTCACAGATCTGACTGCTGTTCATCAGAAGACCGGAGAGTCGGTGCTGGATTACATCCAGAGGTTCCGGGATGTTCGCAGCAGGTGCTACAGTTTGGCTTTGACAGACCAGCAGTTAGCCGAGTTAGCCTTTCAAGGGCTCATCGGCCCCATTCGGGAGAGGTTTGCGTCTCAGGAGTTTGAGAGTATCTCCCAGCTGGCTCAGAAGATCTCAGCTCATGAGAGCCGATTCCAGAGTGCTACGAAGGGCAGGTATGCTGCATATGCTGATTATGCATTTGAGTCTGATTCTGATGAAGATGGAGAAGAAGTGGGACTGGCTGAATGGACCAGAGGCAAGAAACCAGTAGCGTGTCCATTCATCAAGCAAGCTGCGGCCCAAGAAAGATATGATTTTGATGTGAACAAGCTGGACAAGATCTTTGATTGGTTGTTGCAGGAGAAGCAGATTCAGTTGCCGCCGAATCATGTTTTGCCTTCACCTGAAGAACTGAAGAAGAGGAGATGGTGCAAGTGGCATAATGCTCTATCACATACTACAAATGAGTGCAGAGTCTTCAGGCAGAGTGTTCAGGCTGCAATTGAACAGGGTCGCATCAAGTTTGATGAACAAAAGAAGTCCATGAAGATTGATGGGAATCCTTTTCCTGTGAATATGGTGGAATTTGGTAGCTCATTGTGACGTCCCGCCTCCACGAGGCCGGGCCCGCACGCCTGGCAGCTCTCTAGGATCTCAAGACTGTCCCCACAGACCAACACACGTCTTTTCTGCGCACTTTGTCCTCACTCGTGCGCACCCGGGAAGGACTTTCCGGTCGGTCACCCATCCCGAAATTGCTCCGGGCCAAGCACGCTTAACCCCGGAGTTCTTTCGAGATGAGCTTCCGGAAAAGAAGTTGCAACTGTTGGTATGAGTATTCTTATCAATCCTATTAAGCCCTGGGCCAGGATGTTACATTCTCACCCCCTTAGGAGATCGACGTCCTCGTCGATCAACCCCAGGCCAGGAACTTCCTCTCTTGGCCACGTCCGTGCGTCCAGTGCCAGCGCATGTGCCATGCTGTGTGACCACTTGGGCCCACACCAGCCATGCACACCATGCCTGCGCAACTGCGCCCACACGCGCCCGTGAAACCGCGAGAGTCGGCTCTGATACCACTTGTGACGTCCCGCCTCCACGAGGCCGGGCCCGCACGCCTGGCAGCTCTCTAGGATCTCAAGACTGTCCCCACAGACCAACACACGTCTTTTCTGCGCACTTTGTCCTCACTCGTGCGCACCCGGGAAGGACTTCCCGGTCGGTCACCCATCCCGAAATTGCTCCGGGCCAAGCACGCTTAACCCCGGAGTTCTTTCGAGATGAGCTTCCGGAAAAGAAGTTGCAACTGTTGGTATGAGTATTCTTATCAATCCTATTAAGCCCTGGGCCAGGATGTTACACTCATCCATGATCAACAAGTACCAGAGGAAGAGGGAGAGGGATGATTATGAAGAGCGCAGATTTCGTGACGACTCGCATTGGGATTGTCCCTTCTTCAGGTACTGTTGGGAAGAAGGCATGAAGTTGCCACCGATCGAAGGGTGCCCAGGCTGCAGCAATCAGTCAAGAAGGCTGTACAGAGAGGTGCCATCTCATGTCTATGCTAGACAGGAGAGAGTTCCGGCTTTTGATCGGCTGCAGGAGAGTGGGGCATCATATCGGCCGATGAGAGAGGCGCCGCGTCGACCGAACAGAGAGTTCAAGCCTTCTGTTCATGATCGGCTGGGGCCTAAGCAAGATGATGAGGCTGAGTTCCAGGAGCTGATCGATGAAGAGCAGCAAGAATATAGGCCTAAACGCCAGCCACAGTGGTGTCCTACTGGTATCTTCTCCAAGAGCCAAAAGAGAAGGGTACAGAGACAGCGTTGCAGGGAGATGGAAGCCGAGCTCCATAAACGTGATGATGATGATGATCGGCGTCCGCATACTAGGAAGGAATGGAGGCCCAAGGTGGCGTCTGAGGTACAGAAGTTGGAAGCGGCAGTCAATGTTTGCATCATGCCGTATGAATTCAGAGCTGTTGATGATGGAGAATCTGATGATGATGCTGCAGAGGCTATGGCACAGTTGGTCCTTGATCCGCAACAGGCTGTGTTTGACAAGCCAGAAGAATCTAAGTGCCGGCACATGAAGGCTTTATATGTCAAAGGGTATGTGAATGGTAAGCCGATGAGCAAGATGCTGGTCGATGGAGGTGCTGCGGTCAACATCATGCCGATGACTACCTTCAGGAAGTTGGGCAGGACCGATGATGATCTGATTAAGACCAACATGATACTCAGGGACTATGGGGGCAAGACGTCAGAAGCAAAAGGGGTGCTCAATGTGGAGTTGACCATTGGAAGTAAGACGTTGCCCACTACGTTCTTTGTCATTGATGGTAAGGGATCTTATACCATATTACTTGGGAGAGATTGGATTCATGCCAACTGTTGCATCCCGTCCACTTTACATCAGTTCCTTATTCAATGGGTGGATGATGTGATCGAGGTGGTTCCGGCCGATACCGCGGTGTACGTCGCTTCGGCCGATTTGGGTCCCATGCGTTTGGAGTGCATGGATTGTTTCTCTGACAAGGTTTGGGATGGAGAGTTCTTGGAGTTCACCGATGACAGCGTTGAATTGGTGGATGACTTGAATCCTAAAAAGTTACTCTGACAGGCGCCACAGAGGACGCCAAGGAGGAGGGCAAGTTGGGGCAAGGATTTACTTCGGCCGATGAGCTAGAGGAGGTAGATATAGGTGATGGTAGCAAGCCTAGGCCGACTTTCGTCAGTAAAGGATTATGTAAGGAATTTAAAGATAAATTAATAGAGTTGTTAAAGGATTACCGAGATTGTTTTGCATGGGAATATCATGAGATGCCGGGTCTTAGCCGATCGATTGTTGAACATCGGCTACCTATCAAGCCTGGGTTTCGGGCACACAAGCAAGCTCCAAGGAAATTTGAGGCTAAGGTTGATGAAGCGATTAAACAGGAGATTGCTAGATTGTATGAGGCCAAATTCATACGTCCGTGCCGGTATGCTGATTGGATATCAAATATTGTCCCGGTGGAGAAGAAGAATGGCAAGTTACGGGTATGCATTGACTTTAGGGATCTGAACAGAGCAATGCCCAAAGACAGCTATCCGATGCCGGTGGCCGACACATTGATCGATGCTGCGGCAGGACACAAGATTGTCAGCTTCATGGATGGCAATGCCGGTTATAATCAGATTTTCATGGCCGAAGAAGATATTCCAAAGACCGCCTTCAGGTGCCCAGGTGCGATTGGTTTATATGAATGGGTTGTGATGACCTTCGGCTTGAAAAATGCTGGTGCTACTTATCAAAGGGCTATGAATTATATATATCATGATTTGATTGGCCGATTGGTAGAGATATACATTGATGATGTCATTGTTAAGTCAAGGGCCATCGATGATCACATAGCTGACTTGAAGGAAGTGCTAGAGAGAACCAGAAAGTATGGTGTCAGGATGAATCCCAATAAATGTGCCTTTGGGGTATCGGCTGGGCAGTTCTTGGGGTTCATTGTGCATGAACGAGGTATAGAGATTGGCCCAAGGAGTTTTGAAGCCATCAGCAAGTTGAAGCCTCCGACAAATAAGACAGAGTTGCAATCTCTTGTTGGGAAGATAAATTTTGTGAGGAGGTTTATTTCTAATCTGTCAGGACGAATTGAGCCGTTGGCACCATTGCTACGGTTGAAGGCTGATCAAGAGTTCAAGTGGGGACCTGAACACCAGAAAGTGTTAGATGAGGTTAAAGAATATTTAAAATCTCCTCCAGTGTTGGTTCCTCCTAAGACGGGTGTTCCGTTCAAGTTGTATTTGTTAGCCGACAAGAAGTCCATCGGCTCTACATTGGTGCAAGAACAAGAAGGAAAAGAAAGGGTGGTATTTTATTTAAGCAGAAAATTGATTGACGCTGAAACCAGGTATTCTGATTTGGAAAGATTATGTCTTTGCCTTTATTTCTCTTGCACCAAATTGAGGCATTATCTTCTTTCGAGCGAATGTACTGTGGTGTGCGGAGCCGATGTAGTCAAACATGTCCTATCGGCTCCTATTTTGAAAGGAAGGCTCGGAAAGTGGATGCTTGCTCTAGCTGAATTTGATTTGAGGTATGAGCCTCTTAAAGCTATTAAAGGTCAGATTTTGGCAGATTTAATAGTTGAGCATAATCATGTTGAGCCCTTGCCATGGATCTTATTCTTTGATGGATCTGTTTGCAAAACGGGATGTGGTATAGGCTTGGTTCTCATTTCGCCTCGGGGGGCATCATTCGAGTTTTCTTATTCTGTTGATGTTGGTACTAACAATCAAATTGAGTATCAAGCTGTGTTAAGGGGTCTACAATTGCTTGGTGATGCTGGAGCCGCTCATGTTGAAGTAATTGGAGATTCATTATTGGTGCTTGGGCAACTCTCTGGGGAATTTGAATGCAGGGATGAAAATCTACGATTTTATTATGAAGAATGCGTATTGCAGCTGCAGAGATTCGGGGATGTGAAATTCAAACATGTTCCCAGAGAACAGAATATGGAAGCTAATAGACTGGCACAAAATGCGTCAGGGTATCGACCTGATTATAGATGCATTGTGCTGGATGTTCCTGATGTTGAGGTTGAAGATTGGAGGGCGGAAATCATTTCATATTTGAAGAATCCATCTCAATCTGTATCCAAAAAGGTTAGGTATCAAGCTCTTAAATATGTATTGTTGGATGGAGAGTTATATTACCGAACCTTGGAAGGTGTGCTGTTAAAGTGCTTGGATCAGGAAGAAGCAAAATTAGCAATGGCAGAGGTGCATGAAGGAATTTGTGGGACCCATCAGTCAGCTTACAAGATGAAGTGGTTGCTGAGGAGGACTGGTTATTTCTGGCCGACCATGTTGGAGGATTGTTTTGAATACTATAAAGGTTGCCAGGATTGTCAGAAATTTGGTCCAGTTCAGAGGGCTCCTGCTTCGGCCATGAACCCTATCATTAAGCCGTGGCCGTTTCGGGGGTGGGGTATGGATATGATTGGTCAAATTAATCCTCCGTCAGGCAAAGGGCATAAATACATTTTAGCTGTGACTGATTATTTCACAAAGTGGGTGGAAGCTGTGCCATTCAAGAATGTGACCTCAAAAGATGTGATCAATTTTGTGAAGGAGCACATTATTTATCGGTTTGGAATCCCTCAGACGATTACCACTGACCAAGGTTCCATTTTCATATCTGAAGAATTTTTGGAGTTTGCTGCAAGTTTGGGGATTAAGGTATTAAATTCTTCTCCGTATTATGCTCAAGCAAATGGTCAGGCTGAGGCGTCCAACAAGAGTTTAATCAAGTTGATTAAACGCAAGATCGATGAACAACCAAGGAAGTGGCATACGACATTAGCCGATTCGCTTTGGGCCTATCGGATGTCGTGTCATGGGGCTACACAAGTCACGCCTTATCAGTTGGTATATGGGCATGAAGCAGTTCTTCCTTGGGAGGTAAATATTGGATCTCGTCGAATTTCATTGCAAGATGAGCTTACAGCCGATGAGTACAGAAACTTAATGAATGATGAATCTGAGGACATAGTACAGCTTCGGTTGCGAGCTATGGAGAAGATTGCTCAGAACAAAGCTCGAGTTGCGAAGCACTATAATAAGAAGGTTGTTTCCAAGCAATTTTCTGAAGGAGATTTAGTGTGGAAGCTTATCTTGCCGATAGGTTCCAAGAGTAACCGCTTCGGTAAATGGTCCCCAAATTGGGAAGGTCCGTTCAAGATTAGCCAATGTTTAGTTGGTAATGCTTACAAGTTACAGAGTTTGGATGGAAAAGAAATGGAGCGAGCCCTTAATGGAAAGTATTTGAAGAAATATCATCCAAGCGTCTGGGTTAATTCTTGAAGAAATAGTATACATGAGCCGACAGCACGTCGCCTACAGAAAGCCGATGACTGCTAAGCCGATGCAACGGCTAGGCACATCGCCTGTAGAAGAAAAAAAATACAAAGAAGCCCAAATTAAAGTACAAGTTCTTACACCAAGAATACACACTGCGGCTGCTGTCAAGTGTCAACCAAGTGCCGACACAGGGTAGGATGGGTCGTTGCTCTAGCGTACGAGGAGAGGAGCAACTTCATGGACACCATCACATCGAAGAAGATGTTATCCCTGAGAAGGAACCTTGTCTGACGAAGAACATGAGTTCTTCCTCGAAGTCTGAAGAGGAGCCGCTGTCTTCAGGGATTAGCTCAAGAGGGATAGCGTCGGGATAAAAGAGATTGGAGAGAAGTAAATGGAAGGCAAGAGGCCAGAACATAGGCGTGTAAAGGGAAGAGAAGCTCATGGTTATTATCTCGCTGTTTGGGATATATTGATGAGGTCTTGTGAAAGGGATTTTTCTTGCTGGCCATTGTGTTGTGATCTTGATGAAGGGAGGCAGTCCTTTTATAGGCCAAGATGCGGAAAGAGATAAGATCGTGGAACAGTGAAAGACCTGCTGCGATTAAAGTGATTGGTACGGATCGTCTGTTAAATGGTGCACGCCATATGAAGACAAGGGTACAGTTCATTATGTCAGGTATACTGTTTTCACGTGAAATGCCATCTAGAAGCTTACATTAAAATAAAGGAGTATGGCAAGAATATGCGGCAGAAGATTCGTGCAAGAGACAAAAGGCCGATGTCTTTACGTCGCCCTTGAATTTAAAGTGTTTATACAAATACTTTAGAATTCAAAAGAAGTTTTTGCTACAAGACTAAGCCTACAGGTACTCCTGGATCTTGCCGATGGCGTTTTTGCGAATCTGCTCGATGCTGTTTATGAATTTGAGGTCTTGTTCCATTGAGCCGATATCCGGGTGAAGCACCAAGAGTTGTTGGCGTGCTAGATCTTTGGCCGATGATAGTATGCTTTCTTGAGTTGATATCTCATTGGGGAGAAGGGCCAGCTTGTCTTCTTCAGCCTTGATCTCTTGTTCTTTGGCTCTTACTGCGGCTTGGAGATCCTCAAGCTCTTTCTTCAGCCGATCCAGTTCAGTTCGAATTTCTGCGGGCTTAGTCCTTAGATCATCAAGCTTGGCTTGCTCAGTCTGGACCTGGGAATCGGCGTTAACCAAGGCTATCAGACGATCTGATCTAGCAGCCCTTTCTGTCATGCGTCTTTGGATTTTGATGATCTCCAGCTCATGATAGTCGATGTGTGCAGCGGGATGCATGGCTTCTAAGAGATCATATGGGATCAGACCACGGATCTCATTGAATCGGCCTAAAACTGGACCGATGTTGGATGTCAGCACTTCAAGAGTTGGCTCCGATAGTCTTTCTGAAATTTCCCTCAAAGTTATCTTCACGTCATCAGGAAGGTAAGGCTTTGAGGAAGCCGATGAATCCAAATTGATGGCCGATGGGTGAGAGTCCGATAACTGAAATGAGAATAGAGTGATGATGCATTCAAGATGAAATGATAAGAAAAGAAGGGCTATCTTGATTTTACCGTTTTTTCTGTATCGGCGTCAGGAGATGTTGGGATTTGCGTGCCTACTAGACCGGTTGGAAGGTTGAAATCTTGTCCGCTTTCTCCCTGAGGGGTAGAAGTATCTTCGGCCAATGCATGTGGTACTTCAGAGCCGATGGCGGCATGGTCCCGAGCTGGCGACGCCTGGGTATCTGTGTTCGGAGGAACATTGACATTAAGGTCCTGCAAAGAAGAGTGGGTGTTATTTAATGGAAATATGAATTATTCAAAGTGCATCATTAAGAAAGAGACCTGAGAAGTCTCATCGGCGGATGGAGATGTGAAGGCCGACATTGAACTTTGGCGGACCTTGCGAGTAGCTTGGCGTGCAGGCTGTCGTCGTGGAGCAGGTGCAGGCCGCTTTGGTGCTTGAGGAGCTGTACGCTTTGGAACTGGGGGATTGTTTGGAGCTGCTGCTGCTTTTCTTTTCCTCGGCGCTGGCAGAGTGATGTTTGGAGTAGCCGATTCCTGGAGATATTGCACAGGGTTGCCATCGCGGCCGACGGGAGTTGCTTCATCTGCAGACTGAATCGAGAAGAGGAAATGATTAGCATGATTATTGCAGGATCATATATAATGGATGCATATGAAATACTTGAGATTATTACCTCTTCGTCGGCAGGAAGATCCAGAGGAGTCAAGTATGTAGAGCACTTGAGGTGGAAGAGATGTCGTCGCCATTCTGCCCACCAGGAGTTGAAGGAGCTTGAACTGAAGGGCTTCAGAATGATGTCGGCACAGTTGCCGATGGGGATGACGTCTGCTAAGCGAGACAGTCTCAAGTAATCTGTCCTATTGGCGATGGGGGCTCTGATCTTCAGTTTGCCGATAAAAAATAGGCCGATGGGAAGTTGACCTAAGCCGAGCTGTCTGGCGCAGACAGAAGGGTGATACAGCTCATAAGAAGGTCTTTTGTTGCGGCCTGAATGAATCTGAGTTGGAAGGATGCAAGGTTTGATGTATGCAAGGAATTGAGCTTGTGATTCTTCGTCTTGCAAGGGGTTGTCAGGACGGAAGGAGGATGGAGTATCAAATTCCATCATGTTTTGGTATGGGAACCAGATGGTCGCTTTGGGGCGGAAGCCGTAATAGAAAAGCATAAACCAAAGGCGTAGTGATTCAGGCGATGATCTTTCTCCAGGAACAACGGCTACTGCTTCGCCGAAAGAAAGGCATCGGCGTCGAGTTTGTTCCTCTGACTCTGGCTGAACATTAGGAAATGTTCTATTCTCGAAGGGAGGAAGAGTAGCAGCCTTTGAGGAGTATAGGACGAGCCAGAGCTGAATAAACCACCAAGGACCACCAAAATTCTCTACAGGTTGGTTGGTGGATAATTTTCTAGCTACTTGATGAAGAAGCTGATAAGTGGCGCCGAGTAAATATTGCCCTAATGGAAGTTTTGTACCTCCTGCAAGAAGCTCTGCCAGGTTTTGCATATTTTGTGTGGGGCCACAGGATGATCCGCAGAAAAGGTACCTATCTAGCCACATCATCAAAAAAGCTGCATGTTCCTTATCAGTCACTGGTCCTGAGGTGTGGCTATAGTTGGTAATAAAGCCCTTCCAGCCCCCAATGCCTTTGGTTTGGAAACCATGAGTCAGTGTGACTTGCAAATTGTCAGGAGCGAAGGAAGTGGCGACATCAAGATCTGTGAGCATGGTTACATCCATAAGTGAAGGGGACATAGGGCCATGACCAAATGTATATGCGTTGAGGGCATCAGACCAGAAATAAGATGAAGAAATCAACAAGGGGTCGTTTCTGGTTGTTTCAGCGATAGACAAATTGATGCAATGATCTATGCCTAAAGCAGTCCAGTGAGCGAGTTTGGCCCGACGAACTCGGCAATACCAGTTTTTCCAACCAGGAAGGGTGCTCGGCCAAGATCTGAAACTAGTGCTCCAGTGAGAAGGGTTGAGCAAGGTGTTTTTGAAGGGGATCCTAAAAGTTTCAGATCTAATAAAGTGAGTGGGGTCCTCATCGCCCATCGGCCCTAAGAAATAGAATCTCGAAGCAGAGGAGGGAATCACGAGCTGCGCCCTAAGGTTCTGGAAATAATGCGAGAAAGAAAAGGGGAATAAAAATAGTGAGGAACTAATGGCGGAAACAGTTAAACCTAGGGTTGAAAAAATAAAAGAGAAAATCAGATTTGAAGGCGATGGATTACCTCAGGGATGGATGCGGTGAGCACCGGCGGGCGTCTCGTACGAGCCTCGGCATCGGAATCGGAAGAAGATTGACGCGCCATTTCTTGGTCGGTGACAGCGACGGCGCGGAAGAGAGAGAACCGATGGAGAGTGGCTTCTTTGAGAAAAGAGTGGAGGAGGAAGAAGATGAGAGGTCGGTTCCGTATTTATGAGGGTCGTAAGTGGTGCTTGCTATAAATGTGCACGAGGCACTAGGACACAAATTCGGCGCACAAAGATTTTGTACTCCGAACTTGGGGGGCATGTGTTGACACCGGATTTTGGAAGTCCTTTGACACGTGGCGAAAAAATAAGGCAAGGGAAGATTGTATCTAGAGAAGACGCCGCGTTGACCGGAACAAAAAAGATTTTGATTGTGACGATCAGAGAATTAGTTAAGATAGGAATAAAATATTTTCTTGTAACGAAAGTTAGGGGGAGTCGTGTTTGTTTCCAAGTCGGTTGCCTCGGGTATATAAATATAAACCCAGGTGCTTGTAATCAGAATAATACACAATTCAATACAACTCTCGACGCATCGCCAACCTGTTTTTCTCGACGGGTTTCTTGTTCGAGCGGGCTGCATCGGCACGATCTCCGCTAGGGCAGGGAATTCGTCACCCCACGGTAATTATCTCGACTATCTAGTAACCTTCTCGTCTCATGCTTTGATCGAATTATCTCACTGCATTGGGTTGATCGAATCTGCTAGTGGTGTTGGTTTAATTATCAGTTATCCGGTATATGAGATCTATCTAGAACTGTTAAGCAAGATCGGCGTCGTTATTGCTGTCTCGGTTAGGTCCGATCCTACGCGACGTTTGTCTGATGAACATAGTACAGATAGGTTAAATATATTCGAGTCATCTTAGATCGATTTATCAGTTGGTCTTCCACCTAATTATTTCCGATAGAACCTTATTGCTGTCTCGGTTAAGTCCGATCCTACCGGTTTTATTGGAATAGTTCTGTGACGTGTCTGGCCGATAAATTGATCTAGGGTTCGATCGGGACGTTTAGCCGATTAGTTACCACAATCACTTTGGATTTGCTTATTAGTTGATCTTCCACTTAATTGCGTTAGCAAAACCTTACTGCTGTCTCGGTTAGGTCCGATCCTACGGGTTTTGCTGGAGTGGTTCCGTGACGTGGTTAGCCGATAGGTCGATCCGGAGTTTGATCGGAGTGTTTAGCCGATTAGTTATCACACAGATCTTTCCTTTAAAAAACCTTTATACTCTTTATTGCACTGTTTGGCTGGTTACGAAGTATTCATTTAATTATCTAAATCTAGCCGATAGTTCACTGTGAGTTGTTAGATCCGTTCCTTTACTGATCAACAGCCGATGATAGGAAGCCGATAGGGTATAGCCGATAGTAACAGCCGATGGTTCCGTTTGTTTTTATTCATATTCGTCGACTGTTTCCGCGACATTCAATTGTCGGCTATACATCGGCCTGTTTCTCGGGCCGGTGACCAAGTGAGTTTGACCTTTTTTTTTTTATCTTTTTGTTAGTTTTCAGGAAAAACTGACTGGCACGCTTCGGGATTCTCACGGCGTACGAGGCTTGGTCCTGCACTGGAGTTAAGCAGATCTCCCAGGCCGTTTGTGTGTGATTTTCGGGTCAACAGCATCTCCTTGACATGAACAGTACACCACTGTGCTTATGACCTACCAGATCGAACAATAGATATGTTCTCATTTCATTCCATCACCATATATGGTGGTGCATATATATCCTGCTTACCTAGCGCTTGTATATAAAAGCCACCGCAGAGGGGCACTGAGGACACAGCCAAGCTAGCCACAACTAAACAAAACATACACGAACAAGAAAGCCAGCCATGAGTAGCATCAACCCCCGTTCCCGCGATATTCGGGGGGCGCCACTTGAAGCGATGCATGGAGGCCCCTAACAACATGGAGCACTGCGTACCATCACCGCTCGGCTCGGGTGTTGCTGAGAAGCCCTCTCACGGTGGCGGCGGCGTGCAACACCTTGCAGCTGTTGAGGAGTCGTTCAAGGTGGTGGCTGACAGGGGCAGCAATACACATGCATCAGGTGGTGTCTTGCGGTGACTCTGCCCAGCTCTAGATAAGCACGGCCATCGGGTCAAATAAAGCTCTGTCTTGCCGATCGACATAGTGATGTATTAATTGGCACACTCGGGTTGATGGATGCTGCGGTGCTACGAGTCAGAGAGCATGAAATAACTAATGATCATGTATATGATGATGTCATTATGATTTAATGATCATGGTAATAATTAGTTTATCTTGTGATGAACAATGAGGATAGCTCAATTCAATCAACAACATTGCAGCGGAATAACAATCACAGCGTGCAAAAGTGACAAAATGATTTTAAGTGAAAAACCTCCGCTATTTTCTTCTTATATCTAGCTACGATCGATGTGCTGGTTTCGGGTTCGTGTATAAGATCTATCTTCATCCCATAAAAAAATATATAACGCACTCTATGAGAAAGATAATGACCATATGTACTCCCTCAGTTGATCCTACAAGTTTCAGTGCTTCTCTTCCACCCAGTTCGAAAGGGGGACGCTCTTCCAAATGAAGCAAAAAGTCTTCTGCTGGCTGTTGCTGAAAGACAGACTCAACACAAGAGGGATGCTGCGAAGAAGGAATATGGTGCTTGACTCCTACACCTGTGACCTATGCATTCTCCAGAGAGAGGAAACTTTACGCCACTTGTTCATGAGGTGTAACTTCGCCAGGGCCTGTTGGGACTCGATTGGACTGCATATCCCGGTTGCTGCACCACCCATAGAAACCTTCAAAAGATTGAAACTTCAGCTCAATGTTCCATTGTACATGGAGATTATTATTTTAATGGCTTGGAGCATATGGACCACATGGAATGATTGGGTGTTCAACAATATAGACCCAACTATTGATGGTTGCAGAGAAACCTTCAAGAAGGAGATGTGGATGCTGGTTCATCGCGCAAAGAAACGATACTTCCCAGCTCTTTTACAATGGATAGAAAACATCTAATGTTACAAGCTTTCTTCTTTTTCCTGTTCTCCTTTTTTCCTCCCTGAATTCTTTTAATATAAACTTTTACCAATTTATAATAAATTAATCAGTAGGGGTGCGAACCCCTCCTGTTTCCCTCAAAAAAAAAAGGGGGACACTCTTGCCTGGTGTGGCATTCCTTGTGCCTGATGAGGAGGCCCCACGCAACGCGCCTGATCTGGGCCGCAGAGGTTGATCGGACGTGCTCGAAGGAACGCCTCCTCCTCTGCTTCGCGTTGTCGCTCGGCGGAGTGGCGAAGCGTTCTGTCTCACGTCATCTCTCTCCTAAGGCCTTCCCGCCGCGTCCTCTTGCATCATGTTAGCCTGCCACACGCGGATACACAACCATGGCTCACATGTTCTTCACCAATCACCAGACCGTCCATGTGGAGGAGAAGATTGCTCTCACGGCATAACCGCGAAAAAAATAACAGGTCGTGCGTCGTTCGCCCATCACCGTGGAGCTCCTCCAACGAGCACGGTCGGCCATCAAACTGTTGCGTAGGCTCTTGGCCATGGCACTTCACAGCAGCTCCAGTTTCCCCATGCGCTGAGGAGCGGTGTCAATGAGGGTGTAGGACGTTGGTGCACACGTTAAGTTCGTACTTCGAAATGACAGAACTAGTACATCAGCCTGTTTCAAACGATCAGCAGTACTTGCTCCATTTCGAAGGTGGTCATTTTTCAACCCTGCGGCGTCGAGCAATGGCGATGGATGCGGTGGCTTGCGTAGCCCGCCGGCATCGCGCACTGGCCACACACCGCACGTCTGAAGTGCCGTCAAGCTAGTAAAATATGACGGCTTCACCGAATCTCCGGCTAGTACCAGATCGAACATGGCGTAGCGCTCCCGCAAATCTGAATATTGCTTTGCCTTGTTTATTTCTTTCTTGAGAATATATTGCTTTGGGGGCTGTCTAGCTGCCACCCGGGTATATCTACCCAAGCCAGCACCTAGGCAAACAAAACAGAAGAAATACCCAGAAACATAACAAGGACAAAATCGGGTATTTCAGCAAGGGTCAGCACCCGAATTTCAAATTCACTCCAAATTATCAAATCAGGGCCAAATCTAAATTCGGGTATTACAAAGAAGATCAGCACCCGAATTTCATTAAAACATGATCCAGAAGAAGTTTTCGTCAATGTTTTGTCCTGGTCCTCTCTAAAACGCTTGAGCTCATTTGTTCCATGCAGAAACTTAAAAGAACACATCTGGCCGTTGACTTAACACATTAATTAGAAAGGCAGGAATAGACAAACCAACACAATCATACAAAATTATTCTGATCATTTAGATACATAAAACATATTCATAACTGATGAATTATTCTTCAATAGCAAGATAGCTACCTCAAATACCTACATATGTTCAAATACTACAAAGAGGACAATTCTGGAGACCCATACTGGCAAAATACGTCCAGCAGAAGAAGATTGTAATGTCTTTGTTCCAAAAACCAAGAAAAATGGTGTACTCGGCACACTTTCACCACAAAAGGTAACATCATCTTCTCTAGAACAAAGAATGAGCATGCATTCTTGTTGATCCACTGCAAGGCAGAAGGTTACAAACTGTGCAATAGCCACAATCAATGAAGCATGCTGAACAACAATATGTGTATAGAGCATCATGAAATTGAATTAGAACTATAATAAAGGTTAGATCAAGTTTGTTCACTGTCAAACCACAGATGATAGAAATTTTCATCTGTGGTTTGTGTTCCAGTAGAAATTCCCAAATGTCAACACCAAATTCGAGTTAATATTCCATGAAAGGCGAAAACACATAATTTCAAATATTTTAGGGTTCCACTGGAAATCCTCAAATGCCATAATGCCAGATTCACCTCCTTATACCAGAAAAAGAAAGCGCAAAGGCAAATATTTCAAAAAAATAAGTCCTGCAAAAATACAAAAGAATTGGGGTCATAGTGAAATCCTCAAAATGACAACAAATTGCAGATCCTGCAGCAATACAAAAGAATCATAGATTTTAAAACGACTTGGCATTTTGTAGAAAAATGTACAGTCATGTGTCTTTGGTGTCCGTCGTCGTCCACACGCTGGAAGGGGGCGAGGACGGGAGGCCTCCTCGGTGGGTGAAGAGAGAGCACGGACGCGGCATCGAGCACGTGTGCTTCTTCCTCGACTGGAGGAACCACTCTGGTTTCGCCATTGATGCTCGGGAGTTCACCAGCGCAGAGGTGACCGGTGGGTGTGCCTACTTTGTCGACAACCACCCCAAGGAGATATTCAGGGATACCCTGTACAGGTACAGCTTCAAGAACGGCACGGCGACGGTCGTCAACGACCAACATGCTCCCTTCAATGAAACGTCCATATGGTTCACGCCTCATCCCAGAATATCTATGGTGCGTTCAGAAGCGGTTAATCGTTGCTGTAAAATGAGGAGCGGGGTCTGCTGGGACAAGTTAAGGCGCTGAGCACCTATTAGGAGGAGATCGCTGGAGGGTAGGATGAAGAAAGAGAATTCACCAGAGTCTTTTGCTGTTTCTCAGATGATGACCGAGTTGGTGTTATATAGTTGTCCCGCTAAAAGCTTCTGTGATCTAGATGTGATGAGATACTAGTGCATTTCGAGGTGAAGCAGCAGGTTGGCTGTCTTGGACTGTGATCGGGCGTCAGGGGCTGGCTGCCTGACAGCTAGCTAGACATGTATGTACGTACGTATTTGAGTGTGCCCACAGTGTGTGAGTGTGTGTACATGCACCTCATTATGTGTACGAGAAAAGATCTTGGCCTGAATAAAGATTTGCTTCTACTTGCAACTTGCAGATAACAAAGAATCACTTCTAGCTAGTTGCCCTTGCAAGGAAAAGAAATTAGACCGCACCAACTAGTTATTCCATTTCCTCAGTACGAATAGGATATCTTATTTAACGTATATATATGAGTGGAATTATATATGTTCTTCACACTTTTATTTCTGGACTGTGCACCCCGAATTAGATGCCTAAGGCATGAAAGTGAAGTTAGATTATAAATTACAATTTGTTGGGTGCTCTAAGCACCTTATAAAGGTGCCCCAAACGCTCACATATATATTTTTGTATGACAGTGGATGTCACCCACACACAATCTATCAATAGATCTCACATATATTCTTTTATAACGCATCTCATTGGCATAAACGGTAAACCACTGTGCTTATGACCTACCAGAACAATAAGATATGTTCTCGTTTCATTCCATCACCATATATGGTGGTGCATATCCTGCTTTCCCAGCGCTTATAAAAGCCACCGCAGAGGGGCACTGAGGACACAGCCAAGCCACAACTAAACAAAACATACACGAACCCAAGAAGCCAGCCAAGGTGGGGGCCGGGGGCACGCACGCCAAGGTTCGTCGTAGCCCCACTCCCCACCTACAAACCCGCCGATCTAGGGTTGCGCAGAAGCGACGGGAAGCTCCGCCTCTGCGCCGCCACTGCGCCGTCGCACCACGACCACGACCTCCTGCGATGGCTTCCTCCTCGGCTCCAAATCTGATGCCCGGCGGTAACCTCTCTCCCTCACTCCCTCACGTTCAAGTAGATCGAGTCATGAACATGATTATCTAGTAAAGCTTACCCACTGGATCTCACACCTAGAGTTGTTTTAATCTATCAATGGTATCTTGAGCCAGGCTAGTGTGTAGATCTAGTTCGGGGTAGAAAGTTTAAGATGCAAATGTTTTTTAGGGTTAAGGTCACCTAGATCTAAGGTTAGCATGGCGCCGGGACCCCATGAGCCGGCGCCACCATCACTCTTGTTCAGAGAGGAAGAAGGAGGTAGAAATCATAATTAAGAACTCACTCCAACAAACCCTAACCCTAACCCTAGATTTACCTGTTGACCGGTGATCGAGTTCGACGCCGGGAAGATCTCCTCGCCCTGCTCATGACCGCCGTCGCGCGGGAAGATCACCGCCGCTCGTCGCCGACGAGCGCGTGGGCTAGTGGCACCGCCACAAGGCCGCTCGACGGCGCCGCGCTCACCCTCGGTTGGACCCGCGCGCCGGCGAGAGGGCTTGCGACAGCGCCAGCTCTCAGATCCGGTAGCGCGCCGCCGCGCGCGCACGCCGGAGCGCCGTCTGGAAAAGCCACTCCGTCCTTGCTCTCTCTCCGAGTGAACGCGGCGGAGGAAGGGAAGAATGAGCTAGGGTTTTGGCAAGGAGCGAAATTTTCGCGCTTTTATATGATGCGCGACGAGCCGCAGCCGTCCATCAAGGCGGACGGCCGAGATTCAGGCGGGCGGGATCAAACCTCTCACCGGGCTGGGCCGGCCTAGTTGCGGGCACTTTTGCGCACGCGCGTGCAGTATGGGCCCCGCGTTTTAGCGTTATGGGCCGGACTGAAGTTTGCACAGTAGCGCAATTTTCTTTTAAGTTTTATCCTTTTTCCAGAAGCAGTTTGAATGAATTTTGAATGTATTTGATCTCTGGTAAAATTTGAACCAACGGGATTTTTTTCCAGAGAGTAGATAAGTGTTTTACTGCTTCTGTACTGTATACTACTGCTAGTTATGCTACTGTTTTTCCGCTGCAAGTATAGTTTATCTCTCTCATAAAATTGGAACCAACGGGAAAATTTTATTTGGGAGAGTAGTTTATTTTTTTAAGTTGATTATGATGCTGTTATTTTCTGGCCAAAGTTGATGATAGCAACGTCATAAAGTTTTATTTATGAGCAGTTTATGCATTTATTCTATTTCTGCCCAACGGTGATGTAGAATTGATGTAGAGAAATTTATATGTTTAATTTTGACCAACGTTAAATTAAGGCATGTAAATTTATTATTTCAGTAAATGTTTCTCACTTTCTTATGGTTTTATTTCAGTTTATGACCCTATGGCATGCATCAAGTCCATTCCACCCCTTAACGGCAACAACTATGGGGCGTGGCGTGAGAACCTTGAGATGGCACTTGCGCTGTCCAACATTGATCGAGCTATCACTGATCCCTGCCCCATAGAACCTGCTGCCCCTGTGAGGGCAGAGAATGAGAGCGAAGATGCTTTCAACACACGGGTGCGTGACCATGCGCCCGTGTGTAAGATCAATGAACCTAGAGCATGGTTCATAGGTTTTGGTGATTGATGTCAACATGGTCAATGGGACTAACAAGGTTTGCTAGTTTGCAAGATGTTTAGTCTCATGGATGTAGTGACACACTATTAGAGTGCCAACACCTCAAAGGTTGCAAGGAAGTTGATAAAGATGAGAAGTGAACATGAGGACTACTTGAGGTGACTACTACGCACATGAGGTAAGAGACAAGGTGAGTATGTCATGTGTCTTTGTATGTATCATATATCTTGACATACTCTTGATCATCATGTTGGTCTTGCCTTATATCGTATGCCATGATGATCTTGTCTATTATGTGATGATGTTCTTGTTTCATATCTTATGCACATTATATGATGCTTCGGTCAGGTTGTCCTTTGTGACAACTAGATCATTGTGACTAACATCTTTGGATGTAGGAAAGGTGTTCATGCATATTCTTTAGGTCACAATGAAGAAGCTTCGTCGTTGAAGGAGTGCGTCAACCTATTCTCTATATCCCGGTGATTGGTTTCCTCGACGATGGATGACGACAAGGATCAAGGACTTGATGGAGGTCGCGGTTGAGGAGATGGATCAAGGCTAAGGACATGCTAGATCAAAGCGAGTGTTGCTTGGTTAGATGTTAGCTTGAGTCCATAGGAAAAACCGGACTATCAAGGGGGATCGAGTCGTTTCTCTTAAGTCACACTAGTGGTAGAGGTATGTGGATGCTCAAAGAGTCTCTCAGGCACTAGGGTGACAGCAGAGGAGAAGAGGAGCCAAATGGATGAAGTTTGGAAGAAGAAGATCAAGAAGAAGATCGAAGCTGCGAAGGCAGAAGAGACCGGACAGTACGGTCAAGGAGACCGTACAATACGGTCTACAGAGGAAATCCAGACAGAGAAGCTCAAGTTTCTGGAAGTTGAAGAATAGAGACCGGACAGTGGACCGGACAGTACGGTCCTAGGGACCGGACAGTACGGTCTCTATTGGAGTGTTCCAGACAGAGAAGCTGAAGTTTCTGGAAGTTGAAGAAATGAAGACCGGACAATCGACCGGACGGTACGGTCCTAGGGACCGGACAGTACGGTCTTCATTGGAGATGAAGAAGAAGATGGAGATGCGCCTGGAAATAGAGACCGGACAATACGGTCTGGAAGAGACCGGACAGTACGGTCCTTTGTACGGTCTCTAGTTTCGCAGGGCACTTTTGGGCAACGGCTAGTTTTGGGTTGGTGGCCTATATATAGCCGGTTGCTTGGCCCTTTGGGGTGCCTTTGGCCATTGTTATCAGTGGGGAAACACAGTGGGAGCCAAGAGGATGCAAGAGAAGCACATGGAGAGGCTTTAGAGAGAAATCTTGGTGCTTGAGAGAGAGGAGAAGCACATGGAGAAGATTTGGAGAAGAAAGCTTAGTGCTTGAGAGGGTTGAGAGCATCCATCCACCTCTAGGACTAGTGTGGTCATAGGGAGGCGGTCTTGGTTTGTTACCCTTGGTCTATGGCAAGGCCTAGACCGGTTAGGCGTCGGTGTTGAGCTTGCCAAAGAGAGTGTGGAAGCCGACACAAGTTTGTACACGGTCTTGGAGCTTCCCGTGCGAAAGAAGCATCACTAGTGGAGCGCCCTTTGGCACGCATCAAGTGCGGAGCCTTACCTTCGGAGGAGTACCCGGGAGAAGCCCGGCGGGACGTGCCCGCGACTTCACTCAAGAGCGGTGGATGGTCCCAAGGAGGAGAGCATCGCCGGTGTGCGGCGGGGTGAAGCCCGTGACTTCACTCGAGGAGTGAAGCGTGCTCTTAGGGGACATCACCGGCTTAAAGGGTGGAGTGTGCTCTAGAGGGGATCGCCATCGAGCGGAGGGACGGGGTCGAGACTCCGGCGGGAGTGACCCAACGTGGAGTAGGGGAAGGCGCCATCCTTCCGAGACCACGGGAAAAATCGATGAGCAATCTCTTACTCTTACTCTCTACTACTTGCACTTACTATCTTGTTTATCTTATATGCATGTAGTAGATCTTGTGCTTATCATATGATTGCTTGATGATTGTTTCCGTGTGCTAGCTCTATGTTATCTCTAGTGATATGCGCTTTCCTTATGTGTACTTACTTGCTCATAGCTCATACACTTGCTTGATATCATCTAGTGATCTTGTTATACGTTATGTTGTATCTATCTTGTTGTCATGATCACTAGCTTGAGCTTCCCCATGTGTTACTTATATGCATGCTAGTTCGCTTGTCTATCTATCTTATATACTAGCATGTGTAGGACCTACTTGAGCTTCCGTTTGTGTTACCCATATGCATGCTAGAATGCTTGAGTGCCTTTACCTTATACACTAGCGTGTGTAGGACTTGTTGAGCTTATCTTGTATATCGACATATGCTAGGTTGTTCTATATGCTCTTGTATACCTTGCTCCTAGCATGTACAAGTCCTAGCACATGGTTATCCTTGCTTGATCACTATCACATAGTGCACATGTACTCTCTAGTTATGTATCCTTTACTTGTTCAAATAGAAAGAGTAGCTAGAAGTGCAAAAAGTTTTAGTTCATGGTGTGCCCGATTCACCCCCCCCCCCCTCTCGGTCACACGATCCTTACAAGTGGTATCAGAGCCTCGTGCTCAATTTAGGGCTTAACCGCCTTTGAGATGTGACCGAATGAGTTTGGGTTTTCATCCCTTATGGGTTTGGACTTTGGACGTTGAAAGAATCGCTTGAATAGCTACCTTATGTCCATAGTTCCAAATGAATTGTGGGATACCATGAATAATTTCTCTAGCACTTTCACGGATAACCATGTTATCATGATGATCTTGTTGTTCTTGTTATATCTTGTGATGATCATGATTGTGTGCTTATAGTTCATGATGATATTGTTGCTAGTTTTTCTTGTTGAGGAGTAATTTTGATAATCTTGCCTTATTATTTAATGAATCACTTACTTGTCTCTTCGCTTGGTTATGCTAGATAAGTGGATCGATTGATATGACAAGTGTAAGAGCTCAAGTGGTGAGGTTATCATGAAGATCTTGAAAGCACCTCCTCATTCAAGATTCGGCGACAACATTTTTGCACTTCAACATGAAGATCTTGAGAAGCTACAATTTGAAGAAGTCTTGCTCAATGACCATCTCACATGATGAGCACTCAAGGAAATGTCGCTCATTTTGAGGACACATCCATTTGTGATGGTGGTTCTATTGAAGATCAATCTACAACCGTGAGCAAGCTTCCATCACTTGAAGAGCGAGCGATTAAGAAGAAGATAATGCAAGCTCGGGATACTCACTTCCTTGATCACTCAAGTGAACCTACATCTTCCTCGGAGAATGCAAAGATGACGGTATACCTAGAACCGAATTTCAATTCTTTATCTAACTCATCTTTGTGTCTCATTGATGTAAGGTGACTATGAACCGATGGTGAAGATCAAGTTGCTATTGATATCTTGATGGAGACTTCACCTCCTCCATCTCCACCCGTGTGCCTCACTAGAAGACATGACTTGCGCGTCATCGACAAGAAGAAGGTGGTGATGGAAGATCAATGAGAGTGATGAAGAAGAAGATGATTCTAAGGCCAAATACAAGAAGTATGTGAGACAAGACCAAGGTCAAGAAGAAGGAGATGTCATCTCACAAAGGTTTTTCTTGTTGGTGAGGGATTGCCAATAATGAAGACTATGAGAGTGACTCTTCTTCAAGAGCATATGCAAACATGTTGTTGGTCTTCATCTTCACATGCACCTCCAAGGTAAAGGAGGTAAGGAAAGAATGATATGGCCATATTTCGTGTTGGTGAGCTTGATGAGGAGCTCAAGGATCCCGTGTCATCTCATGAGGCTCTACATATGAGTTGAGGGCTCAAGTTGGATAACATTGAGCTTCATGAGAAGTATGAGAACCTTGAGATCTCTTATCGAGCTATCAACCTCATCTAGTTCTTTTCTTCTTCATCCACTACTCCTAGTTCATCTATCACGCATTCGTTTACTATTTGTGATGAACTAACCATCTCTTGTGAGAGCTCTTTCTCTTGAGTCTTTGTTTTGAAGGAATACCACAAGCTCAAGGAGAAGAGTGAGTCAATAATGCAAGCATTCACAAGACTCACAAGAGGGAAGGAAATGTACTTCTTCGGTGAACATAGAAGCCATTGGCAAGATGATGCCACACCAAGTGAAGAAGTACCGTTGACGGCCAATGATCACTATTGCAAGCATTGTTGCATAAGTGGCCATTCAACAAAAGATTGTTTGATTCCTAAAGCTCCTACATTTGCTTTTGATTATTTACTTTACCTTGACAACACTCACTTTTTGTTATGAGATGTGAATGTAGTGTTGTGAAGGCAAAGTCAATATATAGGAGTTTTGGACAAGAGGAGGAAGATGAGGATGCTTTGGGTGCCAAAGAACTTAGTGGACCGGATGAAGCCGGTCAATCACATGGAGGCGCCCAAGTACAACACTTGAGGTGATGGAGGTGGTGGACCGAGTTCAATCATGGAGATCATTGAAGGCCGCCACAAGTGTCAAGGGCATGAACGAGAACATCTACTCTTCAAGGAGGTATCTTGTATCTTAGTGTAGTTTTCTTTTCGTTCTAGTTCCTTTGTTTTTGTTAGTAGCTCCTTTGTGAACTAGTATGTTGTGCATTTCATGCATCATCTAAAAACCTAAAAGAAAAGCACAAAAATATTAGTTCGAGGTCTAACTTTCTCAAGATAGCTATGAGCATGGGGGATGCTTGAGTTGGTGGACCGATGGACTCAAGGCAAGGTTTGGCTCATAGTGAGTAAGCTTGAGAGAGGTTCAAACTTGACCTTGAGTAGGTTTCCTTTATGCATTGTCTTTAATCTTGCATGCATTCATCATGGCATGTTTAATTTTCCCTTGCATTTGTATTATATGCTTGGTCATGCATTGCATATAGGAAATCACAAAGGAGTCTTTCACCCGTGTGTTCTTTGTTTTAGTTTCTATCATGAGGGTCCATAATGTCTTCTCTCCGAAAGGTATGCCTAGAACCGATCTATTTCAATTATCTTTTGTTCTAGCTACCATCCATAACATAGTTTAAACTACCCCATGTGTTTCACAAAATGATATGCATATATCTTGCCATCCACAAGAAGTATGCATAACTCTAGGGGGAGTTTAGCCTATGTTATGAGGCTTTCATGATCATGGTCCAAATGCTTTCCACTCAAAAGGACATGGTTCATGAAGCTCTCTTGTGCATTTGACGGTTGCCTTTCTTGTTCTTTTTCTCTATTGTAAGATCAATTGTAGGAACAAGAGGAGGCACAAGAAATAGGAGAGAAGATGATAAAGACATCGAGATCATCTCAAGGGGGAGTTCGTGCAAGAGAAGATCAAGTGATCAAGATGATCGATCTTCACCAACAATCTTGAGATGAGAGCTCGAGACAATGAAGATCACCTCAAGGAGGAGTTTGCATTTGAAGATCATGTGATCGTGATGATCGACTTCACAACAATCTTGAGGTGAAGAAGATGACGACCACCTCAAGGAGGAGTTTGCATGAAGAAAGATCACGAAGATCAAGATGATCGGTCTTTCTCACAATCTTGAGGTGGAGAAGAAGACGACGACCATCTCAAGGGGGAGTTAGCACAAAGGAAGGTCAAGTTGATCAAGTTGATCGATCTTCCTCACATTCTTGAGATGGAAGCTTATGTCAAGGGGGAGCGACGTTCTACAAAGGTAAGTATGAAGGTAATCTCCTTGACCCTATGGTGATGAGCGTTTCTTGCTAGTTATCCTTTTACTTGTCACCATAGTCCTAATGCTTGTCATAGCTCCTTGTGCTTTCATTCACTTGTGGTATGAGTTTTTACTCTAACTTGTGACATTTTATGAGCTATGACTTGCCTCGACCGGAACTTCAAGGTAACATCTCCTTCATCTCATATTGCCTCTTGTATGTATATATCGTGATGATATGTTTGTGCTAGATTGCTTTTTGTTCCTTTCATATCATCGCCCCTTCATGCTTGTCTTTTGCTCTATGTGCTTAGCTTTATCTTGTGGTACCTTTGTTGCTATATTGCTTATCTTTCAAATGGTATCTTATCTTGAGCTATGACTTGCATGCTTGTCTTCTTACCATCATGTGTGTAGTGTCCTTATATTTCTCGCATGATGCCGTTTTGTGATTGAGTTGCTTTACCCTTGTTGTTTGCTTCATATCTATATGCTTTTACAAGTGGTAAAGTCTTGCATGCTTTCACTCATATCCTTTGCAAGTGGCATCTATTTATGCGTTTATTTCATATCTCTTTATATGCCATGATTCGAGATATAGGGTAGTCTCCTTGATTTGTCTTCATTGACAAGTGCATGTGATGCACAACTTTTGGGGGAGTCTATCCTATGTCTTGAGTTTCTCGAGACTAATGTGTTTGCAAGTTTATCTTTGTAGTCTCTTGATAGAAATGATGATTCACTTGAGGTGCCATGATACTCAAACGACACATTCTTTATGGCATCGGAAAGAAATCACATCCCCGAAGGTACGCTAAGTTTATCATTCTTGCAAGAAGGTAATGGTTTTCCTTTATTCTTGCATTATCTATCTAGCTACCTTCCATAACATAGCTTAAGGTCCCTCACTTGACTTAATTGTTAAAATTGTGCATATATTTTGCCTTCCATCACATGTATGCACAAATCTAGGGGGAGTTTAGTCTATGTTATGAGGCTTCATGATTTTGATCCATATCCCATCCACATCCAAAGGATCATTATCTATGAAGCTCCCTTGTGCTTTTAACGTTTGCCTTGTTTGTCCCTTTTCGGTGCTTGATGTCAAAGGGGGAGAAGTATATCCTCCAAAGCAAGTAGTTGCGGAATGAGAAGAGACATGAGGCACAAATAGGGAGAACATGCTAATGGGGAGAAGTACTTGCAACCATAGAGTGAAGATACATTCAAGAAGGCAAGGTATGAGCAAAGTTTTCTATGTTGTCAATACATCCTAGGCAAGGAGTTGTGCTTCATTCTATCTATTATCTCTTGCTTTGGTTGTGTTGCCATCAATCACCAAAAAGGGGGAGATTGTAAGATCAATGAACCTAGAGCATGGTTCATAGGTTTTGGTGATTGATGTCAACATGGTCAATGGGACTAACAAGGTTTGCTAGTTTGCAAGATGTTTAGTCTCATGGATGTAGTGACACACTATTAGAGTGCCAACACCTCAAAGGTTGCAAGGAAGTTGATAAAGATGAGAAGTGAACATGAGGACTACTTGAGGTGACTACTACGCACATGAGGTAAGAGACAAGGTGAGTATGTCATGTGTCTTTGTATGTATCATATATCTTGACATACTCTTGATCATCATGTTGGTCTTGCCTTATATCGTATGCCATGATGATCTTGTCTATTATGTGATGATGTTCTTGTTTCATATCTTATGCACATTATATGATGCTTCGGTCAGGTTGTCCTTCGTGACAACTAGATCATTGTGACTAACATCTTTGGATGTAGGAAAGGTGTTCATGCATATTCTTTAGGTCACAATGAAGAAGCTTCGTCGTTGAAGGAGTGCGCCAACCTATTCTCTATATCCCGGTGATTGGTTTCCTCGACGATGGATGACGACAAGGATCAAGGACTTGATGGAGGTCGCGGTTGAGGAGATGGATCAAGGCTAAGGACATGCTAGATCCAAGCGAGTGTTGCTTGGTTAGATGTTAGCTTGAGTCCATAGGAAAAACCGGACTATCAAGGGGGATCGAGTCGTTTCTCTTAGGTCACACTAGTGGTAGAGGTATGTGGATGCTCAAAGAGTCTCTCAGGCACTAGGGTGACAGCAGAGGAGAAGAGGAGCCAAATGGATGAAGTTTGGAAGAAGAAGATCAAGAAGAAGATCGAAGCTGCGAAGGCAGAAGAGACCGGACAGTACGGTCAAGGAGACCGTACAATACGGTCTACAGAGGAAATCCAGACAGAGGAGCTCAGGTTTCTGGAAGTTGAAGAATAGAGACCGGACAGTTGACCGGACAGTACGGTCCTAGGGACCGGACAGTACGGTCTCTATTGGAGTGTTCCAGACAGAGAAGCTGAAGTTTCTGGAAGTTGAAGAAATGAAGACCGGACAATCGACCGGACGGTACGGTCCTAGGGACCGGACAGTACGGTCTTCATTGGAGATGAAGAAGAAGATGGAGATGCGCCTGGAAATAGAGACCGGACAGTACGGTCCTTTGTACGGTCACTAGTTTCGCAGGGCACTTTTGGGCAACGGCTAGTTTTGGGTTGGTGGCCTATATATAGCCGGTTGCTTGGCCCTTTGGGGTGCCTTTGGCCATTGTTATCAGTGGGGAAACACAGTGGGAGCCAAGAGGATGCAAGAGAAGCACATGGAGAAGCTTTGGAGAGAAATCTTGGTGCTTGAGAGAGAGGAGAAGCACATGAAGAAGATTTGGAGAAGAAAGCTTAGTGCTTGAGAGGGTTGAGAGCATCCATCCACCTCTAGGACTAGTGTGGTCATAGGGAGGCGGTCTTGGTTTGTTACCCTTGGTCTATGGCAAGGCCTAGACCGGTTAGGCGTCGGTGTTGAGCTTGCCAAAGAGAGTGTGGAAGCCGACACAAGTTTGTACACGGTCTTGGAGCTTCCCGTGCGAAAGAAGCATCACTAGTGGAGCGCCCTTTGGCACGCATCAAGTGCGGAGCCTTACCTTCGGAGGAGTACCCGGGAGAAGCCCGGCGGGACGTGCCCGCGACTTCACTCAAGAGCGGTGGATGGTCCCAAGGAGGAGAGCATCGCCGGTGTGCGGCGGGGTGAAGCCCGTGACTTCACTCGAGGAGTGAAGCGTGCTCTTAGGGGACATCACCGGCTTAAAGGGTGGAGTGTGCTCTAGAGGGGATCGCCATCGAGCGGAGGGACGGGGTCGAGACTCCGGCGGGAGTGACCCAAC
This sequence comes from Eragrostis nindensis, assembly GCA_012490785.1. Taxonomy (NCBI): domain Eukaryota; kingdom Viridiplantae; phylum Streptophyta; class Magnoliopsida; order Poales; family Poaceae; genus Eragrostis; species Eragrostis nindensis. The sequence continues at coordinate 1,495,027 of JAAXCT010000058.1, forward strand.
GTGGAGTAGGGGAAGGCGCCATCCTTCCGAGACCACGGGAAAAATCGATGAGCAATCTCTTACTCTTACTCTCTACTACTTGCACTTACTATCTTGTTTATCTTATATGCATGTAGTAGATCTTGTGCTTATCATATGATTGCTTGATGATTGTTTCCGTGTGCTAGCTCTATGTTATCTCTAGTGATATGCGCTTTCCTTATGTGTACTTACTTGCTCATAGCTCATACACTTGCTTGATATCATCTAGTGATCTTGTTATACGTTATGTTGTATCTATCTTGTTGTCATGATCACTAGCTTGAGCTTCCCCATGTGTTACTTATATGCATGCTAGTTCGCTTGTCTATCTATCTTATATACTAGCATGTGTAGGACCTACTTGAGCTTCCGTTTGTGTTACCCATATGCATGCTAGAATGCTTGAGTGCCTTTACCTTATACACTAGCGTGTGTAGGACTTGTTGAGCTTATCTTGTATATCGACATATGCTAGGTTGTTCTATATGCTCTTGTATACCTTGCTCCTAGCATGTACAAGTCCTAGCACATGGTTATCCTTGCTTGATCACTATCACATAGTGCACATGTACTCTCTAGTTATGTATCCTTTACTTGTTCAAATAGAAAGAGTAGCTAGAAGTGCAAAAAGTTTTAGTTCATGGTGTGCCCGATTCACCCCCCCCCCCCCTCTCGGTCACACGATCCTTACACCGTGAGGATGAAGTATGATGGGGAGAAGATGATGTGGGATCAGTCGAACCGCAAGTGTTTGATGGTGATCAAGAGCTCTATTGTGGAGAGTATAAGGGGAGCAATCCCAACATGTGCCACTGCAGTAGAGTACCTCTAGAAAGTGGAGAGCCAGTTCACTGGCTCTTCAAAGTCTTATGCATCCACTCTTATCAAGAGGTTAGTCAATGAGAGGTACACTGGTGGTGGTGTAAGAGAGCATATCTTGAAGATGAATAACTGGGCAGCTAAGCTTGCAACAATGGACATCCCTTTACCTCCTGATTTCCTTGTCTTTTTGGTGTTTGCTTCGCTGCCCAAGGACTTTGAGGCTTTTGAGGTCAATTATAACTCACAGAAAGAAAAGTGGACCATGGAGCAGCTCATTGCACAATGTGTGCAAGAGGAGGAAAGAAACAAGAATCTGAGAGGTAGTGAGATAAACCACCTCAAGCACAACAACAAGAAGAGGAGTTTCCCTAACAAGAACTCCAACTATAAGAACAACTCCTCAAAGGGCAAAGCTCCACAGAATGATCACCAGCAAGGACCAAGCCAGGCACCAATGGCCAACATGAACCAATGCAAGTGGTGCAAGAAGGAAGGGCATTATCAGAAGGATTGCCCTCAATTCCTGAGGCACCTACTTAAGAGTGGTGAGGACATTATTACATTTGTAGATGAATCCTTGTATTTAAGTTATGCTAAGTCCACATGGTGGATTGATTCAGGTGCAACTACTCATGTTGCTAATTCTATATAGGGATTCCATACGAGGAGGATCCTGCGAAGAGGAGAAAGAACCATTAGAGTTGCTAATAGACTTGAAGCGGACGTTGAAGCCATAGGAGAACTCCCATTGAAGTTGAAGGATGGCTTTGTACTTCGTCTTCGAGACGTGCTTTATGTTCCCTCTTTGCGTAGAAATTTAATAAGTGTTTCTCACTTGGATAGCGATGGATTTGCTTGTAATTTTGGTAATGCACAATGGGAGATTAAGTTTAAGAACAAGTGTGTTGGTCTTGCCTTCCGACATGACAAGTTATATTTATTATCACTTTGTGAAAATGTGAATGTAGCATGCATTGAGAATGTGGATGCCTCCTCTAAGAGTAATAAGAGAAAGAGAATTGATGATGTATCTTCGAAATTGTGGCACTGTCGTTTGGGCCACATTTCGAGGGGGAGAATAGAACGTTTAGTTCATCATTCAATTCTACCGCCCTTAGAATTTTCAGATTTTGAGCAACGCATCGATTGCGTTAAGGGCAAGTACGTTAAAAAAATTAAAAAAGATGCCAAACGAAGCACAGGGATTTTAGAAATAATTCACACAGATATATGTGGTCCTTTTCCTGTGAGATCTGTGGATGGTTATGATTCTTTTATTACCTTCACAGATGATCATACGCGTTATGGCTATATTTATCCAATTAAGGAACGTTCAGAAGCGCTAGATAAATTTAAGATATTTAAGGCTGAAGTAGAAAATCAGCACAACTTAAAGATTAAAGTAGTCAGATCCGACCGTGGGGGGGAGTACTACGGTCGTCATACCCCATATGGCCAAGTTCCTGGACCTTTTGCAAGGTTCCTGCAGGAAAATGGCATAGTAGCTCAATACTCCACACCGTGGGAGCCTCAGCAGAATGGAGTGGCAGAAAGAAGAAACCGTACCCTTATGGATATGGTGAGAAGCATGATAAGTTATTCCGCTCTACCGATTGAGTTGTGGATGGAGGCCTTAAAAACCGCCATACATATTCTTAACTGAGTCCCCAGTAAGTCTGTAGAGAAGACACCATATGAGTTATGGACTGGGAGAGAGCCCTCACTTGGTTATTTCCGTGTGTGGGATTGTCCAGCTGAGGCCAAAGTGTATAACCCAAACATTGGGAAACTAGATCCCAAGACAGTAAGTTGTCATTTCATTGGCTATCCAGAAAAGTCTAAAGGTTATCGTTTATATTGTCCTGATAGACATACTAAATTTGTAGAAACGAGACATGCTGTCTTCTTGGAAGATGACATGGTTAGGGGGAGCATGGCAGCTCGAGAAGTTAATCTTGAGGAGAAACGGGTGTTTGCACCTATTCTTATGACTCAAGAGCCTTTCTTCTTGCCGCCTGTTGCTGCTGCACCGTCTGTGCGTGACACTGAGATGACAGCACCTGTTGTTAGTTCTCATGTAGCGTCAACAAGCACAAATGAGGAACCTGTACTTCAGAAGCGTACAGTAAACGTTGCCCCACAAGAGGAGCTGCAACAGCCTCAAGTAGCGCCAACCATAGAGGCCCCCAGAAGGTCTCAAAGAATAAGGAAACCAGCCATTCCTAACGACTATGAAGTCTATGAATGTGAAGAAGAACAAATGGGTGGTGAGCCCACTACATTTGAAGAAGCCATGAGAAGTGCTGATGCCTCGAAGTGGCGAGAAGCCATGGAAGATGAAATGAAATCCATGAGTACCAACAAGGTTTGGGACTTAGAAGAAATTCCTAAAGTAATCACCACAGTAGGCTGTAAATGGGTCTACAAAATTAAATATGACTTTCAAGGGAAGATAGAGAGATATAAGGCACCTCTTGTGGCGAAAGGTTTCACCCAAAGAGAAAGAATAGATAATAATGAGACTTATTCCCCAGTCTCATGTAAGGATTCTTTTAGAATCATAATGGCTTTGGTGGCGCATTACGATTTAGAATTACATCATATGGATGTAAAGACGGCGTTCCTTAATGGGGATTTAAATGAAAATGTTTACATTGCTCAACCCAAGGGTTTTGTTGTGGAAGGAAAAGAAAATATGGGATGCCGCCTAAATAAGTCCATTTATGGGCTAAAACAAGCATCTAGGCAGTGGTACTTAAAGTTTCATGAAACTATAAGTAAGTTTGGGTTTAGTAAAAACATAGAGGACAATTGCATTTATGCAAAGTTTAAGAATGGGAAATTCATTTTCGTTATCCTGTATGTGGATGATATCCTACTAGCTAGTAGTGACTTGAATCTACTTGTGGAGATGAAAAGGTTTTTATCCTCGAATTTTGATATGAAAGATCTTGGTGAAGCATCGTTCGTTTTAGGAATTGAGATTCACCGAGATAGAAGAAGGGGGTATTAGGACTCTCGCAGAAGACATACCTAGAAAAGGTTCTAAGAAAATATGGTATGCATGCGAGTAAACCTACGCCTGCTCCTATAGTGAAGGGCGATAGATTTGGGAAATTTCAATGTCCCAGGAACCAATATGAGATCGATCAAATGAAAGTGGTTCCATATGCTTCAGCTGTCGGAAGCTTGCAATATGCTCAAGTATGTACTCGCCCTGACTTAGCTTTTGTTATCGGGGTACTTGAAAGATTTCAAAATAATCCAGGATTAGAACACTGAAAAATGGTTAAGAAGGCTTTGCGATATTTGCAAGGCACTAAAAGTCTCATGTTAACGTATAGAAGAATTGATTCCCTAGAGATTAAAGGGTATTCAGATTCAGATTTTGGGGGTAATGTGGGTGATAATATATCCACATCAGGTTATATCTTCACCCTAGCAGATGGAGCTATCTCAGGGAGAAGCTCCAAGCAAAGTATTACTGCTTCATCTACGATGTATGCAGAGTTTATAGCATGTTATGAGGCCACGGGGCAGGCAAAGTGGTTGCGAAAATTTATACCCGGGTTGAAAGTGGTTGACAGCATTGAAAGACCACTCAAGATGTACTGCGACAATGAACCCGCAGTGTTTTATGCTCACAACAATAAGTCAAGTGAGGCTTCAACATTAAGTATTATGTTGTGAAAGAAGAAATCCAAAATGATCACATAAGTCTTGAGCATATACCTTCAGAGGAAATGCTAGCGGATCCGCTCACAAAAGGGCTTACCACCCAATATGTTCAGAGAACACTTAGCCGGCATGGGTTAAGGGAAAGCCTATGATCACTGGATACTAAGGACCTAGAATAAGAACTGTTTCAAAGTGGAGAAAGTGTGTTGTGGCTGTTAATCTGATAGTATACTCTATCATGACGAGGCATGCTCTATGCACTGATTTGTGATGAGATGGTTGTCTAAGTTAAAGAATCGAGTTTAAGTATAAGTTCAAGGAAAGGTGAGATCAAGGGGGAGATTGTTAGGTTGATCTCAGGACTCGGTCCAACGATCGAGTCCGTCCCTGATCCGCGCCCTGATCGGGGGCGCACAACCGTTAATGGTTGGTGGGCCCCCGTCGCGCTGCGCATATAAAAGGACAGGTGGGGGCCGGGGGCACACATGCCAAGGTTCGTCGTAGCCCCACTCCCCACCTACAAACCCGCCGATCTAGGGTTGCGCAGAAGCGACGGGAAGCTCCGCCTCCGCGCCGCCACTGCGCCGTCGCACCACGACCACGACCTCCTGCGATGGCTTCCTCCTCGGCTCCCAATCCGATGCCCGGCGGTAACCTCTCTCCCTCACTCCCTCACGTTCAAGTAGATCGAGTCATGAACATGATTATCTAGTAAAGCTTATGTAACATCCCAAATTTCAAATCAAAAATAAAATGGAATAAAAATCACTCCGATTTTGAATTTTGTTTATTTCTTTCCTCCTCATCAAATTTTAGAAATAAAATCAACTCAAGTAATTCAAACTTAGTTGAGTATGAAATTTTCCAAATATAAAATCTATGCTCAAGTGTTTGTTTACATTTAATATTTACTAAAAGTTTGAGCTTTGGAATTTACAACAAATTAAAAAGGTTACATGTTAAACGCTAGCAAATTCATCTTGAATTTAAATTTCAAAACCTTGCACAAATGACACCATAATGCATTTTGGCTTTTACTTGTTTTTATTTGTGCAAATTGTTTGCTTTCATTCTTGTTTGAATTCTTTTCAAATTCAAGGCTCCAGAAAAGAATAAACCTAAACATTTCCTAAACCTCCCTTGGGCCGAAACCTCATTCCTCTCCTCTGGCCCAGCCCGCCAGCCATTTTCTTTTCTTCCTTTTTCTTTCCCAGTCGCGGGCCTCCTCCTTCCTTTCCCCTCGGCCCAGTCCGGCCCAGCCTGGCCCACCTTACCTTCTTCCTCCTCCAGCTCGGCCGAACACGTCCGCCGACGTGCCGCCGTTTCCGCTCCAGCTCGACGCCGCGCTGGCCCGCTAGCTGCTAGGCGCCTCGCGACAGAACAGCCGCAACGCTGCAACCCTCCTTGACGCGTTCACACAGCCGCTGCACATTTTGACCGAGCAAGTTCGCCATGACCTTCCCATCGCCGTCCAGCTGCCGGCCAACTAAATCACCGCCGTCCTCCCTCTTCTCCTCTCTCCCCGGTCGCTTTCTCCGGCTCTGTAGCCACTCCGTCGCTCCCGTCATCATGGACACATCGCCCATGCCGCCCTTAACTCCGCCGTACCTCGCGCCCATGCCGCCACTCCCAAAAATCCGGCCTCCATTAACTCCGGCGAAGCCGTCGCCTCCAAGCTTCCTTCGCCCTTCCTTGGTCCGCACGGCCCTGCGCCCTATAAAACCGAACCCCGACGCACCCTTTTCCCTCATCCCGGAAGCCGCCGCCGCTCCCCAGCTCTAACCCTAGCCGCGCCGTGCGCCGCCGCCCGCCGCCGCACAAACCCGACACCGGCCATCCTCCCGGCCTCGTCCCGCTCGCCACGTGTGCGCATCAGCACCGCCGCGTCGCCGCGCACCTCCCCGACCCACATAAACCCGTCGAGCCGCTCTCCTCCCTCCTTCTCGTCGAACATCGCCGCCGCACGCCACTCCTCTCCGTCGCTGGCCTCCCTTGCCCCTCCGCCGCCTCGCGCGAGTGCCCAGGTGAGCTCCCCTTCCCCTCCTCTCTCTCCCGCACTCCTCCGCGTCAAGTTTTGGTCACCGGAGCGCCGTTCCGGCCGCCTCCGGCGAGTCGCCGCCGCCAACCGCGCCGCCCGGTCGCCGCCGGCCACCGCCTCCTCGCCCTAACCAGCCTCAGCCGTTCATTCCCCGGCCAACGGATGAGATTAGATCCTTTGATACCCCTTCGATTTCATAAAATCCTGGCCGTCCATCTTAGATCCAACGCTCCAGATCAGCCAATCCACCGTGAACGTTCGTGGACCGCCTGTAGACCTGGTCCACACCCCTGTAGACCCGGTCCACCAGCCTTTTCCCATACAAAAATAATTCCAAAAATCCAGATAAATCCCAGATCCTATACACTTTTACAGATAAGCCCCTCTAGTTTATTCTATTTCTGTTTAGGTCCTACCTTTTTACAGAAAAGCCCCTATACTTTTCTATAATTACCTTTAGCCCCTACCTTTTTACACCAAGGTCCCTCAACTTTTCCATAATTACATATAGGCCCCTGGAACCTTTCTGTTTTCACAAATAGGTCCCTAAGCTTTTCTGTTACAGATGAGTCTTTAGAGTCTTTCTGTAATTGCAAACAAGCCCTTAGAATCTTTAAACGCCTATATCTTTTCCATCCGAGCTCTGTTTTGAGCGATTCTTGCGCCCACGCGTTCGTAGCGACGCGTAGTACCTTTTGGTACTGCTTTTAGAGCACCACACCAGATCTATAAATCATTCACACCCTAAAGTTTCCCTCTCACCCGATAAATCCTATTTCGACAAATCATTCTTCTCTGATCTCGCATAGCGCAACTGTTCTTCCACCTGTTAGTGTTGAACCTAACCCCTCTGGTTGAACCATTCCACCTCTTCTCGTCGTACCGTCCCACCTCAAGTACAGTAACCTCCTCTTATCACGACCTAGCTTCAACCCTAGCCTAGCATAGTTATCGCTTAATCAAACCACCCAGATTCCTCCTCCTTTCAATGTACAGTCATCCCGGCCAATCAATTGCCACTGATCTCATCAAGCACAAATATTCTTTCGCTTTATGGTGTTGAATCTAGTCAACCCCGCCGTATCATTTCACATCGTTCAATCCAATCTAATCTAATGTTGTCCTCGCCATTTATCTAGTTTATTGATTTATCTACCTCTTTTATTTGATGTCAGTTATTTGAGAATTTTATTGGTATTTCATTCGCTGCTATTTGAGGCTATTCCTTTGTTATTTATTGTCTTCTTGGTGCATGTCATGACTGGATCATACAGCTAACCTTGCACCATCATGCATTAAATCTTTTGCATTCGCATATCCCCTTCTCAAACCACTCATGTTCTTTAATAGAAATAACTTAGAGTTTTATATAATAGATATGCACGCGATCACCATCAATAAAGCATATGCATCTCATCATCCTCACCATAAGGTTGCACCCTTGCTTCTTCTAAGAGAACTTAGATAATTAATAGTTTGTCTAGGTGAATATGGCCCTTATAAGGCCATAATTAAAACTTGTGATAAATAATCTTTCATAAATATATATGCATTGCATAAGCATAGCCGTTCTTCTTGGAGTTTTATCGATTCTTATTGGAGTTAATTGGATCTTATTCGGCTCTTTACGTTCTTTATTTTCTTTGCGGTAGTTTATTTATACGTTATATTTCTATACGCTAGCTTACGTGAGGTCCGAGGACGAGCCAAGAGAATTCAAGGAAGATCTAGAAGATCCAAGCTTCGAGGATGAGTTAAAGAATCCAAGCCCAAAGACGAGTCGGAAGATACAAGCTTCGAGAAAGGATTTGAAGACATCAACTTCGACGAAAGAGCTTGAAGACCCAGAATTGAAGGATCTACTTCTCCTTGATCATGATTGAACCTAATGTTTTTCGCAATGCACCTATATGGCCTGTTCTCGTACTATGCATTACTTGTTATTTTACTGATTGCGTAGTTATGGTCCTATTTGCTTACTGATATTAATGCCATTATTTAGGCATTAATACAGGAATCCTTGTATACCATTGTTTACCTGTCACCTTGATAACCCTAGGATAGTTCCATCATTTCTATGATGGCACATTCACCTTGCTACTAGACTGCTTAGGGCCCCTCGCAATGTTTCAACATTGCCACACCTTACTCACATATATGCTTTACAACTGTGCTAAATGAGTTTGGTGGTGTGCGTAATATATGGGATTGGGAGTAGCACAACCGTGTTAGGTGATGATGATGGAGACAGTGATGGGATGGTTGGATTGCGGGCAAGGCCATTAGTAAGTGATTGATGGCGTGATGGATTGTGTAATAGTCCCCTAGTGTGGGAGACATGGCGCTTGCCCGGCCACATAAGGACCGGTTCGTTCCACCTTTAACAAGATGATTCTCGTACTACCACGGAACCTGTATGGGAAGGACTCACCCTACCTTCTTGGTGCCTACCACTTTGTTCCACCTGGAGAGCAGTAGCGCAAACGAGCAACCAGGAGAAGACTCCGGAGTTTGTATTGCTTAGGAGCTCCGGCCCGAGATCCCCACATTAAATGTGCTGTGGTTCCACATGAAGACTATTTGTAGTCTCATAAAAAGCCCCTGAGTTGGTTCGTAGGTGGCATTGTGTGTGGTACTCGGAGAAGATGGAATGAGCGTTATGTTACTCTCCGATCAAGAGTGCATAGCCCGTGGGAAAAGATGTACAACCTCTGCAGAGTGTAAAATTCATCCGGATGGACGTTGTCACGGCATATGACACATCTATGTTGAGCTCGATATGATTAGCCACCTCCGATTCCTTGAAGAGTGAGTGAGCAGTAGTCTGCTCGTGTTTTGGAAGTGATGGCATGGATGCCGGGTCGGTATGACCATTGAGGTCAGAAGGCCCAACTAAAACTTGGGAACTGGCGGGAATGCTTCATACTCCTCCAAGGCCAACCAACTAAAATATTGACAGTTACTTCTCTGTTTTATCTAAGAATTCCTTCACTTGCTTTAGTGAACCTTGCATAAAAATTGCTTGCTGCAAATGAACCATACAGCCTCTTCCTTGCTAAGACCAAATATGCATATATATATACCCTTGTGTAGTGTAGGGCTTGTTGAGTACCTTATGTACTCACGTGTTTGCAATTGTTGGTTTAGTAGGAGAAGACTTCGTAGAGAACGACGACGATTGGGTTTTCAGTTCTGCTTCTCAAGTTTGCTTGTGGCGTTGGGCCATGATTTCCGCTGTCTGCTTCACCGTTAGTTGGCCGTATTGACCTGGATAGTTTTGAATCCTTGTCGTACCGCCACTAAGCGTCTTATATCAGGTATCTTACTTATACCTATTCGAAGTATGCTTTTGATTATCATATCTGTGTTCTTGTGCGTATCAGCTACTGATCCAGGGACTGATACAGGATGCACAGTAGATTCCAGAAATAGGATCTAACACCTTACCCGCTGGATCTCACACAAAGAGTTATTTTAATCTATCAGCCATGAGTTCTGACGACATTCGGGAGCGCCTCTTGAAGCGACACATGGGGGCCTCTAATAACATGGAGCACCACGTACCATCACCGCTCGGGTATGTTGCTGAGAAGCCCTCTCACGGCAGCGGCGGCGTGCAGCACCTTGCAGCAGTTCAGGAGGAGGAGTCCAAGGTGGTGGCTGACAGGGGCAGCAATAACATGCATCAGGTGTCTTGCGGCGACTCTGCCCAGCTCTAGATAAGCACGGCCATCAGGTCAAATAAAGCTCTGTCTTGCCGATCGACATAGTGATGTATTGGCACACTCGGGTTGATGGATGCTGTGGTGCTACGAGTCAGCTGAGAGCATGAAATAACTAATGATCATGTATATGATGATATCACTATGATTTAATGGTCATGGTAATAATTAGTTTATCTTGTGATGAACAATAGCTTCAATCAACAACATTGACGAGGAAAGCGCCCCACGCAATGCGCCTGATCTGGGCCGCACAGGTCGATCGGACGTGCTCCAAGGAACGCCTCCTCCTCTGCTTCGGCGGAGTGGCGAAGCGTACGTTCTGTCTCACGTCATCTCTTTCCTAAGGCCTTCCTGCGGCGTCCTCTTGCATCATGTTAGCCACATGCGCGGATACGCAACCATGGCTCACATGTTCTTCACCAATCGCCAGACCGTCCATGTGGAGGAGAAGATTGCTCACGGCATAATCGCGAAGAAATTAGCAGGCCGTGCGTCGTTCGCCCATCACCGTGGATCAGCTCCTCCAACGAGCACGGTCTGCCATCAAACTGCTGCGTGTGCTCTTGGCCATGGCACTTCACAACAGCTCCAGTTTTCCCGTGCGCGCGCACTGCGGTGCTCTGACGAGCCGTGTCAATGAGGGTGTAGGACGTTGGTGCACACGTTATTATAAGTTCATGCTTCAATATGACAGAACTAGTTCAGTGTAATAACTGAAACTGCCTGTTTCAAACGATCAGCTAGGAGTATTTGCTCCGTTTCGAAGGCGGTCATTTTTCAACCCTGCGCGTCGAGCAATGGCGACTGATGCGGTGGATTGCGTAGCCCGGCATCGATCGCGCACTGGCCACACCGCACGTCTGAAATGCCGTCAAGTAAAATATGACGGCTTCACCGAATCCCCGGCTGGTACCAGCTGAACACGGCGTAGCGCTCACGCCAATCTGAATATTGCGCCTTGTATTCGTCCATGCGCCTATTATGCCAATATGACTAGTGGCCTCCACCCACCATTTGAGCGCATCTCCTACGTACTAGCCCAGGCCCGAGCAAACAATTTCTTCAGTCCATGACTATCCATTCATCATGTAGCGATCTTGGACCTATAAAACCTCATACATATGTACTGCCAGGCCACATCGAGCACAGCAAGGCAACAACCAAAAGAAAGAAGCCAGCTGCCATGTTTTCGTCCCTGGACCTACGATGGCGGCGCATGGACACCACCTCTGGCATGGATCACCACTGCCACAACTCCGGCCATGGCGGCGGCGCTGTGCAGCACCACGCAGCTGCCCGCAAGGAGTCGTCAGAGGAGGTGCCGATGGGGGCGTCCATCAGCAGCATCATGTGCACGGCAACCAAGTGCACGAGAGCCGCGTCGGTGGTGCTTAGCTTAAGGCACAGGGCCGGCCACCGGGTAGCCCCTTGATTGAAGTTTGAAGCGGCTCTTGCTTAATACTGGTGGCCGGCCCTGTGCCTTAAGCTGCAGAGCTGCGCATGCTCAAAGTACAGCTTAAATAATCTGGTGATAATAATACAATCTAAATAAATAAAGTGTACTCCGCGTTGCCACTCGCGTACTCTGCCGCCGCTGGTCATCAAGGTGGTGAGTCGAGTCGCCCCTGCTGTTGTATTGCGCCACGAATTTGAAGGAACGCGTCGCCGTCGTCTGCGATCATCCCCAAGGACGACCCGACCAGCAAATGTGTCGCCTGCCCAGTTGGGGGAACACGACTAGGACTCTAGGAGTAATCGTCCAAACGACCTTGTGCGGTGTTCCAGCCGCCAAGCCACGGCGGTAGTCGAAGCGCGTTCTGTATATAGGCCGGTTGGGCTCCGCGCGCACGCGACGCTTTTTGGCTGTGTCCCACGGTTGAGTTTGTTCGTGGTGGTTGTTGCACGTTTAGCTCTGGTACGGTGCATTCCCCAACTCTACCATATGATGATTTGGTATATCCTCAAGAGAATCGTCAGTTTCCAAACACGCTCACATCTACTATCTGCCAAAGCCAACGCAACCCTACCTACACCGATCAACTCCCGTCTCCCCGGGACATGGATCGCCGCGGCCCGCCGCCGCCATGGGCCGACCTCCCCGCGGACGAGCTCGGCGAGATCGCCGGCCACTTTTCCGACGCCACGGACCTGGTGCGCTTCCACGCCGTGTGTCGGCCGTGGCGCAAGGCGCCGCCGCCGCCGCGGCACCGCCTCCTCCCGTGGCTCATCGCGGGGCCCATCAGCGAGTTCCGCCCCCGCCTGCCCATCCGCTCGCCGTTCACGAAGAGGAGCCTGTACCTGCGCCGCGCGCCGGACCTCAGCCTCAGAAAGCTGGAGTGGGCCGACGCCGCCCATGGGCGCGTCCTCGCCGTGGGCATCATGAACGACGACCCCATGGCCGCCCTCGTCAACCCGCTCACCGGCGACGCGACCTGTTTCCCTCTGCCGCACAGACCCTGGGCAAGGGACGAGGTGGGCGTGTTCTTGGGCACCATCAGGATCCATCTCATGACGGCCATGATTCGGCTTCGGCACGACGACGACGAGACCGGCGTTACGGAGAAGAGAAGAGTCGTGCCCCTGACCTACGGGCCGTTGCGTTACCCCGAGTCCGTGCTGCTCGACAGGAGCAGCCTTCGCGCCGCGGCGCTCTGCTCCTCCGGCGTCCTCGCCGGCGGGGCTTGCGCCATGGCGGAGCTACCGCCGCGGGCCAATTCCAGATGCGACAGGTACGTGCTGGAATCTCGAGGCAGGCTTCTCTGCGTCGACGTGCGGCAACCGTGGCAGCACCCGGAGCACGCGCCGGCTTCGGTGTCTGTCTACGTGATGGAAGTGGGAGGCGACGATGGGCGGCGCCCTCGGTGGGTGGAGTGGGAGCCCTGGCGCGACGTCTGCTTCTTCCTCGGTGGGGAGAGCCACAACTTCTTCCTCGGTGGGGAGAGCAGCTTCGCCATGGACGCTCTGGAGTTGGCAGCTGGCGCCGAGTTGTGCGGAGCCGGATCCTGTGCCTACTATGTAGGCAGGCATCCAAAGTGGGCGGAAATGGAACAGGTTTACGGCGTGTACAGGTATAGCTTCGAGGACCGTGTGGCGACGTTGCTGGACGAGCTTCCGGCCGACTTTCGCATAGGGTCTATGTGGTTCGTGCCTCGGCCTAGGTTACCGCGTAACAACAACTGAGATTGTATGACACTAGTGTATGCGTGTGCAAACTGCAGACTCAGTTGATGGTTTTGCTTACTTCTCGATTACCTATGTCAAGCTATCTGTTTAATTTACTACGCTACCCAAAGTCGCAGTAATATAGTGCCGTATGGTTTTGAGTTGGCGTACGTTCTGTATGGGACGTACGTTCTGTACCGTGGTTTGCATCAAGAGTTCATCAAAGACGTCCACGGACTCCTGTTTCCAAACACGCTTCTACCTATCAGTCCAAGCCAAAGAAGAGGAACCCTACCAACACAACACCGAGTTATCAATCAACTCCCTTGGACATGGATTGCGACGAGCCACCGCCGTGGACCGAGCTCCCCGCGGACGCTCTCGGCGAGATCGCCGGCCACCTGGGCGACGCCACGGACCTGGTGCGCTTCCGCGCCGTGTGCCGGCCGTGGCGCAAGGCGCCGACGCCGCATCGCCTCCTCCTCCCGTGGCTCATAGCGCGGCCTCCCACCGATTTCTGGCCCAGACTGCACATCCGCTCGCCGTTCTCAAAGAAGAGCCTGCGCCTGCCCCGCGTCCCGCACCTTCACCACAGACAGCTAAAGTGCTCCGACGCCGCCAACGGCCGCGTCCTCGCCATGGGCGTCTTCAACCACGACCCCATGGCCGCCGTTGTCAACCCGCTCACCGGAGCTGCAACCTGTTTTCCTCTGCCGTTAAGTGACCCGGAAAGAGACGCGCTTGAATACCTTGGCACGATCCTGTTCCATCTCTTGACGGCCATGCTACGGCACCACAACGAGGCCGGAACGGACAGAACAGTCGTGCCCCTGACCTACCCGGCATTGGGTCACCACAAGACCGTGTTACTAGACATGCACAGATTTCGCGTGGCTGCGCTGTGCTCATCCGGTGTCCTCGCCGCCGGAGTTACATGCGCCATGGCGGAGCTACCTCTGGCGAAGTTCGTGTGGGACCGGTACGTGCTGGAATCTCAAGGCAAGCCGTTTTGTGTCGACGTACCACGACCGTGGCGTGGCGATATCCAATTCCAAGGCACGCGTCGGCTTCGGTATCCGTCTACACGATGGAAGTGGGAGGCGACGGGAAGCCTCGGTGGGCGGAGTGGGAGCACAGGCGTGACACCGACGGCCATATCTGCTTCTTCCTCGGCAGGGAGAGCAGCTTCGCCATTGCCACTCGGGAGTTTGCTGGCGCCGAGGCAACCGGATCCTTTGCCTACTATGTAGATCGTATTCACCAGGAGATCAGGATCCCGACGAAGCCTATTTGGGGCGTCTACAGGTATAGCTTTGAGGACCGCACGACGACGATGCTGGATGAGCTTCCAGCCAGCTTTGACATAATGTCCATGTGGCTTGTACCTCGGCCTAGTTTACCACGTAACAGCAACAACTGAAATCGTATGATACCTATATGCAAACTGCAGTCGAGTTGATATAGTACGATTTAGAGTTACTTTTCGAGCGGTAATATCTGACGGGGAACTATATGAATACGCTTGCAAAACTCACAGTAAAAGGCAGCCGCATGTCCGACTAAAGGTAAAGGCCCTGGACCCTGCAACATGCTCGAACATGCATGCACAATATGAAAGGCAACACACACGTACGTACGTGTTCAACACTAGCTCGTGCCGTGGTGCGCGCCGCCCGCCCGCGGTTGAGTTTGTTCGGGGTAGTTGGTGCGCCTCCAGAGTCCAGGGTTTGTATCGAGCGATTGACAATGGATGGATGGTATACAAGACCAAAGAAAACTCATCTTGATTTTCCAAACACCGAACCGCCAGTCATCATCATCCAGCAAACAACGAACCCCTCCTGGCTACGATTCCACAAACATGGACGGCGCCGCAACTGACGCGTCGCCGCCGTGGGCCGATCTCCCCGCCGACGTGCTCCCCGCGATCTTCGTCCGCCTTGGCGACGCCACGGACTTCGTACGCTTGCACGCCGTGTGCAGGCCGTGGCGCACGGCGGCGCCGTCTTCCACGCCCAGCAACCTCCTCCCGTGGCTGATCGCGCGGCGCGGGTTCGCCACGTCCTCCCTGATGCGCTTCCGCTCGCCGCTCTCCAAACGGAGCATGTCCCTGGCCCAGATCCCGGAAAACCTCGGCAGGCGGCTGGACTCCTCCGACGCCGCCAACGGCCTCGTCCATGCCTCCGGGATCTTGGAACCCAACGACCAGAAGGACATTGTCTGCTGCGGCGTCAGGCGCTTTTCTGAGAAGCACAGCGGCAGGCTCTTCAACCCGCTCGCCGCCGGCGACGCCGTCCGGTGCTCCGCATTTTCTCAGAGTTTCGTCCCCCAAAGCTGCAGGGCGCCGAACAGCGTCTTCCCCATCGTCAGCGGTTACCTGTTCCGCGACGCCGCGCGCTATTTCTCCTTCTTCGCCACTCCGCCGACGACCGGCGGCCAGGACGCGTGGTCATCATCAAGCCTCGCCCACGAAGTGGCATGCGACGCCATGGACGACCCGCCGCTGCTGCCCGAGAGGGACAGGCACGTGTTCGAACACCGTGTCCTGGATGACGTCACGCGGCCGTGTCCTCGTCGCACGGCGGACGCGTTGGTGACCGTCCGCGTTCTGCAAGGGGCGAAGACGGGAGGCCGAGGTGGGTGCCCCGGGAGGAGCGCTGAGGAACCATGTTGAGATGTGCCATGGTTCATGATGTGATGAGTAATTGACAACGACTTAGTTTGAGTTGACATGGGGTTCGAGTTTGAAATGTGAGAACTTGAGGTTTGCATGAGCATGTATATTGATTATGTTTATGGCTAACCGGAGTTGGTGAAGGTGATGGGAAGTATGGAGGAGATGGAGAAATGTGTTTGCTTGTCTAATGATGTGTAGGTCAATGGAGTCAACTTGATGGTCAACGGCGAGAGGATCGGGAGGAACAAGCGGGAGGCTTGGGTCCAGGCGATCGAGAGGCCGGGTGAGGTCAAGAGTGATCCACACCGTACACGTGGCGGACAAGAAGCACGGAGGGTTTCGCGGTTTGGCCTCAAAACCGTGGAGGTGATGAAGACGGCGGGTTGACCAAGTCAAGAGGCGAACGGGAGGCCGAGTCAAGTGAAGGATCCCGACGGGCTGGGACGAGAAGACTTGACGGCAAGGTTCGCGGGACGAGGTGACACGCGTCGACATCGAGGTGGTTTCCCGGTTTATGCCTCAAAACCGGCGGGCGGACGGTTTCCCGGTTTGGGCCTCAAAACCGGCGGCGGCGCATGGTGGTGTACATGGCACCATCGCGAAGGTTGCGTCGAGGCGAAGCGAAGTCGTGAAGGGCCCGATGGCATTCGGGCGAAGGAAAAAGAGTTGGACGATTTTGCCCCTAGTGGTACGTGGGAGTATGTAATACCTTAGGGGTAAGTTGGGAAAGAAAAAATGCCCATATAGGGAGGTGGAGTTGGCTGGCCACCTTGAGCCTTGAGGGACCAAGTCATTTGCATCTAGGGATAGGACTAGCTAGGGGAGAGCTAGAGAGAGATGAGAGAAGAGGGAACAAGGTGAGAGCTTGTATCTTCAACTTTCAACAAGAGAGGGAGGAAGAGGGCGGCGCCCTAGCTTTGTACCTATGGATTTCGTGATTGAATCAATGGGATGAAGTTTGTTTGAATCAATCTTGTGCTCTTGTTCTTCCTCCCCATCTTATTCCCGAATTTATCTTTTTCCTCATTTTCGGAGCTATTTTCGGGTGATTTTTCGATCTCCTTTTTGGCTGCGATTTGGGATGGTTTTCTTGGATGGATTCGGTGCTAGGATGTGTGGGAACATGCCTTGAGTGATCTCGTTCAAGATCTCCCCACGAGCACCTCGAATTTGTGGATTTCGTCCAAGTTTGACCAAACCCTTGTTCTTGCACGTGATCTGAAATTCGAGGGGATTTGGTTGGGTTTTTGGTATGGATCCACTTGGATGAGGTTCCCAATCCTGTCACGCACCTAGGGTTCAAGTTTGGTGATTTTTGGAGGTCGTTTGAGTGGGTTTTGGATTTTGGAGCAACCGGTCGCGCGTTTTTGTTCTTGCTGTTCATCGTCTACCGGACTATCCGACCGAGTACCGGAGTATCCGGACCTGGTACCCGACCGGACTATCCGACACATTACCGGAGTATCCAGGCCTGATACCCACCGGAGTATCCGACACCCTACCGGAGTATCCGGGCCTGGTATCCGACCGGAGTGTCTGACGAACCTACCGGAGTATCCGATACCGGAGTATCCGACTAGTGACCGGACTATCCGATAGGGGGTTTCTGGACTCGAATTTTCAGATCATCTCATGGAGTTCAATTTCGCTTGATTTGCTTCCGCAAGTGTTCATACATCTTTCTTGATCATTCCTAGGGTCAGCACAACACTCCTCATGTGTGTGTGTGATCTTGGTGATCAATCTTGAGGCGGGTCGGGACATAGGCCGAATTCTTTGCAAGAATTTTTATCGGCTCCCATTCACCCCCCCTCTGGTCGCCTTCTCGGTCCTTCAATTGGTATCAGAGCCGGTTTGATCACGTGTTGAGCTTAACCGGCTTTGTGATCCGAAGGCGACATAGAGAAAGGTGCGATCAAGCTCTTGGTCTTCGATGGGGAAGATTTTCCCTATTGGAAGTCTCGCACTCAAGCCTATCTCATGAGTCAAGGCATTGGGATATGGACCATTGTGCAAACCGACTACGAGATTCCGGAGAACATGGAGACGGCGCAGCAAGGTGCGATCGCTCAATTCGATAACAATTCTAAAGCTGTTAACATCCTGCTTTCCGCCATCGGTAGGAAGGAGTACGATCGCATTGCTCACCTTAAGACTGCTCATGCCATATGGGAGACGCTTTGCTCCTATCATGAAGGCACTAACCAAGTTAAGACCATGCGTAGAGATTCGTACAACAGGCAGTACCAGACCTTTGCACAGCTGCCTGGCGAGTCGCTAGATGCTACGTTTGCTAGATTCGAGTCCATAGTGTGTCATCTCAGGGCATGTGGTGATCTTGTTTACACTGACAATGAGCGTGCTAAGCAATTGCTTTACTCACTAGATGAGAACACTTGGGGTGTGAAGATCTCCGCACTGGAGGAATCCCCCGACTTTGGCACACTCACCTGCGAGCAGCTCTATAGCAAGCTCAAGTCTCACGAGCTCTCTAGGAAGTCACGTCCGAACCACAATGCATCCACTAGTATGGCTTTGATGACTGACTCTCATGGTAATGCATCTTATGGGACTAACCCCTCTCACAAATCTACTTTGGAGTTTGCTCTTTCTTCCTTGGTTGCAGCTTCAGATGAACAGGTGGAGTCCCTTCCGGAGGAGGATCTTGCCTTGCTGATCAGGAAGTTCAAGCGCTCCTTCAACAACAGAAGAGATAGGAGAGGTGGTGATCCCCATGGCTGCTACGAGTGCGGCGATCCTCGTCACTTCATCGCCGACTGCCCCAAGCGGAAGAAGAAGTTCGACTACACCGACCGCCAAGAAGAAGAACCCAAGAAGAAGAACAACTTCTCCAAGAAGGGCAAGAACACCAAGAAGAAGATGGCGAAGGTGTTCGCAAGGGCACTTGTGGCTTCCCTCAGCGACGTCGACTACTCTACGGGCGATGACATCTCAAGCGCTGAGGAGGAGATGGAGAAGCCGGAGAAGTCAAAGGACAGAAAGAAGACTTCCGACTTCACCAGGCTCTGCTTCATGGCAAAGGATGATCCCTACTCCGACTCCGACTCCGAGACAAGCAAGGTATCACAAACTCGTGAGGAGCTCATCTTTCGAAATGAATACTTGCGTAATGCCTTGTTTGAGCAAGATAAGAAGTTAGTTGAGGCTGTGCGCAAGAATCGTAAGCTAAAGTCCGAGCTTGAAAGTACCAATGTTGATCTTGCTTTTCTCAAGTCTTGTGTTGATGAGGATAGGGTGGTAGAGTGTGAGTCTTGTGATGTTGTCATGAATGATCTAGTCTCTCTGAAGGATGTGCATGCTCAAGTTGCCAGTCAGCTTGAGAGTGCTTTGAAAGAGCTAGAGGAGCTCAAGGCTCGACCTCTACTCTTGGGTGTTTGTAAAACTTGCCCTAAGCTCACACATGACTTGGATAGTCAATTGTCCAAGGTCAAAGAGCTAGAGGCAAAATTGCTAAGTGGTCCTCGTGGAACACCACCACCGTGTGTTGTGTGTGCCTCTTTGAAGAGTGATCTTGTCACCACCAAAAACGAGAACCTAAAGCTATCCCAAGAAGTCGAATACCTCACCACTCGCCTCACAAGAACCAAAGAGAGTGAGAAGAGAATTGAGAGTGACTTGCTGAGGGTTAAGGAAGGTTCAACTCAAGGATACAACTTGGGTTTGGGTTATGAGAGGTGTGAGAAGGAGAGTGAAAATGTGGGTAAGTTTGTACCAAGCTCCAACCTCCAAGATGAGAGTGAGAAACTTAAACCCACCGACACCTACTACCCATCAAACCCAAAGCCATCCTTTAACCCAAGAGAGGTCAAGAAACAAAAGCAACAATCCAAACCACCTACACAACCAAAACCAAAACCCAGGAATGTGTTTACTTGCATGTTTTGTGGTAGGGATGGTCATTTGGATGAGTTTTGCTTTAGAAGGAAGAGAATTGAAAGGAAGCAAGCTGAGTTAGCTAGGAATGCAGTCTATCATTCCTATGTTGACTATCCGCCTCACACTCCTTCTCGTGCTTACAGTGGACTTGGTCATCGCTCATATGACTTTGGTTCACGAAACAGAGGATTCGAGTCGCGACGCTTTGATGGCCCACGTTTTCCCTTTCGTGGTGTTCATCCCCAGCGTGGATATAGTCATCCCTCATATGACTTGTATCCCCATGACATGAGGAGTGAGTTTGGACGCTTTGACGGTCCACATCGTCCCTATCGTGGTGCTCGTCCCGTGCGTTCCAATGATCAAGTGCATAGAACTGTTTTTACTTCTGCAGGTCGTGTGGTTAGGTGCTGGATTCCTAAAGCTTATCTCTCTAACCCCAGCACTGAGCCCTCGATCTTTTCTTCACGTTCTATGTAGGTAGCTGATGGAGGCCTGGAGGACAAGTGGTTGATGGACTCCGGTTGTTCGCGCCATATGACCGGTGATACTAGATGGTTCTCCAGCCTCACCCCCGTGAAGCAAATTGACTATGTGACATTCGGGGACA
The DNA here is from genome assembly GCA_012490785.1 of Eragrostis nindensis. Taxonomy (NCBI): domain Eukaryota; kingdom Viridiplantae; phylum Streptophyta; class Magnoliopsida; order Poales; family Poaceae; genus Eragrostis; species Eragrostis nindensis. Next base: position 1,515,657 of record JAAXCT010000058.1, read on the forward strand.
ACAAAAAGGGTAGGGTAAAAGCAATTGGCGCTGTCAAGGTAAATGACTCATTCACTCTCAAGGAAGTAGCCCTAGTAGAGCATCTCAAGTACAATCTACTTTCTGTTTCTCAGTTGTTGGATGATGGCAATGAAGTGATCTTTAAGAGGAATGCATCTCGCGTTGTTGATTCGACTGGTGCTTTGATTTGCAATATTTCTCGAATTGACAGAGTTTTCCGTGCTGATTTTGTTTCTTCTTCTGGTTCTCACAAGTGTTTGTTCGCTCAACCTTCTTCTGAGCTTTGGACATGGCATAGGAGACTGGGTCACATGAGTTTTGACTTGTTGTGTCGCTTAAGTGGCCTAGGATTGATCCGAGGATTGCCTAAGCTCAAATTTGAGAAAAACCTTGTTTGTGCACCTTGTCGTCATGGCAAAATGGTTGCCGCTTCTCATCCACCAATCAATTTGGTGATGACTGAGCAGCCTGGGCAATTGCTTCACATGGACACTGTTGGTCCTGCTCGGGTTTGTTCAGCTGGTGGGAAGTGGTATGTTCTTGTGGTCGTTGACGATTTTTCTCGCTACTCTTGGGTCTTCTTTCTTGAGAGCAAGGATGAAGTGTTTCATCACTTTCGGAGCTTGGCTTTGAGGTTGTTCAAGGAACTCCCTGGTGCACTACGAGCTATCCGCAGTGATAATGGCACCGAGTTCAAGAACTCCTCGTTCAGTGCTTTCTGTCTTGAGAATGGTCTTGAGCACCAATTCTCTGCACCTCGTGTTCCTCAGCAAAATGGCATAGTTGAAAGAAAGAACAGAACCCTTGTTGAGATGGCCCGGACGATGCTTGATGAGCATAGGACTCCGAGGCGGTTCTGGGCTGAAGCCATTAGCACCGCTTGCTATGTTTCTAATCGGGTTTTCTTGCGCTCAATTCTTAATGTGACTTCTTATGAGCTACGTTTTGGGAGGAAGCCAAGTGTTTCTCATTTGCGTGCTTTTGGTTGCAAGTGCTTTATTCTCAAGCGTGGCAATTTGGATAAGTTTGAGTCAAGATCTTCCGATGGCATCTTTCTTGGTTACACCCCACATGGTCATGCTTATAGGGTTTTGAATTGGAAACTAACACCATCGTGGAGTCCTGCGATGTAACCTTTGATGAATCTATGCCTTGTACAAGTGGTGTGGTTGAGTGTGCAGGTGACAGGGAAATGGAAGAGAGCATCTTTGTTGACGGTGATCTACCGGCTCCAGGTGAAGATGAGGATGAACCACTACTTCCTACTACTTCGCCTGCTCCTGAGCCGGTCCCTGCTTCCACAGTTCAAGCAGAGGGTCCCGTAGCATCTACATCCTCTTCGGCGGCCGTCGATCCAGCTCCAGCCGTCGTCGAGCAAGCCCCAGCTGTTGTTGAGGGGGAGGTACGCTCCGAGAGAGAGGCCCCTCGACACATCCAAAGTCGACATCCTCCCCACCAAATGATCGGTAATCTAAATGAAAGGACAACAAGGTCGAGGTCTGCTCATCTCGCATGCTTTACAAATTCTGCATTTGTTGCCTCCTTTGAACCTCGAGATGTTGGACACGCTCTTTCTGATTCCGATTGGGTCAATGCCATGCATGAGGAGCTAGAAAACTTTGAGAGAAACAAAGTCTGGACCCTTGTTGAGCCTCCTCCCAATGTGAATGTGATAGGAACCAAGTGGGTGTTCAAGAACAAACAGGGTGAGGATGGTCTAGTTGTGAGAAACAAAGCTAGGCTTGTGGCTCAGGGGTTTAGCCAGGTTGAGGGCTTAGACTTTGGGGAAACCTTTGCTCCCGTAGCGCGTCTAGAAGCCATTAGAATCTTGCTAGCCTTTGCTGCGTCTAAGGGCTTCAAGCTTTACCAAATGGATGTCAAAAGCGCTTTCCTAAACGGCTACATAGAGGAAGAGGTTTATGTCAGGCAACCCCCAGGCTTTGAAAATCCCAAGTACCCAAACCGAGTGTACAAGCTTCAGAAGGCTTTGTACGGGCTAAAGCAAGCACCCAGGGCATGGTATGCTAGGCTGAAAACCTTCTTGCTAGAGCGCGGGTTTGAGATGGGGTGTGTGGACAAAACCTTGTTTACTCTCAAGCATGGCACTGACTTTTTATTGGTTCAGATATACGTGGATGATATCATCTTTGGTGGTTCATCTCATGCTCTTGTGTCTAAGTTTCAGGCAATGATGGAAAATGAGTTCATGATGTCCATGATGGGCGAGCTGACCTACTTCCTTGGTCTTCAAATCAAGCAATGCAAGCAGGGTACCTTCATTCATCAAGCCAAGTACACGAAGGACTTGATGAAGAAGTTCGACATGTCGGATGCTAAGCCCATGTCGACCCCGATGGCCACTTCCACCGTGCTCGATCCGGATCTTGATGGTGAAGCGGTGGACCAGCGGGAGTACCGGAGCATGATCGGCTCCCTCTTGTACCTCACGGCGACAAGGCCCGACATACACTTCGCGGTGTGTCTTTGTGCTCGCTTCCAATCTTCACCAAGGGAGTCTCATCGTCAAGCGGTGAAGCGCATCTTCAGGTATCTCAAGTACACCCTTGAATTCGGCATTTGGTACTCTGCATCATCTACACTTTCTCTTTGTGGTTATTCGGATGCGGATTTTGCTGGGTGTCGAGTTGATCGAAAGAGCACTTCGGGTACTTGCCATTTTCTTGGATCTTCTCTTGTTTGTTGGTCTTCTCGCAAGCAATCTGGCGTAGCCCAATCCACAACCGAAGCTGAGTATGTTGCTGCTGCTAGTTGCTTATCCTAAATCCTATGGATGACTTTCACTTTGAGGGACTATGGGTTAACCTACAAGAGTGTTCCACTTTTTTGTGACAACACTAGTGCCATATGCTTATCCAAAGACCCAATCCTACATGGGAGAGTCAAACACATAGAGGTGAGATACCACTTCTTGAGAGATCATGTTGCAAAGGGGGACATCGAGCTTACATACATTGATACCCACAACCAATTGGCCGATATCCTCACCAAGCCCCTAGACGCCGAGCGCTTTGCATTTCTTCGGGGGGAACTTGGTGTTTGCTATCCTTATGGCATTATTTGAGGGGGAGTTGGCTTCTTTGTAAATATGTATCTTATTTTCTCGCATTTGCATTGCATTGTAAGATAAGCATCATGTATAATATGCATCTTTAGAAGAAGCTTCAACCTTTATGTCTCCTTGTATTTATTGTTGCTATGATTGAGATTGAGCTAAGTTGTGTGATTGCTAGTAGCATGCTTTTAAACTTAGGCCCTTTTAGATAGTATGGCATAGTTTCATTTGAGCAAGCTAGCTAAACCTTGAGATGAAAATTGGCTTTTGTGAGGCTTATGATCTATGCATGCCTATGTTTGTTCACCATGTGTATGCTTGTTTTTATCCTTGTCAAGACTTGTTTTAAGGGTAGAATTAGAAAATGTCTTGACTTCGGCAACTTATTGTTTGGGTGATGGACTTTGGCAAATGTTTAGCTCATGATAGGACTTTGGGGGACAAATGTCCTTTTGCCAAAAGGCATACTCATTTGCTTCTTGTGCTTAATTTCTAAAATCAATTTGATCTCTTGTGCAAAATGCTAAAAATCCAATACGGTGCCTTGAAGCCTCGGGGTGTTTGCCGTAACCAGTCGTGCGACCCTCCGCTTGGATAAAAGGTTACTTGAGGATGAAAAATAAAAGACAAGCAAAAGCTTGCAATCTTCACTTGATCAAATTGAGTCTTTGTTGCATATGTGAGCGTTTGTCAAAGCACATCTTTCCGATTGTTTGTTGCTTGAGTTTAGATTGACACTTGCTAGTTTTCATGGATTCACTTAATGCTTGTTTTGCCTTGGATAGGGATGATCATACATGTGGTGACCATGCTTTTCATGATATAGCAAATTTGAATCTATCTTGCTCAATTTAATCTTCATGCTTAGCTTGTCTAGCTTTTTGTTTTTGTGCTATGCTCTCTATTATGGCCTTCGTGCAATTGTGAGCTCATGCTTTTACACTTCAAGGTTCTATGCTTGTTCATAGCAACGATAAATGCTTGTTGACATGATTTTTGAAGCTTGGTAGGATTCCCACCTCATGCATTGCATTTTTGGCTCTCTTGTATCTTGATGAGTTCATTGCCAAAGGGGGAGAAATATCGATAAGTTTGCATCTCAGATAGATATCAAGGGAGAAACTACCTTTAAAATGCTTTTGGGGGAGTTTTGGTCGAAAATGCATCTTTTCTTGTTTTCAGGACAGAAACCCCCACCGGACTATCCGGTTGTCTACCGGACTATCCGGCCACCAGATCATCCGGCCCAGTACAGGATTATCCGGGCATTTCGCATTGCATGAGAAGTTGCACCACTTCAGGGGGAGTTTTTCTTTAAACCCTTTTGTTCTGACTTTTCCTGAGTCCTTGTGGATCTTTGCGATTTTGTACCGCTTTCTTTGCCAACTCTTGGCTTTTGTGATCTTTTGCTACTTGATGGTCATTTGCTTCTATGTTTTCTTGGTTTTGGACCATCTAGTTAGTTTTCTTGTTTTCGTATTTCAAACTTTGGATTTTTGAGATTGGTGTTGTTGTCAATGTACTCATCAAGGAGGAGATTGAGGAACCATGTTGAGATGTGCCATGGTTCATGATGTGATGAGTAATTGACAACGACTTAGTTTGAGTTGACATGGGGTTCGAGTTTGAAATGTGAGAACTTGAGGTTTGCATGAGCATGTATATTGATTATGTTTATGGCTAACCGGAGTTGGTGAAGGTGATGGGAAGTATGGAGGAGATGGAGAAATGTGTTTGCTTGTCTAATGATGTGTAGGTCAATGAAGTCAACTTGATGGTCAACGGCGAGAGGATCGGGAGGAACAAGCGGGAGGCTTGGGTCCAGGCGATCGAGAGGCCGGGTGAGGTCAAGGGTGATCCACACCGTACACGTGGCGGACAAGAAGCACGGAGGGTTTCGCGGTTTGGCCTCAAAACTGTGGAGGTGATGAAGACGGCGGGTTGACCAAGTCAAGAGGCGAACGGGAGGCCGAGTCAAGTGAAGGGTCCCGACGGGCTGGGACGAGAAGACTTGACGGCAAGGTTCGCGGGACGAGGTGACACGCGTCGACATCGAGGTGGTTTCCCGGTTTATGCCTCAAAACCGGCGGGCGGACGGTTTCCCGGTTTGGGCCTCAAAACCGGCGGCGCATGGTGGTGTACATGGCACCATCGCGAAGGTTGCGTCGAGGCGAAGCGAAGTCGTGAAGGGCCCGATGGCATTCGGGCGAAGGAAAAAGAGTTGGACGATTTTGCCCCTAGTGGTAGGTGGGAGTATGTAATACCTTAGAGGTAAGTTGGGAAAGAAAAAATGCCCATATAGGGAGGTGGAGTTGGCTGGCCACCTTGAGCCTTGAGGGACCAAGTCATTTGCATCTAGGGATAGGACTAGCTAGGGGAGAGCTAGAGAGAGATGAGAGAAGAGGGAACAAGGTGAGAGCTTGTATCTTCAACTTTCAACAAGAGAGGGAGGAAGAGGGCGGCGCCCTAGCTTTGTACCTATGGATTTCGTGATTGAATCAATGGGATGAAGTTTGTTTGAATCAATCTTGTGCTCTTGTTCTTCCTCCCATCTTATTCCCGAATTTATCTTTTTCCTCATTTTCGGAGCTATTTTCGGGTGATTTTTCGATCTCCTTTTGGCTGCGATTTGGGATGGTTTTCTTGGATGGATTCGGTGCTAGGATGTGTGGGAACATGCCTTGAGTGATCTCGTTCAAGATCTCCCCACGAGCACCTCGAATTTGTGGATTTCGTCCAAGTTTGACCAAACCCTTGTTCTTGCACGTGATCTGAAATTCGAGGGGATTTGGTTGGGTTTTTGGTATGGATCCACTTGGATGAGGTTCCCAATCCTGTCACGCACCTAGGGTTCAAGTTTGGTGATTTTTGGAGGTCGTTTGAGTGGGTTTTGGATTTTGGAGCAACCGGTCGCGCGTTTTTGTTCTTGCTGTTCATCGTCTACCGGACTATCCGACCGAGTACCGGAGTATCCGGACCTGGTACCCGACCGGACTATCCGACACATTACCGGAGTATCCGGGCCTGATACCCACCGGAGTATCCGACACCCTACCGGAGTATCCGGGCCTGGTATCCGACCGGAGTGTCCGACGAACCCACCGGAGTATCCGATACCGGAGTATCCGACTAGTGACCGGACTATCCGATAGGGGGTTTCTGGACTCGAATTTTCAGATCATCTCATGGAGTTCAATTTCGCTTGATTTGCTTCCGCAAGTGTTCATACATCTTTCTAGATCATTCCTAGGGTCAGCACAACACTCCTCATGTGTGTGTGTGATCTTGGTGATCAATCTTGAGGCGGGTCGGGACATAGGCCGAATTCTTTGCAAGAATTTTTATCGGCTCCCATTCACCCCCCCTCTGGTCGCCTTCTCGGTCCTTCAAGCGCACGCGCTGCGACGCCGATGACCATCTCTGCTTGTTCCTCGGCTGGGACAGCAGCTTCGCCGTCGACGCACGGGACTTCGCCGGCGCGGAGGAGGTGGCCGGTGGGTGCACCTACTTCGTCGGGAGGCGGGCGGCCGGGAAGGAGGTTTACTGCGTGTACAGGTACAGCTTCCGCGACGACACAGCGACGGTGGTGGACCAGCTGCCTGGCCGCTTCGATAAGACGTCCATGTGGTTCGTGCCACGGCCGACGCTGTCCGCCGTGCGCCCGCAGCCGGAACGCGGTACGACGCAGTAGCCGGCGGCAACAGGACACGTTCCATGGCAGCAAGATCGAGCCTAAGGTCGAGCAGATGCAGTGAAGCATAAATACATTACATTGTATATCTGCTTTCGTTTCAATCTCTGCATGATACAATGTTCAAATTTCATATGGAACTATTTTCTTGTTCATCCCGTCCGGTAAAAGACATCAGTACTGATCGAGTCCAGGCCCGTTAATTAACCTTGTTTTTTTTAGATAATGGGAAACATCCCAGCCTTGGCCCCAAAAAGAGGTTACAGCCGTTTTATTACAAAGTTGCAGCACATCCGTCTGCGCAATAGATGATAAAAAACACACACTAAAATCCGGATGACAAGAATTACAAACATAATCTATTAGTAAATCTCCATCCATTGTGTGTATAAAACTCCATCGCCACTTCCTCCAGGCGCCGACCCGCAGCAATCATATGATTCTTATCTTCATTGCTCCTTTGCAGTTGTGACCAGAACCGCAGCCAGTGAGTCCCTCTGAATAGTACCTGCATATAAGTCATTATAGGTGCTTTGTCAAAAACTATATCATTTCTACTCAACCAGATAGCCCAGCACAAAGCTGCAACTCCGACAAGTATCTTTACTTTTAACTTAGCACCTATACCATTCAACCAGCCACCAAACATATGCAATATATTAAGGGGTGGTTCTAAGCCAAAACAAAAGTAAACAAGGCGCCAAATGAATTTAGCATAGTGACAATCAAAAAATAAGTGTTGTATTGATTCATCATTACAACAAAAACAACATTTCTTACTACCATGCCAGTTACGCCTCACCAGGTTATCTTTTGTTAAGATTACCTTCCTACGCAAGTACCACATAAAGATCTTTATTTTTAGGGGAGCTTTCATTTTCCAAATATTTTTATTATGCATCACATTTCCATTATTCAACATTGCATTATACATAGACTTCACATTAAAGAGCCCAGTTGGTGTGAGATTCCACCGAAACAGGTCCATAGTATCTGATAGTTGAATATGTGCAATGCGACCAACCAAACAGGTCCATAGTATCTGTTAATTAACCTTGTACTGGCTGCGACGTGATCCCTTGTGACGCTGCTATCTATATGTACGAATGTACTGACCCACGCCACGCGTCACGGAAACCAGCGATTATCCAACGAACCCCCTCTCCTCTCGCGCGACGTCGTACGGTCCATCGCCGACGGACTGCACAGGCATGGAACCCGCGCCGCCATGGTCCGACCTCCCCGGCGACGAGCTCCGCGAGATCGCCGGCTACCTGCGCGACGCCAACGACGCCGTACGCTTCCGCGCCGTTTGCAGGCCGTGGCGCGAGGCGGCGACTGAGGCGCCCAACCTCCTCCCCTGGCTCATCACGCCGAATGGGTTCGCCACGTCCACCAAGATGCACATCCGCTCGCCGCTCTCGGGGAAGAGCGTGTCCCTGGGCAGCTTCCCACCCAACCGCCGCAGGCGCTTACAAGGGTGCGACGCGGCCAACGGCCGCCTCTTTGCCAGCTCCTTCTTTGTCGACGACGGCACGGACAGCCTCGTCAACCCGCTCACCGGAGAGGTCACCGCCGCACCCTGGGCGACCAGGCCTCCTCCGCGTTGCCGGAGCTTCAGGTCGCCAAACGGCATCTTCGATTTCTACAACACTTCTTCTTTCGAAGGTGAGATATGTGATTACCTCCTTGCCAAGGGCCGGGACGCGTGCTTCGGCGACGTCGCCGGAGTGCCAGAGGAGGGCGCCACGGCCGACCTGGCGCGGCAGCCCGGGAGAGACAGGCACTTGCTCGTGTTCCGGGGCGAGCTGCTGTGCGTCGACGTCGTGGACATACAGCCTTGGCTGCGGCGGCCGTCGATATGGGACAAGCTGGAATTGGTGTCCGTCCACGCGTTGCGGCAGGTGCGCGACCACCGGTGGCCGCGGTGGGTGAGGAGGGACACTAGCCATCTCTGCTTGTTCCTCGGCTGGGAGAGCAGCTTCGCCATCGACGCCGGGGACTTCGATGCCGGGACAGGGATGACCGGCGGGTGCGCCTACTTCGTTGGCAGGCGGGCTGCCGGGATGAAGGGTTTTGCCGTGTTCAGGTACAGCTTCCAGGACCGCACGGCGAAGATGGTGGATGCGCTGCCTGTCCACTTCGAAAAAAAATCCATGTGGCTCATGCCTCGGCCGAGGCTAGCTGCAGTGCGCGACGCGCACAAATAAGAGCGTAATAATATAGATATGGTGAAGTGGAAAATGTACACATTTTCATGTGAAATTTGTATTTTTACACAGGAATGTTGAATTTTCAAATGAATTTGCAAGAATATCCGGCTTTGCAAGTAGAGGATTATGGATCCAGCATTTGTTTATATCTAACAGGTAACTCGACAATTGTAAAGCACAGCCGATACAGACGTTACAACATCGCTTCACCGGACATCAAGGATTCCCTTCCTTGGTCTTGCCATATTCTTCAACAAGCTTTGTCACGAGCACCATAAGATCTACAAGTGCGCTGAAGGATGCTCGCAGAAACCGGGCCTCTACCGCTTCAAAGTGCCTAAATTCACCAATCAGAGGACATCAGTCTTAAATCATTATGCGACATGCAAAGAAAGGTGTTTAAAATGTCAATAGAAATACTAACACGACAAGCTTGCTACCAGAAACAGCCATCTCCCTCTTTACCTTGTCAGGCTGCAACTGCAATGAAAGCCACAGTGTGCATGTCATGGATGAATACAGAAAGGCAAATGACTTCTTTGTTAAAATGTTTTACTTCTTTACCTCCTTGTCAATAGATAGCGTTTTGTAGACAATGGATGCCTTTTCCTCAGACCCATAATCAACTTCAAAGTCACTGCCAAAGACATAGGTCAGTGCTGCATCCTACCCAGGAACAGTTAATAACAGAAGCAAAATTGCTAGGGGGTAGGAAAGGTACTATTTGCGTAAAATCATTGTAACATTCTGACACAATAGAAAATAGCATATTAATTCTTAGATGAGCAAGGTGGTGCCCAGTGAAGAGAACCTGGAACCTAACAGCTTTCACGGTCCACTGGGCTTGTCAAACTACCATCATTCACGAAATCCAGGGCTTCAGAACATAAAGTGGAACATACTCATGCCACGGGATCTTCCAAAAATCATCCTATCTTTTGTCAGTTTATGTTATGAACAGAAATCCTCCACTCCTGATTGACTAGGAATCAGCAAAAACTAGTGTGCCATGTTAATTCCCAAACAATTGTTGCATACTTTGGCACTGTGATTGATCATCGAAAGATTACTTTGTTTCCATCCCAGTTATCATGAATACAAATTTATCACTGGCTGAAGTGACCTTACATCGAGCTATATCATATCGAGTAATTATCCTTCAGGATCAGGTGCCCCTGCTATTTCGCTTAAGTTGCTATACAAATGTTACGGTGAAGCACACCAGAACACTGTATTAGGACCTTGACAGTTTTATCTCGTACGAGAAACGTTACGCTCAGTCAATACGTCGAACACAAAGCAAACATTCAGAAGTAACACGAGGTATCACAATAACAGCACTAGGACAGCAGCCAACAGGGAACATAGAACGTTATTCGTTGAACAGAAACTAGCGAAGCACACGAAAAATCTAAGAACAAGCTACGGTGACATGCAGATTTCAGTATTCCTCAACCAAACGACACAAGAACATTTGAAGAAGAGGGAGTGTCACAGAGCAGAGGGAGGGTTCACCATTTGAAGTCCCAGCCGGTGGAAGACGCAGTGGAAGCAGCAGCAGCCATCGCGGCCTCGGGTGGTCGAGCTTCACGCGCCGGTCAGTCGCCTGGGCGTGGCGCGTCAATCTCCGGAGACGGCGCTTGGAGGCCGGGAAGGTCGATGGAGACTCACAGGCAAATCTGCCAGCCGCTAGACCCCTCCGCCAGGAGGCTGTGAATTCAGTGGTCTTCAGACCCCTCCGCCGCTTGCCGTCCACCCAGAGCAGCAGAGCGCCGCCCCGCCGCACGCACGAGTCGCCTCCTGCGCCGCCGCTCTGCCTCCTGGCGTACTTTTTTTTTCCGACTGGGGTCTGTGGAGGACCTTGGGCCTAAGGCCTTAGGCAAACTGTTTGGTGGGGCTGTCAAAATGGGCCTATAGTGGCTACTTGCCAGCCAGTGGCCCAACTGCTTTGCCAAGGTCAAACAAAAGACAGATAATGGCTGATTCTCAAAAAAAAAAAAAATCAAAAAAATCAAAAAAAAAAAAGAAGAAGACAGATAATGGCTGGCTGATGCATCTCCCGCCGTAAACGTCACGGTTTGGGGCGATGAAGTTACTAACCATGGCACGATTTTCTCCGGACGATTGGAAGTAAAATGGACTAACAAGAGAAAATTTCACTCTCTAACTCAAAGAACAATTTCGTATTGGCGATCCTCAACCCGATGCCACCAAATTCGCCATCACATTTTTCCTCTCTTCTATTCTACCGTGGGTCGAGAGGGCCAGAGAATTCAACGCAGCAGTTGTAATAAGTTATTCATGCAGGTCATGCGGATATGGACATGCACACGGATCCAGGTGTTGAATCCTTGGGCACCGGATGTCGAATGTGCAGGGGCCTCCGAATGTGGCAGGCAAATCTCGTTGCAAGCTGACAAACGGGTAAAGCAGATCTTAATTAGTGTTATTAAGGTCTTCAAGTAACCGGGTACTAATGGTTGGAGAGTTTCACTTAAACTTGCTGACAACACCGATTTCTGCTCCAAGTCAACTTGCCACCAGTCAGTGGCCGGCATTAGTACATATTACAAAATGCATTATTGCCCTGAAAGCTGAAACCATTGGTGCACCTACGTTGACAGTGTTGAGGCTAAGACTGAAAGAAAAGCTCGGGCTCGATGAGCTGCTCGAGCTCGGCTCGCTCCAGGCTCGATTCGAGCTCGGCTTGAGTGAAAAACGAGCCAAGCTCGAGCCTGATCCTGGGCTCGCGAGCTTCAACAAGCCGAGCTCGAATAGCTCGGTTGGGCTCGAATATGCTATTTCCTAGGTGGCCCAACAAGCAAGTAACAGCCCAGTTTACATTATGGCCCAAACAAAACAAGTGCCAGCCCAGAAGAAGCATCTCTCGGTCTCTCCTGAAGCTTCATGTTCTCCTTCACCCATCGTAAGCACCGACGCCTCCGCTCCCGAGCGCCCATCCCGCCGCCCCCCAACGCATCTGCAGCTCCTCCTGTTCTCCCCCACGCTGTCGCCGGCTCGCCGCGCATCCAGCTCCTCTCCTCTCTCACCATCTGGCCTCTTTCCATGAGCCACAAACAAATGGAGCAACCAGGGAGATGAACAGGATACTCACATCTCCTCCGAAGATTCCAGATTATTTCTTCCTCCCTTCTGTGCTCTTGCTCTTGCCTCCTGTATTTTGTCTTGCTTAGCCACAGTTTGGACGGCCGCTTCAATCGGCAAAGGATATAGCGCACCGTTTTTTTCTGGATTTCCTCCGACAAATTTGCTCCATTGTCGAGCCTACCCGAGCTCGCGAGCTTTCATCGAGCCGAGTTCGAGCCCGTGTGCAGGCTCGGCCAGAAATCAGGCTCGGCTCGAGCTCAGCTCGAGCATCCATCGAGCTCGAGCTTGAGGTGCCAAGCTCGCTCGAGCTCGGCTCGTTTACAGGCTTAGTTGAGGCCATGGAACTCCTGCCCCAGTAAGCCTCTGGTTTTGCAGTAGCTAGCTTAGAACCCTTCAGTTCCGTACCTCATTTCAGCCATATTCTAGTTCAAGCCCACCACGGATGACGGATATATGCCATTCGTCAGCATGGAATCAACTGAGCCTAGTTATATTATGACAGTGTGCTCGTGCAATATGAGGGCGACGCAAGGACTAACGGTGCAAAGTATAGGCACCTAATCCTGATAGTCTGATATATAATGATGGGGCAGGACGACCGAAGTATTTCAGAATCTGCTCCTCCTAATCATAAAACTATAGTACATCACACACAATGAGAGGTCTAGACTCTAGACCCACATAGAGCACTATATAAATGATTCGTTGTTCAGGCTGTGTCTATTGGGACATGAGACCTTCACCTTGTTCGCCCTCCCTCCTAAGCAAATACATTAGTACTCTCTCTTCTTGATGTCACCAAAAACGCTGCACCAAGAAACACCTTAACACTGACAACACAACAACCGATAAAGATCAACAAGGCCGATCGAGATGGAGCCTGAAGACATGCACCTTCTGCGCTAGTTCAGTGCTTGCTGCCACTACTCTTTTGGCTTGTTTAACTCTGCTGTGTTAATCGGAGCATGAGGAAGGGGCTGGCCATGAGGGCGCTGCTGGATCGGTACTGGCGCCTGCCGTCGTCGAACAAGAAGCAAGCTCGCGGCCGGGAGCCGCCGCCGGAGGGCTGCCTGGCCGTGTACGTCGGCGCGGCGAGGCAGCGGTTCGTGATCCGGACGGAGTGCGTCAACCACCGCCTGTTCAGGGCGCTGCTGGAGGACGCAGAGGAGGCGCGCGGGCACTGCTACGCGCCGGACGGGCCGCTCCAGCTGCCATTCGACGCCGAGGCGTTCGCTCGCGTCGTGGCGACCATCGAGCGGGAGATGGCAGACGAGAGGATCGGGTGCGGCGGCGTGATGAGAGGGCACTCGCCGGCCGTCGTCCACAGTAGGCAGGTGACCGTGGGTTTTGAGTAGTGAGTGATCAGATCAGGGGTTCTTCTTTCTTCTGTCCTCTGGTTTTCTTCTGCCGTAGGGGTGCGAACAATGCAGCATGCATGGTCAGCTGGTCACGGCTGATGCAAAGCTAAGCTTGATGTTAGGTTCTGTAGCTCTGTTGTATAGTAGTACATGTTATCATGTGTCATGTTACATGTTTACTTGATTTGGCTAGCTTGGTTAAAGTTCCAGTAATTTTCAAACTGCAATAGCTGATTCCTTACTCGCGTAACCACATGGGGAATCATCCAAGCTTTACTGCCTGGAGAACACCTTCCCACTTCCGGCATGGCAGCACGCCGGGACTTCATGTTTAGACGCAAGTAAGCCGAGCCTCAGCTGCAGATACGGACTTCTTTTTTGTCAGGTCTTCAGAGATTGCAATCACCAAGCATCAGTGCCGGCTGTTCACGGGCAGTTATAAACTAGTACAAAGCTGCGACCATTCAGCAGATAGCCCACGCAACAATTGTCCCAGAAAGCCACCATGATCACAAAGAGTACACCAAGCATCTTTAGCTCACGGTACCACCCTGTAGATTTTGCTACTCCACAAGTTTATGGCCACGTTACAGCAAGTTAAAAGTTCCATCATGAAGGTTGTTGGGCTACAACAACAATGGGAGTGCCCACGATGGCCTCAGGTGATACGTATAAGCAGAACTACCATAATGAACATGCAAGTCATCATAAAGATGAGCAGCCACTGGAAGCACGTCGTCTTGGAGCTCAGGGAGTACACCTCTGCCGCTCGTGAGGTGGCGCGGCCAGTAGTTGCCAGGCTATGCTCCACAGCTCTCTCAGTGGAGTCGAGGATCTGCAAGGGCAAAATTGATCAGCAGGTACGATATCTTCTTTGAAGTATCAGCAGAACTCCAGTGTCCCCATAGAAACCGTTATCAACACAACAGAAAGCAGTAAAGGAACAAATCAAACGAAACACACCTTCTCTGTCTGCTGGACTGATTGGTTCATCATAAGACTACTTTCCTTCAGTTGGCGTGCTAACTCGACCATTTCATCAGTCAAATCTTCTTGCAACCTCCTGTCGAATTAGAAGATTCGGTACCAGTAAAAAAAATAGTTAGTGACTAGTGATCTAGTAAGCCTAAAGTTTCCATGCTAGAGTCTAAGCAGTTACGAGAAAAACAAAAGCTAATAGTAGTTAAGAGGCAGATCTTCCAAGCAATCTCAGTGAAGAACATCAATGATGGACCTAACTGGTCACTATGAATGATACGGGTTGGCTAGGAAACAAGATGGGAATAGTTTCCGACAGAGTAATCTCAGTGAAACCAGTAAATGAATGCACCCTGTAAATGGGCTGCTCGTGTGCTGTTTGCAGTGAAGAACTTGAGGATAAGAAGAAAATGTAGCACATTATTAAAACAAGAGATGGCATACCTATGCTTCTCAATGTGAGCCTGAGCTTCTGCATCCAATTTGATAGGTGCTCCGATATCTCCTTTTCTCTCGTGATGGCTTGGTCCAACCTCCACATGAGCTCTATTTTATTTTAGTTCCTTAGTTGTAATAGGTACGAATAAAAAGAAAAAAGGAGACCAAAATAAACTTACGTTGATCTCCTTCGCAGTCCTGATGATAAAGATAATGGATTCTCTGCTTTTTCCTTTTCATAAGAGCCTTCTACTTCTCTGCTTTCAGCAATGGGCTTTTCATCTTCTGGCTGCACCAACAAGAATATGCTAATAAGAAGTGTATCTGAAAGATATATGAGATAAAGGTTCAGAAAACAAATTAACACCACCATATACCATGGTTTATTTGAATTATAAGAAGAATCGGCAAACGATTTAAGCATGATAATGGAAACAATGAATCAACACAATAAAAACATACCACTGAAGCAGCGAGCCTGGCAGCTAGTGCTTCAATCTTTTCTGAATACTCAGAAAGTTTAGCTTTTGAAACACTGTAAAATGAGAAAAATAATTAGAAACATGATTGTCTGATCATGGAAAGAAAACATAACATAAAAGTTAATGGAAAATTTCAAAATATGTGAATGTCTGTTGTGCTACACCACTTGCAAAGATCAATTAAGCGGGTACAGGAAGACTCATGAAAAGGCCAAGCAATGGTCTTGAAATTTTTATCATAAAAAAAAAACATCAAACAAAAGATGATGAGAATTTAAAACAATGAATCTTTGAATAAGGGTTTTGAGATGCAGGATGGAGCACATCCCAATAAAAATAGCATCTAGATTTCAGAAACAGCTTTCTAGAAAATATGAATGAGAACATCATGCATTAGTCAAGAGGCAAGCTTTGGCGCTTTTCATATAAAAAAGAATAATTTTCATGGAAGCCAGGTCAGTGTACCACATGTGTGCGAAAAAAGGCTTAATGATTTTTTTTTTCAGTAACAGTTATTCAGATAATGATCAAGACTTCCTCGATCCACATTCTTATCAAAATAATAGGGTCACAGTTTTATGTAATTAAACTTGCAGCCATTACATGGGCGATATGAAAAGCAGGGAATAGAACATGCTGTAATAAAACATTGATAGCTGCTCCGAACGAATTAATATATCATGCCTGTACTTTTCAGGAATTCTGAGCTGATATCATGCCTGTACTTTTCCCAGCTATTTTTTTTCTATTTCTAGTCCCAATTGAATTGTAGTATTAAACTTCCCTTTTAATGGCGTTTTCTTCTAGTTATCCATCTTAAACTTCTCTCCTAAGCTGCTGGGTTGTAAGAACTCGAACTACTATTTTCCATTTCTCAGTTAATGGAAAAAGGGATGCCCCATTTCAAAAATCCTTATTCTTCTCTCTGTTTTTTTTTCCAGGTCATTCTTGCATTATCAGGATGTAAAGGCATTCACATAGATTATATATCCATTTTGACAGTATTTAAAAAGGCATAACAAAATACTGAAACATCCTGTCAGCCAATGCAAAATAGATGCAAAGATAATCGCAAGATCATCTTTGGAATTTGTGTAGATTTCACGTTCAACTTATAAATTTTGGTGTTTTTGGGTTTTCCTCTTTCCCCTATGATTATTAATCCTTAACAAATGTAGGTTGAGCCACATGTAGCAAACATATCACCATATCAGTTTTCAAAAAAGCTTTCAGCGTGAAGCCGTGGAAGAAAGCTCACCTCAATGTTCCTTCTGATGCAGTTTCTGCTCCTAGCTGCTCCAACAGCTCCCTGGCTGTGGTCACATACTGCAATGGAATGGAGGCTGTTAGTGCTTAGTACACGGTTCATCCAATGAGCAAGATTTAGGTACCACATACATATCAATCAAACACCGTCAGACATCTAACATGGACAACGGATGATGAAAAATCGAGGGATTGGTATCAGGGGAGCCTACATGGACAAGTTTGGCAGGATTCTGCTGCCGAGGAGCCGCCTCCAGCAGCCTTCTCAGGTTCACTTCCACCTTGTTGAGCCTCATATCGAACAAGCAGTGATGTGGGGCAAGCGGGGTTCAGCTAAACATTCAAATCTTCAGGAATAAACTACACCCGCACCTCTGGTGATTGCCTTTCGACTCTCGCTGAAAAAGAACAACCTTAATCAATCAAAGGAGTACATCAATAGATCAAATTAGCAGGGAGCCAAGCAGAAAACAAATCCGCGACTAAATAAATGGGGATAGATGGATTTTGTTAGTTGCTACTTACCAAGAGCGGAAGAAACGGATCTCCACTCCGCGCGAGTCGCCCAGAGACGGCGGCGACGAGGAGAAGCCCCTGATCCCTCGATGAGACGAGAGTTCCGTGGAGGATCCTTTCTCTTGTTCACCGTCGCCGGCGGTGATATCTCCGACGATGATCCAGCGGTGGAAGAGGGAGGTTGAGGCTTCGCAGGGAAGGTGACCCGACCGAGGAGAGGATTTCACTTTCCAGTTTTACCCCTGCAAAACAAAGCTGGATTATAGAGGAAGGGTGTTCTGTCTTCTGTGTTCAGTGTTCACCGTAATCAAACAAACAGCTCGCGGTGCGTCATGGACGTCATTCTGACTGTTCAAACGTTTTTGCTTTGTTCAAATTCGAACTAGATACGGGAAATTTCAGGGACCCCCCCCCCCCCCAAGGGCTTATCGCAAAACAATCAGGCATTCAACAGTGCTCTGCCTATAATGGCTAGCTAGCATATGATGCAAACCTGACATAAACGATGAGTCCGTATATAAGCGCCAAGAGACGCAAACAACCCGACTTTTTTTTCTCAAAAGAGCCGACCATTATATTAACTTCTATTATGTCAATCCAGTCGACAACAGCCAAACAACAACTTCTCGGCAACACATCAGTCATCAGGTGCTGGATATTCGCTCTCACTGAGAAAGCAAACAACAGAAACATGCGACAGGTACTAGTAGTTGCAAGGCTCAGGAATGAACCTCATATTCTGAAAAATGAGCAACATAAGAAAGCCACTTTAAAATAACAGAACGAGAAGGAAAATAGGGGTCGTGTAACATTGAACCGTGAAGACTACATTCACCTGACCAATCAATACGAAAGTAGCAGAACAAAAGGATTATACAGTCAACTATAACGGATATATCTCGCACCAGTATTAACACCGAGGTCACACCTGAACTCTTGAACCGATGATCTACAAATTCCTTACTAGACGTTACAAAGGACCAATCATAAGCATGTACAGAAAAAAAAAAGTGATTCGTGTTGAAAAATGCAAAATATCATCACATCTCCTAACTCCTTATGCTAGCAAGCCACGGCCACGGCCTCTTTTGGACCAGAGGTGACACCAGCAGTGACACCCTCTTTTGGAGTAGAGGTGACACGAAGGATTGCTTGGGCGCTTAATGCTGAAAGCTTTGACTGGCAGAAGGCCACCCATGATTCAGCGTTGGGTGAGTCAGAAAGTGTGTCATCATTTTCGCCAGAAGTTGAGACCTGGGACTTCTCATAGAACACCTGCAGCTCCAATGCAAGGTTGCGAGCAGCCTCCCTTGATTCAGGAAGCTGGTCGCTTAGTTGGGTTGCTGCAACCTGGATGAGCTTATCCATTCCATATTCTTTGATACCCTCCACATCCTGCATGAAAGAACATCATTACTGTGAAACACCCATGATTAAAAATGTGCATGTCCCGTGCAGCACAACAAATAGAGGTAACAGCGTGCAGCACGCAGACACTGAGACACACAATACACAAAGATGTAACATATCAACCTCCAGTTTTTGTTGCACTAGTACAGGTGAAGGTGAAAACATCTCTGGACATAAAAATTACAGCTAAATACATGAACTAGCTAGGCATTTGACCATGTACCAGCTTCCCCCTTGTGATAAAGAGACTTTCAGAGGTCCATACATATATGTCAATAAAAGATAAACCAAAAGATCCCTGGAAGAAATTGGATGCACGCTCTAACAAAGACCATAAAAAAGAGAGTACTAGAGAATACAAGGTCAAATTTTCATAATGAATTTTGCATTTGAGATATCAGATAAACAAACTACAAGCAGTCGTAAATTAATCTTTGCCCTATCATAGGGTGTTTTGGCTAGAAGAATTGAAGGCTACAAAAGACATAATTGCAAACAAATTCCAGGTGAAACATTCACTTACAAGGCGAGGTACACTCTTGCTGAAGCACACTGATGCTTTTGCTCGGATTCGTGGATTCCTGTTCTTGAGGTAAGGCTGCATTCTGGGTAACAGTAACAAAGGGGAGATCCAGCTCATCATCGATATAAGAGCCGTCTCAGCAGCTTCACAAACAAAGCGCTTATCTTGTGATGCTTTTAGAAAGAGTTGCACTAGCTGTCAACACATTGGAAAAAAAGAGATATTTTAAGGGACTGTATAGTTAGTATGGATAGTTTTAAACTGCGCATTTGAGAATGGCAATACAGACCAGCAGATCAATTGAGTCGACCATTAGGTCACCATAGGCCTTAAAGATGTCAGCACATGTCATTAGTGCTGTTTTGCAGACAGCACTTCTTGGGTTCTTGATAGATTTCACAATAAGAGGAACTAGAGGCTCCCTGCGATTCAGACAATTCATACCAAATAAGTAATGGAAGGGATGGCATACAATTTCACAGAAGTGGCATGGAAGTGGCGTCGGTAAAAATAAAAATGTCCGAAACAAAATCGTGTGTAAATGTTAGGGAACCTACAGCAGCTCCTGCAATCTTTCCTTGTGGTATTTTGCCAACTGACGAACATTGTTGAGAGCTTCACATGCCATAATCCAGTCCTTTGAATCCAACCTTTTAACTAAAGTCTGTTGGGGAAAGCAGAAATGATAAGTCCCAGCTTTGACCAGTAGAACCTAAAAGAAAATCAGCTGTACAACAAAAGATCATCCATAGGAAAATTAGCAGCATACACTGAGAGTTGCATCAACATCTGGGAGATCTATCAGATTTTCAGAATCAATGTACTCGACATCTATATTTCCAGTCTCACTTCCATTAGTTCCAGCATCAGGACATGCTGGAGGGGCATTCTCTTTCTTGTTCACACATTCATTGCCATTTGACACATGACTGTTGATGCAGGACTTCTCAGAACTATCTTTCCCTGTCTCCAGGTCCGCTGACTGAGAAATATTGAGATTTTTCAAAGCACTTGATGACATATTCACACCCTGCATTACGAGTTGACAGAAAAGGTGATTCAAAACACATGAAGAAACTTCAGTCCCTCCAAACAGTCGAGTATGTTAGAGCATTTCCTATGAATGGACGGGTACACTTGTAGCCAGCTAATTTGATCCTCACAACAAACAAGTAAAATAGAAGCCCATAAGTCATAAGCATCGGAAGCTAAAATTCAGACAGTTCCAGCAGATCGATGATTAGCTGAAGCTAATCAAATCACAAAATCACACCTAATGGTGGAATGGCAGATGGTTATCCAATCCGTATTGAGCTCTCACTAACCTCCACCCCAAGTAATAGAACTCCAGAAGCCTTAGGTTTAACTTTTTTGGAAAATTCACTAGATAGGCGTCTTGGGCAGAACCTACGGAATAATAAATCTGCAACTAAATGGAAGCCAATTCCGCGGCCATAATCCCAAACACAACAGATCGCAAGCGAGATCCGAGGGGCGGACAAATGCCGCGGCAGGAGAGGAAAGCGAGATCGCGAGGGAGGAACCGGGAGGCGGGGGTTACCTGAGAAGAGGGCGAGCCAGAAGCGGAGGCGGCGTTGCGCCGGCGCGGCGGCGGAAGGCGGCAGTCTCGCTCGCTCGATGCGGAGGCGGCGTCCTCTGTCGTCTCTGTGCTGGAGCCCGTAAGTTATCAGAGGAGACAGTGTCAGTATGGGCCCTTTACAGAGCTTATACTACAAGTCACGGGCGGAGGAAATGAGGAGCCGGCGGCCGGCCGTTTGGACGCCGGCGAAGTGACGTCGATGGCTGCGGACTGGCGGTGACTGGGGGCAGCAAAAGCAGCCCAATCCCAGTAATTCAGCGCGGCCCAGTGAGATACAACTGGACCATAGCACGGTCTCATTCTC
The DNA here is from genome assembly GCA_012490785.1 of Eragrostis nindensis. Classification (NCBI taxonomy): domain Eukaryota; kingdom Viridiplantae; phylum Streptophyta; class Magnoliopsida; order Poales; family Poaceae; genus Eragrostis; species Eragrostis nindensis. The sequence goes on from JAAXCT010000058.1 coordinate 1,536,617, forward strand.
AGTTACAGGGCCATAAGGCCCAAACATAACACAAAACCCTAATCCCCAGAACGGACGGTCGAGGCCTCGCCAAGCCCAGCAACGCCTTACATCTGACGCTCCGCGTCGCTCTGAACCTCCCCTTATAAATTCACCGTCGGCTACAAAGCTTCCGCCGCCGCCTCCACTCGCCTCCTTCCCTCCTCCTCGCCGTCGCCCCGCGCCCGCTCGCTCCAACCAGCCGCCGTCGGAATGGTACGCGCGTCTCCCAACTTCTCCCCACTCGCCGGCGATCTCACTGCCGCAAATCTCCGCTGCTGTTTGATCTAGAGATTCTAATTGTCCTGTGATCCGTTCTTGCAGGCCCCGAAGAGAGGCGTCAGGACGCCGGTCCCGGCGAAGAAGAAGGCGGTACGTCGCTTATTCCTGAAAGCCACGCGCTCGCACTGCAACTTCGCTTTCACTCGTTCATGATCTGATCTGGTGACGTTTGGTTGGTGCAGGAGAAGGTGACGAACCCGCTGTTCGAGAAGAGGCCGAAGCAATTCGGGATCGGCGGCGCGTTGCCGCCCAAGAAGGACCTCCACCGCTTCGTCAAGTGGCCCAAGGTCGTGCGCATCCAGCGCCAGCGCCGCATCCTCAAGCAGAGGCTCAAGGTGCCCCCGGCACTCAACCAGTTCACCCGTACCCTCGACAAGAACCTTGGTACGCTTCATGTCCATTCGTAGCCATTCCATTTAGACTGTAGTCTGTAGACGGGGGCTCATTTTGTGCTTGGATTACGGTTCGAGTGTTCTTGTTAATTTAGTTGCATCGCTAGGGTATGTGTTGCGGGGTAGTATTTTGTTGTTAACTAGTAGCATTTCTAGCTGATTGGCTGGGAATCCGTTTGGAGCGAATCCTTTGTGCTGTAAGTGACGTATGCAGAGAAGGGGGTAAATATAGTGCGGTATGTGAATTGTTTTCAACCTGGATGAAGGTGAATGGCAGAATGAGTGGGTGTGAAACAGCATTTTGTCCTAGTGCTCCGTTTCTAGTCAATTTCAGTTCTCAAACTCATCATTTGGTTACTTGAAAATAAATATTATTGTTGATACTAGTTTACCAAATTTGATTGGGTATCTTATTGTAGTCATTGAACTTATTTATTCTGATTGTTAAGATTCTTTCGCATTATTCCAAATGATTTTTTATACATAATAGGTACTCCCTCCGTTCGCATATTGTTGTTGCTCACTCCCTCCGTTCGCATATTGTTGTTGCTCCCGACCACCAAATGAACTAGAAAACAACTGACCTCTGCTGTCGGAACGTCAACAATATTAAAATGGAGGGTGTACGAATATGGTCAATTCTGAAGCTAACTGATAATGAAATGCTACTAAAAAGATTTTGGTCACGTAAATATCCTCCACTTGTGTAGGTGAATCTTAGTCATCAGCCTTACTACTGATATATTAACCCTTCATACACTGTATTCATCCTTCTTTCAACACTATTTTTTTTCATTGTCATGTAATTAAAATTGGTGTCAGCTTGCATAAGGTCATTACCATGTTGGATGACTGTCTAGACTAAGGGTGGCATTTGAAATTGTTGAAAGAAGCAATTGGATAGACCATCTTCTCTGGAGCATCAGTTTTTTAAAACATTATGTTAGATCCTTCTATTGTTTGCTTCTGATAAAACCATACTTGTGCTATTTTTATATCAGCATCAACCTTGTTCAAGATGCTTCTTAAGTACCGCCCTGAGGACAAAGCTGCCAAGAAGGAAAGGCTGTTGAAGAGGGCTCAGGCTGAAAATGAGGGGAAAACTGTTGAGGCAAAGAAACCCATTGTTGTCAAGTATGGCCTCAACCATGTTACCTACCTGATCGAGCAGGTTTGTGCCGTTGAATCTTGATTGTGAACCTCTCGTTGATAACAGAGGGTTGTTTTTCAGATAAGCTTATTTTGCATATAATTCATGATAACAGATGGCTGTTTTTCGGATAAACTCATTGGTATTCTTTATTTGGCAGGGTAAGGCTCAGCTGGTTGTCATAGCTCATGATGTTGACCCCATCGAGCTTGTTGTGTGGCTCCCAGCTCTTTGCAGGAAAATGGAGGTTCCATACTGCATTGTCAAGGGAAAAGCACGCCTTGGATCGGTATTATTTCTGTTTTGACTTTCTTTTGCTTCTTAAATGTCAAAACTGCTGCAAGGAATGGAAGCTAACAAAGCGTTTGCTGTAGATTGTTCACAAGAAGACCGCATCTGTCCTTTGCCTTACCACTGTCAAGAATGAGGACAAACTTGAGTTCAGCAAGATCCTGGAGGCTATTAAGGTAGGGTGGACTTCTGTATCATCTATATGTTTTTTGCTATTGATTTTTGGACTGACCGAAACTTGATTCCCTCCCAGGCCAACTTCAACGACAAGTATGATGAGGTCAGGAAGAAGTGGGGCGGTGGTATCATGGGCTCCAAATCACAGGCTAAGACCAAGGCCAGGGAAAAGCTGCTTGCGAAGGAGGCTGCACAGCGGATGACCTAAGTCTTGCCTAGATAAATTTATATCTTGTACCTCTTGCTATCAGTGTGCAATCATATTGTGGTTGTCCATCTAGTTTTGGGAGTTTTGTCCGTTGAGACAATGCTAGAAAGAAACGCTGTAAGAATTCAGAATTTTTGTTCAATGCTGGTTAGTTCATATGACAAACCATATATTTTGTGCAGCTCTTAATTTTATCTGCGCTATACTATCTATGGTACCCTGTGTTACAAAACGTTGTTGTATGTTGGTTTCCTTAGGCCATTCTCAATGGACCTTTCATTTGGCATTTATTAGGTGACACATCAGCAAAAAAGATGACATGGCATGATATTTAATATGGGGAAAGAGGAGAGAAGTCTTTCATCAGGATGAAAGGGTAGTGACACTCTTTCCAAGTTGATGAAAGGAGAATGAAAGATGCATTGAGACTTTTTTCCTTTCATATGCAAAAAAATGCAGATCCCCATTGGTACACCTATGCAACAATTTAATGTCTCGTTCAACCTATGAAACTGTGATATGAAAGAGTGCACTGAGAGATACACTTTCATTTCACAAATTAAGACTAAAAATCTGATGTGTCACACTTTGAAAATGTGAAATGAAAGAGGCCACTGAGAATGGCCTTATGCTCGCTTTTTTCCGGAAGGTGGGTTGTATTTAGTTTCTGTTTTTTTCCCATTATCTTTATAATGGTACAAATGACTTCCTGAACATGAGCTTCTGGCGGTTGAGCTCTAAACTTTTTTTTTTTTTTGATTTCCCTGTGCAATAAAGCGCTCTTGCCTTCAAATGAGGCAAATGCCTCTGTTCGGGAATGCGGATTGGAGCAAATATTGCATATATCTGTTGCATTGCGATATTCAGTTATGTTAGTGTCTGTAAGTGACTTTATGTACAAATGTACACTGCAGGGACGTCCAGCCCCTTGATTATTCCCTAACCTGCATCAGCTTTTCTATTTACACGCCCATTTCATGTTAAATCTTCTAAATGATCACGCAGCCCCATGATCAAGAGTGGGACCTGATCAGCCTGAACCCCTGAAGCGAGCCCTTGAGCAGGTTACCAAGGACGGACACCGCGCCGCCGTCAGGCACTGGCTTGACTGGTGCTTCGCGCTTCACCCTGAGCACGGCGTGGCCGAGTTGCTCGCCGACGGCATCCATGGTCCGGCCATCGACGGGGTTGCCGTACGCGTCCGACACGTAGAATGTGTCCTCCGCCTTGCCGTCCTTGGTGGAGATCGCCGCGCGGATGATGGACAGGCTGTTCTCCCGGAACACGCGCGTGATCTCCGACAGCAGCCCCACCCTGTCCTCCGTCCTCACCTCCAGCTCCAGACCCTGCAAAGATGAACAAGAGCCGGTCACTCGCAGCGTCTACAATGTCAATGCTTGCGAGCAAAGCGATCGGCAAGGTGATTGCTTACATGGTACGCGCGCCTCTCGACGGCGGCCTCGAGGCACCGGACGAGGCGGATCCGCTCGGCGTCGGAGCGCACCGGGTGCCCGTCGACGTGCCGTATGTAGTACTCCTGCAACCAACAACGCCACGACATGAGCTTCCGGTGAAGATGAACCACTTGCCCATTTGGCAATCGCTTGTCAGTTTATGGTTTTGTGAGATGAATGAAGCATACTTGGTAGGCCTCCTTGCACCCTCCCTCGGCGTCGACCGTGCCGTGGAACACGACGTACTGCAGGTCGGCGAGCGCGCACAGCGTGTCGAACAGCAGCTTGGGCCGGTCCCGGCACCGCACGATCACCACCGTGTACCGCCGCTCCGTGCAGTCCATGACCACCACCTTGGCGGCCGTCGGCCTCGCCTTGCCGGCGGCCTCGTGACCGTCGACGTCGTCGAGCATCAGCCTGTGCAGGCGCCGCTCCGCGTGCGCCCCGGCCACGGACACGCCCGTGTTGGTGTTGCCGCCGCCGCCGCCCTTCTTGGCGGGCCCGTCGCCCTGCATCACGTTGCCGAGGAGCTCCTGCACCCTGGACAACCGGGCGGCGTCGCGGATGGCGAGCCCCGTGGCCTCGTCGGTGATCTGGATGACCGCGGCAGCGCGCTTGTCGTGCGACCACACCTCGGCCTTCACGATGTTGCAGCTCTGGCAGGCGAGCACGGCGCACACCTCGGAGAGGAGGCCGGGGCGGTCGGCGCCGGTGAGCTCGATGGTGGTGCATTGATCTTCCGACGGCGTAAGATCGGTCGTGGCTTCCATTGCTCGTGGCACAAGGTAGTCTTCGGACTCCAGGCACTGGTGAAAGGTTATCACTTATCAGCAAGGTAAGCCGTCTTCCACAAACAACAGAGTCTTTCAGTAAATGCATACTATGTGTTACTTACCTCCTGAATATGATCGATCATCACCTTACTCTTCAGCTTCCTCCCATCCTTATCGGTCACATTGAACACTGAACATGATGTGAACCAAGAAACTCAATATAGTCATCATGACAAGTCAGGAAACCAAGCAGACATGTTGGGAGGCTTATGAATAGTACCATCCATGAACCAGTTGCCGTCCGAAGAAATGTATGCCTTGGTGACAATGAGGTTGAGATCGACAAGGACTTGAACTGCTTCCAACAAGATACCGTGCTTCTTGACCCTATCAACCTGACGAGAAAGAAAACTAAGTCCATGCTTAATCTATTATAGTACGAAAGCAGATCTGTTTTCTAGACACACACTAATATTCAGTTAACAACGTGGTCCCGAGTGAAAGGGAAGTTCAGTCTCACCCGGATGACAGTTGCATTGTCACACGAGTCGTTGTCTATGACCACTCTGCAAGAAACAACACAATAGGTTATGTGCATATTTGGCATCAAGTAATGGCGGAGAATAATTTGGAATCAATTAGGAGCAAACAGTCAAGTTGGCAAACCATTAGTGGGACAGTTGTGTGAACTAAAAAAATGCATCTTCAATAGGAAGTATATGAATCTAAGGATTCCCTATTGCCTTTGCCAAAAGAAGAGGGGAATCTGAAGGTCTCCTTTAGACACCGTGATAGAGGCGGCAGGAATAAGGCAAAGAATAAAGGAGATGGAGGCAGCCTTGTACGGAACCATATGGACTATTTTTTGTGAGGTTTCAGGACATTGCATATCTTAGGAAGATATTTTCTTTGCTATTGATTTGAGTTCTATTGAATCGTAATCCTAGGTGATTACGAGTAATCCTGGATAATAAAGAGTGATTGCGAATGATGTGGTAGAATCCTAAGAACAATTCAGAATTCGCATGGAAGGTATTTAAGCGCGAACGAGAATCGCTGAGAAACAAAAACCTATGTTATGACGATTGAGATATCATCATTATTTTTTAGGAATGATGATAGACCAATCTAAAAGATTTCATTCCATCCTGCTGCTACTGCAAAGAGTAGCTTGGTTTCCGTAGAATTTGTAGGAAGAAACAAAGAAAATCAAGAACAGAAGGGAACTCATACCAGCGCTCACAAACCCACGCACAGGAGCAAAGAACATCAACGCAACCACACAAACTTGAAGGTAATCAAAAGCCCAAAAGAGAGAAAAATGAGATGACATGCTCCTGAACTAGCTAGTACGTACAAATACTCCGTATACCTGGGCGGGTTCATCCTCCTAACAAGCTTGGCGTACTCGTCGTCCTCCTCCACCTCCACCTCCCCGCACCTTCCCATGGCAACGCCACGCAGCCCACGAACACGGCGAGCGGGGCTACGGATAGGAGACGAACGGCTTGAGGCCTTTGAGGCGGCTCTGCCTCTGCTCTTGTTTACCTGTCAGGGAAGAAGCAGGGGGGAGACGGAACTGCGACGCGGAGGGAAGAAGAGGCGACGCGACGCGAGACAAGAGGAGTAGCTAGCTGCTGCGGACGGGGCTGGCGGAAAGGAAACGCCCCGCCTTTTCCGTTGACTGGCCGGTGAAGTCCTAGACAAAACGAGCTAGAGAAGCGGGAGAAGCTTATATATAAGGGACGTGGCCGACGCACGGCCGATCAGCTTTTTTTTTCTTCTTTTTGGTCTCAAACTTTCCTCTCGTAGTAATGCCGCTTAGCTTTTCTGTTGAGCGGTTGACTTATTCTCTACAATTTTGCCATAAATATGTGGTTATATACGCCATAATTCGTGTTTACCACACACCCAAAACGACCGACCGTCGGCGTCCGGCGCATGGCAGCTGAAAACTCGCTTCTTTCGTTCCGCCTTCTCCGACCAGCGGCAGCAGGGCGGCAGCGCGCGGGGATCATCCCAGTAGAGGCCACGTCACGGTGCGGCCAGCGCCAGCGTTGTTCTCACGTGACAGCAGCAAGTAGAGGTGACCTGTTGCTGGTGGTGTGGCGACTGGCGAGGCCGACGACGACGAACCGAGCTCGCGTGCGTGCGTGGGATGGATAAGAGATGGCCGAGACCCGGGCGGCGGGAAGCGGCCACGCCAAGCGGTGGTTCATCCGGAATGGCGCGAGGGTGCCGGGTTGGGCCACGTCACCACGATCGGGCCCACAGGCACGTACGCAGGGTCGGGTTTATCCGTTTCAGTTAGCGACTGACAAGCACTTGTGGTTACTGTACCTCTTCCAGTGGAATGGATCGATTGCCTACTTCTGAATCCATATAATTGCTCGGAAAAAAAAAAGTTATGAATCCACATCAGTGTGTTTCATTGCAGTTCTTGCAGAAAGACTACTGCAGTTTGATTGTTGAACGATGCCAAACGTTAGTTTCATGTGACGGATACACTCCTCTGGAGTCTGGACTGAGAAGAATCCTTACATTTTCAGTTTGAGAAGAAATGCTCGGCCGTTGCCGCCGTTCTACCACGATCTGATCGAAGTGGCTTCAGGTAAAGCAAAGGGAAAAGTGAAAAGCTCGCGCGTTCCGAGCTACCGGCAAATCAGATCCTGTCCTCTCGGGAATCCTCCGAGATATATCTTTGAACCTCCGAATCCGAGAGAATTTCGCGAATGCGACGGCAAAGCCAACTTGTTATTGGACAGCGAATCGCATTTTAGTGTCGAGGGTCTGCTTCTGCTGAAGTATACTATAGCATCATGTCGATCCCAAAGTTTCTTTCTTTTTCCAAAAAATCTCAAGATATTCGGCCAGTTGCGATCAACGGATGCCGAGCGCGCACTCGAACAAACTCCGTGCATGCATGCTTGGCTACTTGCACAAGTTGCAACCTACTCTCTCCGTTTTTAATTATATGACGCCGTTGACTTTTTCGTTAAACTTTGACTAAAAATATAGATTTAAATAATTGCTTTTTGATTGTAAAATGAATATCATTGGATTCATCATCAAAAACACTTCAAGATTAACTTATACACTTAGCTATTTATACAAATATTTTGAATAAGACGAACGGTCAAACGTAACGAAAAAAGTCAACGGTGTCATATATTAAAAATGGAGGGAGTACTAGCTACTGTCAAAGCTCTCCGTCGTGAACATGCAAGAAGTGCATGTGCAAGCACTTTCCGATGGTGGCTTAGACCACCGAGGAGAATAGAATCGATCTTCGCTGCGCCAACGCGATTTCGCCAGCTCGACAGCTGATTCCAAACCAATGCTCGCCGAATCACTCAGCAATTGCTTCCAGAAAAGAAAGTCGGTTGCAGTTTCACCAAGTGAATAAGAATCAGAGCTACTAGAATGTATCTTTCTGGGAATTAATATATTTATTTAGCAAGTAAAGATAAGCATGTTTTTAGTGCAAGACTGCAAGTCTATTATAGTATCATATTTTGCTGGCTCCTTTTGTTTTGGGGGGAGCACCCACCCCAGAAGTCAAGGGGATTCTCCATGCTATATTGCTATATCTGCACCTGATGCACGATCGTGTTTCACGCTATTTATTATCTTCTCCGATCGAATCGGGTGCCATCATCAGCGATTAGATGATCTCGCAATGCAAATGTTCCTTTACTTTTGTGGCAGAACGTCAACTAGACAAGCCGGCCCGAATATCTTTCGTTCATCAATATTCAGAGTCTGTACTGCGAGCTGAAGTAATAGAATTCTGCTGGCAAGATGGACCAAAAAAAGGACCATGTGCAATTCCTTCCACAAGCAAGGCATATGCTGCACAACAGAAAATCAATTCACGCCGTGCAAATACTAGCATGCCATCCCCTTTTTCGCAAGAAAAACATCGTGAAAAGAAAACGAGGCAGATTGTCAATAGCGATTGAGATTAGCATTCGGGCTCCGCTAATCTGACGTCGATACGACACCAGCAAAGCGAAGCAAAGCACTGCAACGCCAGTCAGCAGCGTGCCCGGCCGGCCGGCACTAGTGGCGCCGTGCGATGCTCCGCTCCGTCGTGACGACGTCAAGAACCCAGACTTGACGTGTGGCTTCTGTGTTCGGTTCGCATCGTGTTCGAGTGCGACGCTGAAAAATATCCACCGAGACTGCAGCATTGACTGCTTGGGTGCTGGGACTGCACTTTGCTGAACTTGCACTTATCCAGTGTCCACTGTGACTGCCACATGATCTCTTCTCACACCACTTGCCTCCGGCACTGTTCTGGGGAGTAGCAGTCCACAGTAATTTAGTGTGTCTAGTTTCAAATATAGTTTCGAGCCTGAAAATTTTTGAAGTTCTTGGTTTCTGCAGAACAAACAAAATGATTAGGAAAGATGGGCCGGAGTTCGATCGGCCCATGAAAAAATTGAAGCCGACCAAGTCCGTGCGAATAATATGGACACTCCACCACCTCACCCTGCGTTTGGTTTCCTTTTCAGTTCTTCCATCATCATCATTGTTCATTTGTTCCCGTGCGCAAGCGCAAGTTGCACCGACCAGAACAAGGCAGGCAGGCAGCTGGATCCCATCCCATAATTGGCGAAATCTAGGTGATACCTTCCGTGACTGAAATCTCGCGTCGCGTCGCCTAGCTAATCCAAAGGGATTCCGGCTCTTGGCGCATCCTAGAATTGGACCCGTTTCGTCGCTTCCTGTCGCTGGTACACGAAGACATATCTTTCTGCCTTGCAACTTGTCTCTAGCCTCTAGTAGCTGGTTAATCCCAGTAAATTCTCTCCTTTTCTGCTGGAAATGTGACAAAATAGTTAGGGGTGACAACATTGATAAGAATAACACGTGGTTGTCCTTGATGAGCAAACGTCAAATTTCGGGCATGTGAAGGAAGGTGTACTGAACGGAGAGGGCCGAGACAGGAACCGGACAGAGCGCGGCCGCTCGTCCGGACTACTACCTCGGTATGGTAGGGCCGGGCACGTCGACATCTCCTCTAATGGAGCCCACGACCTCCCGCCGTCCCTTCGTCGGTCGACGGGCCACGCGTTCCGCCATTTTTTTATTTTTAATCGATTTTTTTTATTATATTTTTATTAATAGTCGCACGTTTTAGAAATTTGCAAGACTAATCGCCCAATCGCTCGTCTATCGGGCGATAAGGCCTTGTCGCCCGGCCTCAGGGCGAGAAGAAGCGCTACAGCAACCTTGTCGCACTGTCGAAGGGCGACAGGAGGCTCGTCGCCCAACACATGGGCGACAGGTTACTGTAGCGCCTCTTGTCGCCCGACAGTCGGGCGACAGGTTTACTGTAGCGATTTTTTATTTTTCGAATTTTCTGCATTAACAGTTAAGCCTCCAAAGACTAAATTAAAAATACTGACTCATGATGCTGAATCCCGGCCGTCGTGGTGCTGCCAGAGCATCCTCCTGACTCATGTAGCGCCCCCAAGCACCCTCGGTCGTCATCCCTTGCCGAGTCCAGAGAATCGAAGCCGTTCTTCATCAAGCCGGCCACTAAACCTTCATCGACCTCGCCGTCGATTCCCGCTTCTCCGGTGAGTTTCCACTCGATTCCTCGCGATTGAAGCTTCCTCACATCCCTAAGCATCCATTTGAGTCATCTCCCGTGAAATTTCACCACTCAAATCGACGGATTTCGACGTTGTAAGGGCGCCTGTTCCTGAGTCCCCTGCTTTTACTGTTCATCGCTTAATTCCAGAAAATGTCAAAACTCGGCTGAACTTCAAAATTTGATATAAATTCGTAGAAAAATTGTAAAATTGTAAAACCAATTTTGTTCGAATCCTTGTTCCTAGATCTAACCAGTGGAGTAACATGAACTCGTGAAATCTCTACCAATCTTTGTACAAAATTCAGAGAATAAAAACCTAAAGATAATTTCATAGGCATTTCGATTCATGTAAAAATGCTAATTCTTGGTATGCATGCATCTCATAGCATTCCTGAACCTTCCCTCAAAGTGAAATATTTAATTTGCACTTATTTTATCAATTAGCGGTTAACAGCTAGCCTGATTCAGGGATTTTTAGTTTAAAACTACCAGCAACTTTTGGGCTGTTCTGTGTTAAAATGGTTGCATCAACATATTATTCACCACCATTAAAATCACCATTGTCTTTAGATGTGTAAAAGTATTTTTAATTTAGTCTTTGGGAGGCTTAATTGTTAATGCAGAAAAATTCGAAAAAATAAAAAATCGCTACAGTAACCTGTCGCCCCACTGTTGGGCGACAAGAGGCGCTACAGTAACCTGTCGCCCGAATGTCGGGCGACAAGACTCCTGTCGCCCATCTACAGTGCGACAAGGTTACTGTAGCGCTTCTTCTCGCCCTTGGGTGGGGCGACAAGGCCTTATCGCCCAATAGACGAGCGATTGGGCGACTAGTCTTGCAAATTTCTAAAATGTGCGGCTATTAATAAAAATATAATAAAAAAATCGATTAAAAATAAAAAAAATTCCCCAACTTGACGTGACCTGTCGTCGTCCGCCCAAGGACGCCCACGGTCTGGCCCGTGTTGGCCCAAAAGCGTGACCTTCGCAAGCGTTCCCTTTTTTCGACGACACGAGGCGGTCACCCCATCGACTCGCCAGTTGCGACTCGCGAACGTGATCTTCTGTCTGATCATGTGCAGCGCTAGCGTAACGGTGGCTTTGTGCTTAAGCATCGTCTCTGTAAACTTTTTGCTCACGGGCAGATCTACCGTTGATAGATAGTTGTCCTAACCTAGGACTAACTTTGTGTAATACTGAAGCTATGCCAGCGCAGATCGATCAAGCGACAGCTAGTTGAGGTTCATAAACCCACGTGTTTCTCACTATGAAACTGTGGTTATGCCAATGCTACTGTGTAATGTGGCCCCATTCCCTACTTATGGAAGAACTACTGCATGCAGTAACAGTTTACATCTGAACTAGAGAAACCGTTGTACGTACTAGCTAGCCAGTAGATCGAGCGTAAATAAAGTTGATTGTAAAAAACATCGATCGGGTGTGTTTCTGCAGTGACACCGCGTGACTACAGGCAGGAGGAGATCAGAAATCACTGAGAGATGCGCGCCAACAGGGAAAAAGTCACGCAACAACTTGTAAGCAGCCACGTACAGGACCTCTCTCTGGATGCGGTTGTCGTCGGTGGCTCATAGCAAATCACATGCCGGCCCGGCCGGACGGGGAAGAAGCTAGCTAGCCGATCGAACTCGGCAACGGGCAACCGAGAGATGAGATGAGATGAGATGAGAAGGGACCAACACGATTGCATCGGTCGCCGAGACGAACGGTCCCCGTGCAAACGGTAGGCGACGTCACGTCAGTCCCAACGCCGGCGCAAAAGCAAGAGAAATTCCGTTAAAAACGAGCCGATCGAAGATCCAGGCCGGGCTCCAGACCAATGGACGAGCGCTAAAGCTACCGGTCGTAGTGTTTGGCTCATCAACGGTGGATTCCTTGAGCAGTGCGTTGCAACGCCAGCTTCTTGTCTCAACCTGTCGTCGTCGGAACCCGGGCTTCGTTCGTTCCTAGCTGCCGCTGCCGCTGCCGTCTCGAGATCACTTTTCTTTTCTTTCGGCTCCGGTTCAGCAACAACAGTCCCTTGATTGGTGGCCTGAGAGAGAACCCTGACCAGCAGCCCTGACAGAGGCGGAACAGTCAATCATGTGCGCCTATATAAATCGCATTTGTTTCGAATTTCGAAAATGGCCGCTCTTCGGATTCCGGTTGGTTGGTCTGTTGGGTTTGTTCAGTCACTTTCTGCGCTTGTCAATATTTGGGCCTGGGCACGGCAGCTGCCTGCGCGGCGCGCGCAGTTTGGAAGGACTCGCATGAGGCAGCAGCCCCCGGCTTTTACAGGCGCCAGTTCGCTTTACACATGCGCGATGGTTACAGTGTCGAGAATCGATACGGTCCGTGAGGGCGCAGAGCCGCAGACTGCAGAGTCGATATGATTCTCGGACGTGGTTGTTTGCACCAGTTGCAACAACAACAAGGTACGGCAGGTTCCTGCGACACAGAGCTGCAAATGCTGCATGGCAATTGGCATCGCCACTCACTCATCAGTAACCCAAGCTTAATTACCTCGAAGAACTTGGCTTTGGCCGCGAACCTCTAGTAAAACCACTAGTTGTTCCACCTCGATCACTCACTGCTTTGGCTTAGAGTATCTTGCATGAAACATGCTGGTGACTGACTGGACGTAACGTGAGTCGTGACGACCGATCTGCAGGCGCTGGCATTGTTTAACGAGTCACTTCAACTGCTAATCTTGACTGGAAATTGCCGGGGGTAATGGGCGGAGCCGGCATGTAAACCCCCGTGCGGTCACGTGACCGCGCACATGCGCGCCACGGCCGGGTGCATGAGCGCGGCAGCAGCTTTCTGCTCCGTTCATGCTCTTCAACCATCATTCATGTGGTTACAGTGCATACATACAGGTCTGCCTTCCTGCTGCTGCTTGGCTCCCCTCCCCTCCTATACAGTCCTATTAGTACGTTCGTCGACTCGAGTCCGCTGCTGTGTTGGGGTCAAACAACTCGTGCGCCCACTGTGGAGCGGGGTCCCGTGGATCGTATGTGGACGGTGCTTTGCCCGGCCGGAAATAATCGCCGCTACTGCTGTATGCGGTCCTGGAGTGGAAATTCAACAGAAATAGCCACACACCTACGCTGCTGCCGCTCCATCCCTGCTTGTAACGTGCCAACCACGTCCGTACGTAGTACGAGCGCGCGAGGCCACTTGATTGCCGGCTGGTCCTTGAATTCTTCCGTTGCTGGGGGCGTCTGATCCCAGGCGGCGCGCGTCGGCCTCCTCCAATCCGCGCGCGGCTGGCCGACGAGGGGCGACTCGTCGCCATCCGGCGGACGGAACAGCGCGCGCGCAGGCGCAGCCGAGGGAGCACGTGACCGGGCCCCGGCCCCGGCCCGGGCGGCAGCGATCTCGGATCCGCATCGGGCAGCGCAAGGGAAGGACGGGACGGGACGGGACGGACGGAACCCGTCGTCGTCGTGGGCGTGGCGCCCATCTCCAGGAAGATACACGCCTAGATTCTCGATTACGGTGGGGTGGGCGCGTGAGTCGTGACCACCGCGCCGTCTGCCGGACGTTGGGGTTGGGTGGGCATGGCGCGGCGGTACGGCACTACGGCTCGGCTCGTGCTGGCGGACGGATACACGCGATTCCGGGGGAGGCGGTACCACTTCAGGTATGGGCGCCCGTGTGATCGGGTTTGCAGGGTTCAGATAGATAGATGGCGGGATGGGTCTGTGTCGTGGCGGATAGATACGGATGACGCATGCAGTCGCCGGGGAATCGGAGATACGGCACAGGATCGCGATCCTATCTTTTTGGAGCCACACGGCAAGTATCCATTCGGTACGTACTGGAGTACTACATTACGTACATACAGTTAGTACCGTATCATGGATGGTTCCAGCATGCATTTCGCGGTCCCCGGGCCGCGTCGATCGAGTGCAAAAGTTGTTCCGCTTTTACGTGACGCGCGCAGTACAAGCACACAGTGTCACTTCCCGATTGGTAGGAGTAGTAGTACATCGATCCAGGCCCCTCGCGAGAAATCTCCAGCGTGTGCCACGGACCCCTTATGTGTCACATTACCATGACGAGCGTGTGAACGGATCTTTTCACTGCACAAAGATCTGGAGCAGCTGCTGCGCCTTTCGTTTCGTTCCCTCCTGCCCGTGACGCACGACTCTTTTCCCGGCGAGATAAATTTTGCGTGCGCGCCAATGGGAGGGCCGGGGCTCCCAACAAGACGGGTCGGGAGGAGACAGACAGCCACCGCTGATCGCCGGCCTCCTCCCCTCGGCGCTCGAGATTGGCCCCAGGAATATCGACGTGCCCGGACACGCACAGCACAATCATTGCCGCTGCGATTCATCATGCCGCAATAACAGTCGCCCGGCCACCCGCCCACTGTTTACCTCTCTGCCGCTGGCCGTTATTACGGACACTGCTGCTGCTGCTTACGGGATGCTGCCGGTTGGTACTACGAACACTGCTGCTGCTGCTTACGGGATGCTGCCGGTTGGTACTACGCGTCATTGGTCGCCGACAAGCAGTCCATTGGCTCTGGAAATGCAACGTGCCGTGGACTTTTACGTTGTGCAGCATTTGCGTTGTTGTGCGCAACGAAAGGCCAGCTTTTTACCCTCTGGATCATACGATGTCTGGCAAGAAATCGTGCAGGCAACTGCCGGTCTGCCGCTTTACTCGTGAAAAGGTCCATCGCTGCCGGAGCGCCTTTGCTTAACGGTGCCGCCGCAAATCAAAGGTGGAGTACCAAGCTAAGAGCATCTCTAGCAGCATTGTCAAATTAGATTGCTATACCTAAAAACTGCCAGAAAACCTAAAATCTATTAAAAAACTGCTTCAGCAGATGACCTATATGGATTGCTATACTAAAATTTTTAGGCTATAGCCTAAAATTCTCTCTCCTGAACCCAAATATAGCAATCCATGGTTGGATTGCTAAAACCTGTGAGCCGTGCGCGCGAACACCAACTGCCTCCCGCGGGACTTTTCCCCGCCGACGCGGCCGCCCGCCGGCACTCCGCTCCGCCGCCCGCCACTGCAAAATCGCGTTGTGCCGCCCATGGGAGCTCGCCCCCGCCGCACCCCGCGACCCCGCTGGCCGAGACCGCGTCGCCTCGATGCTCTGGCCAATCCTGCGCCACGCCGCGCTAACAGTGCCCCCGCCCCAACCGCGTCGCCTCGAGGCCATGGCTGAGCTCGCGCCGCGCCACCTTGACGCGCTGTCCGAGCCCGCGTCACGCCGCCGCGCCCCAGAGCCGCCATGGACGAGCTCGCGCCCCGCGCCCGCCATGGACGAGCCCGCACCGCGCCTCACTCGCCATGGCGTCGATTTGGTGGCATGAATCTTTGATTCGGGGTAGAGGGTGGAAGAGGATTGTGCGCCGGAGCTCGAGGTGGAGGCTGGGGATGGGGCGGCGGTGCGATTTGGTGAGGATGGCCGCGGATCGATGGCGCGGTGAGGATTTTGCCATGGCCATGAGCTTTTGCGAAAAGCCCTTGCGGAATCTTGTAATTTTTCGTATTATTTCTGTGTCTTGACGTTTTTAAGGAAAAACCCTCAACAGTTACGTGTATTTACAAAAAGGTTTATAGGTATCCTGTTTTAGCAATTCTGCTGAAGAGGAGCACAACAACTATAGCCTAAATCTTCTCTCTCCTATACCTAAACTCAATTTTAGCAATTCCATTTTAGCAATTCTGCTGGAGATGCTCTAAGCTAACCTTCCGTGGGAACATCACTTGGAGCGCAGCACGGCGTGAAAATGTGGCGTGGCACACAGTTAGCTCCGGCGGCTAGGCCTAGACAGCCGTCGCTGCTGCCATAACGACGCCGAGCGAGCCCTCGCAATGAAGGTGTTGGCAGAGGCGGTTTTGTCGCGTCGCTCAGCTGAGCACTCGCTAGTCTCTACAGGGCCAAACTGTTGCGGGGATTCTTAATATGAATCACATGGCCGTCCCTGTGCGCCCGCCCGGCCGGAGGCCGCATCTCCTGTTCTTTCGAAACTCGAAGAGTTGGATTGGAGCTCGGCTAGTTTTTCCATTCTCTTTCTTTGACCGAGATCCCTCTCTTGCTCTCGTTGCATTTCATATGATGTCCGTACTACTCGGCTTCCAACTACTGTTACTCCACGTTTCATCGTGGCTAGCGTTTCTTGACTGCATGGGCAGTAGTGCTGTAGTAGTGCACTTGCATTAAGATTCAAGATTAAAAAACATTTCGCATTTGACTTGAAACGACGATGGAGTGGATCGAGATATTTACACGGCGAAAGGTCAAAGGGTTCCCTACATTCTTCGTCCAAGAACTTTTACATGGATCGATCAACGGGTCGTTGACAGGAACCCGGCCATGGCTACTTGGCTAGATGCTAGCTTAGATAGGAGTACTAGTGTACTGACGCTAAGTAGCCAGAAGTACACTGATTAGTTGACCTGCGACGACGTCGTGAGGTCGGCTTCCCTACGAGCAGGACCTGATGAGCCCGAGGTTGTAGAGGAACTTCTCGGAGCGTGAGCGGATCATGTTCCCGAGCGAGCGCCGCCCTCCGCCGCCGTCGCGGCCGACCGGCGACTTGGGCCCGGCGGCGTCGTCACGGACGAAGAGGACCTGCTCGCCGATCTCGGCGCGGACCGCCTCCACGGCCTGGGCCTGCACGGGCTCCCCCGACGCGTCCACCACGTAGAAGACGTTGGCCGCCTGCGCCCCGCGCGTGGCCACCTCGGCGTGCGTGACCGACAGCCCGTGCTCCCGGAATATGCGCGTCACGTCGGACAGCAGCCCCACGCGGTCCTCGCAGCACAGCTCCAGACGCAGACCCTGCAGGGGGAGAGAGAAGCCGTACGTGTTATTATAACTCGATCGATCGCGTTACGTGATCTAATGACCAATTGCGATGTGTCTGAGCTGAACGCAAAGTGTTATACCTCGGTGTAACGCCGTTGGATGGCGGCCTCGAGGCCGCGGCAGAGCCGGTCGCGGTCGTCGTCGGAGGCGGCGGCGTTGTCGTCGAGGTGCCGGATGTAGTACTCCTGCAAAAGCGAGACGGCGATCGATATCAGCATGTGTGTCCTTTCCCGCCGATAAAACAAGTCTCCTTGCTGTGCAGGACAAGTCACTCAAGTTCACACCAAACTAGGACGGATCTCCTCCTCCACATGCCAAGATCTACTACTACGGCTCGAATGCTCGATTGGCATATCTCTGGCACCGGTCAAAACGTGAGAGCCAGCATCCAGACCGAGAGACATGCGTGCTTTTCGAGTCGTCGTACTGATGATGATACTGTTGTGCGTGCTGCTGGAGTGGAGTCGAGCAAGTACCAACAGCACCAAAACAACGCAATGCGCAGACGCGATGTAGTAACAGTTTCAGGAAGCGATGCGAAAGTACAGCAAACAACATGGCGAGGCGAGCGCGACAAGAATTGTGCTCCTAGTACCTGGTACGCCTCCGCGCCCTCGGCGATGACGGTGCCGTGGAACACCACGTACTGCATGTCGGTGAGCGTGCACACCGTGTCGAACAGCAGCTTGGGCCGGTCGCGGCACCGCACGTTCACCAGCGTGTACCCGCGCTCCGCGCAGTCCTCCACCGCCACCACCGGCGCCGCGCCGGCGCCTCCCCGCGCGCCGCCGTCCGCCGCGTCCGCCTCCGCCTCCGCCGCCTCGCCGCCCGCGTCCCTGATCCGGTCCGCGTGCATCATCTGGTGGAGGCGGCGCTGCGCGTGCGCGACGCGCGCCGAGACGACGGCGCGGGCGGCCTTCTTGTCGCGGCTGCTGCCGCGGAGGACGTGCCGGAGCAGGCGCTTCGTGGTGTCCAGCCGGCCCGGGTCGTCGATGGCGCCCAGCGTGTCGGCGTCCGTCACGTACACCAGCGCCGCCACGCGGCCGTCGTGCGTCCACACCTCCGACGCCACGATGTTGCACTTGAGGTCCGTCAGCACGGCGAACACCTCCGACAGCAGGCCGGGGCGGTCGCGGCCGATCAGCTCGATGGTCGTCTGCGATTCCTCCGCCTCCGCCTCCACCACGCCGACCGACCGCTCCGGCGCGCGGAAGCTCAGCGATCCGGCTCCCAGAGACTGAAACAGAATCAACCTCATCAGGTCATCAACCAGTAGTACGAGAAATGTGAGCAGTACGTACAACTGCAGATTACTCTGTTGTTGGCAGTAGTGAGCAAGAACAGGAACCTACACAGGCTGGTTGCTTCACCTTCACTGAAGCATGGGGATAAAACGGAGAGAGGGCTACGAAAAGAGCTAAAAAAAAAATCCCCTGCACTTGAGGGCACTTTACCTGTTCAATTCTGTCGATGACTTGGCCATCATAAAGTTTATTCCCCTCCTGATCCACGACATGGAACACTGCGCAAAGCCACACCCACCACTCAGGATCAAAAGATGGAAAGATCACAATCCACGCAAAAAGCCACAACTTTGCATCACTCCTATCCTAAGAGACACACCATCTTCTTCTTAAACTTTCCAAGACGGGGTTGGAGGTAGCAAAGCAGAGAGAGCAGCAGCACTCACCATCCATGAACCACTCGCCATCAGACGAAATGTAGGCCCTCTTTATGGTCAGCTTCAGATCGGTCAGCACCTGAACCACCTCCAGCAAGGTCCCGTACTTGTTCGCGCTGTCCACCTGCAGAGGGAGAAACCAACCTCTGTTCAGAAATATGCTGGCGATCTGCGGAAACTCGCACGAGCCAAGAACACAGAATCACAGAGCAAGCTCTGGACTCAGCAGCTGTGTTTGTGTTGCTTGCCTTCACCAAGGTGGCAGTGATGTCGGAATCGTTGTCCACGGTGACCCTGAGGGTTGCAAACGGCCAGAACCAGCACAGTTAGGAAAGGTCAAAGGGCAGAAACAAACACACGAACACGAGTTGCGGAGAAGAACAAAAGAGAGACAAAATTCAGTGACCAAACAAACCTTGGAGGGTTCATCCTGATGACGAGCTTCTGGAACTCGTCAACCATCTCGCTGCTTCGAGACCCACAAGCCATCATTGTGCCAAGGTTCTCGTTTTCACAAGAGCAGAGAGAAGACAGACAGGGAGAGGCGAAGAAACAGGAGCTGGTTGGGAAGGTGGTGGCGAGGCAAAAGGGATATACTTCTCCTTTGCTCCCCCCAATCTGAGTGTACTGGATGGAGGTGTCCCTCTCCGTCCCTGTTCTCTGAAGAAGCTCTCACCTAGTCCTAGTTATATACATCCGGCCATGGGGGGTAGGAGGGAGGACAGCATGCCATGGCTGCTTGTGGATTTGTGTGTGCGCATCTTCCCTCCCCTCTCTCTTGGTGTCTGTCTTTGTGTGGGTTTGTGGGCAGGCAGTGGTGTTTGGTTGGTGTCCCTTCACTGGTTTAAAGGGAGATGTTCGGGGAAAAGACCATCCCAATGGGGGGGCCTTGTTTCTCTGCCTGTCCATATTGGACATCCTTGGTTATTGCCATATAGTACTAGTGATGATCCAAGAGTGGGGTCTAGCTATGTCCATTTGGTTCATACTCAATTTTCTTTTCTTTTTGCGAAATGGTTCATATTCAATTTTATTGACAAACGTGTGTGTGTTTGATTACACGGTATCCATTGGGGACGTGTGATCATTATTTTATATTGCTACAAGATTTGGAATTCAAAAGAAAGATCTATGATGCTTCAATGAACTCCTGAATTAATAACTTTTCAGTCTGCCACAGACATGGTCGTCGCTCCATTCCAGTAACGTAAAGATCTTATAAGGTCTAGAGATATATGCTGCTGACCGTGCTGAGAAATCCGAGTGGTGTTTCTCACATGTCAATATGACGTGCAAGAGTCGTTCTGAGACCTTTGGACCGTTGATCTAGGTGCATGCTTATTGGCCTGGCCATTGTCGAGCAATATAAAAAAGTTACCCTTTTTGAGGGATTACAATAGAAAACTTCAGCAAAAAATTATACTTGCACGGCTCTTGTATCTTAGGACAATAAAAAATGAAAATCATACAGCCCGCAGATTAGGGTGGCACGGCAACATTTATACTCGCACGGCACTTGTATTGGCTGCTGCTTAGTGGCGTGGCATAATGGGATTAGCCATGCTAAATTATAACGAAAAGCTAGCACAGAGCCACAGATTCATGGTATAGTAGCCGACCATTTGCATACGGTCAACGTGCACTTAATTTTTTAGGATGAAAAGGTCAACCATGAACTTGCCATGTCGCCCTAAAAAGTCAGCTTTGTTCTCTTGCAAACTACTATCACATATAAAAACAACCATGAAACCTACAAATTACACCAAAGCGTACGTTATAGCTAATACCATTTCCGTTCTTAAATATAACGTTTCGGACAACAAATCTAATTCAAACTCCGCTATATTTGTTGTCCTCAACGTCATATATTTAAGAAGGTAGTACCTAATAATGTACGAAAGTATAATACAACTGTCATGATTGAGCAAACATATAATTTCGGACATGGGGCACTAAATACAACCGCATGTAGTTCTCTTCCGCATTTAAAATAGGAGAAGAAAAAAGATGTGCTTTCTTAATTATGAACGATCGGTCTTGGACAATGATTTTTTTGAACTGTTTGGGTAATAATTCTAAATCAAGAAAAATGCACGGCATACTATTGGGGAAGTTATATCTCTACAGGATCATCATGCCCGCGTGGACAATGCTTGGATTCAGGATCAAGGAATGAGGTCCCCGGTTTCACCAACAGCATCACTGTATCAGCATTACCCAACAACCTGTGGGCTGAGCTCGAGTACGTGGCCAGCTCGGAGGATGGCGCTACATTCTCTTTGGCTCCTCTGCTTTGCCTCTCTACTACGTACCCGCCATCTTTGGTCTGAATTATCTTCTACAGTAGCAACTTACCAAGCATCTACCACTCCAGCCTTTCCAGCTTTGCAACTTCCCTTATTTGGTAGTTCCAAGCACCCTTTGGATTTGATTAGATTATCTCACCGGAATCCAATTCCTTTCGACATGCTAGTTATGGCGCATTTCCCCCTCCTATTGGTTCCTACAAATCCCGACGATAACAAACAAACTTGGCAAATCTTGGTGCCAAGAGAATTGCAGTGGATTGGTTTGCTTAGCAGCAAGATCAGGTGAGCTAGGGCATTACTGTGCTCGGAGCCTCAACACATTTATACGCTCCGGGGCCAGGTGGCCGAGGGTTTCTTCCCGATGACATCCCCCGTTCCGCCTCTCGGTACATCTGTCGTCACAGCGCAAGTAGAAAAATGTCGCAGCGCTGGCTCGTGTCGTGTGCGCTGCCAAGTGCTCCGCTGCTTGCAGGACCTCGCTGCCAAATGGAGAGGGCGTCGCGCGCATGCATGGTTCATGTTTGAGCCGAGCGCAGCACGATGCAGACACAGGGCGTGGTCAGCGTCTGCATGGATCGCAACGACGACACACGCCATGCACATCGAGGCCCTTTACGGACTCGGTAGCTCCTCTGCAGAAATCACTTTGGAACTTTCGGAACAGGTACCGAGTTTAACGATGTGAAAAGAAAAACGTCTTGACCTGATCGAGCTGATGAATGATGATTAGAATAAGCTATGCTAATATAATACCGTAATACGGCTACCAGGTTTCTAATAATTAAACTGCACCTTGAACATTTCTGGTTGTCAACAGGCCCAGTACAACTTTTCTGCGAGTGGTGCACAGTGCTAACGGTGCAGTGCATCCATAATTCGGGGTGTTCGGTTGGAGGATGCAGTTGCAGTTACAGTTTGAATAGTGAGAGAGAACACTGTAGCGGAGGAATCTGGCACTGTAGCAACCTAGTGTGCTGTAGCAGCAGCAGCAGCTCCATCCGGCTGAATTTCAGCCTGCCGAACGGAGCCAATAGCAGCATGACGCTGTGATCTCATCGCTGCCGAGGCAGAACAGGAGCGCCTGCCTCGACGAGCAAGTACCGAGTACCCTTGTTGCTGCAGCACCTGCCTGCACTGCACGCCCAGCCTTGACCGGCCACTCTGCTCGCTGTCTGCTTTGCTTGCTCTCCCTGCTCGATCGGCCGTCACGGCGCGCCTGCTCCCTCGAATTGAACTACTAGAACAGTTAAGCTGGCCGTGCATTTCTTTTTTTTTTCCCTTTCTCCTGCCTTGCCTCCGTATATTCTGCTTTCGGTTTCTGTGAAAAGTTTGACTCTGCACCATGTGGTGGTGTCGTTGCCGCCATTTGCTACTGGTGTCCTTTACAGCAGAAACTCTTCATCGCTAAGTATACTTGGTAGTAAAGGGTATACTTGGTAGTAAAGGGCTACCAATACATTCATTTGGTAGTACTTTATCTTATTTCTTCCTTTGTGAAAATGTCAAAATGGGGATGTGGTGTTTGTAATACAGTATGATCCAAGCAAGGGAAATGACAAGCTCCACACACATAAGTACATATATCTAATTTTATCCCTAATTTCATTTTATAAGTATACCCATTGTCATCTACTTGCCGCTTGATCCCTGATATACACTGCATTTGCACGTCACAGGCAAACACATATTGTCTCCTACCACTTGCTATACTCCCTCCGGTTTCGTATTAGTAGTCGTTTTGGACAGTGTTTAGCTTACCAAGGCAAGATTAATGGGGGGGTAATTTTCCCCCGCTACCCTTAATAAATGGTACATCGGGTCCACTTCGTACACTAAAGGCTCCCGTCCGAACTGGTTTGTGTCGCTCGGCCCGAGGCGGAGGCTCGCGAGTTCGATGCCGAGCGCCCTCAATTTTTTTGCGGGGACGTGTTGTTTTTCCATGCTACACTGTTTTGCGTCGTGGGAATTTCGGCCGCCGCGCGCATGGCGCTGTTTTTTGTTCGAAAAATTCGCTCGCCCGCTCGTTTTTTCGCTGGTTCGTTTCCCTCTCGCCAAAACGTTCTCGCGCCTTCTGCGTTCGATTTTTTTTTTGGCTCGCGCCCAACTTGTGACGTCTCGTTACCTGACCTGTTTCCAGCCATTACTTAAGGACTTGGCATTCACTAGCATTTTCCGCTGTGGAGCAACGATAGCCAAAACGCAAGCAACATGAGTCGGCAGTTTGATCTTAACATAGAGCTTCCGCTGGAAGATGGCAATGGTATTTGTTTCGTTTTCGTCTCATTTGCAACAATCTTTGCACGTTCATTTGTTTCACCTCTTCTGATTTTTGAACTTGCTATAAGATGGTAACATAGAGGCACAAGATGATGCTTTGCCGGGTACGGATACTCTTTCTACTAATCATTTGTTCACTTCGCACGTTAATTTGTTCATCTCGTTCGGTTCTGATTTTTCTTACAGAAGGCGCGCGTCCTTGGAGCTCTCGTCGACGGACGCCGGCGGGACGACCTTCGCGCGCGCGTCTCTCGTCCGCGGACGCCGGCGCGACGAGCTTCGCACGCGCGTCAATGGAGCCCTCGGCGGCCGACGCTGGTACGACGACCTTCACGTGCGCGTCCTCCATGCCGTCGTGGCCGAGCGTAGCCTGTGCGCGTCCTCCATGCCGTCGTGGCCGAGCGTAGCCTCCATGCAGCGTGGAGCAAGCGAGCGATGCGAGCGAGGAAGATTTATTCTGCGTGTGAGAGCTTGCGTCCGCGGGAGTTGCGCCGACGTAAAAGCCGTGGAAGCGAAAGCGTCCGCTCTCGGGAACAGACGAGCGTGGGGGGCAAAAACGTCCGTTCTCACGCTGGACAACGTAGAACGACTTCTAATCTGAACATCGGCAAAACTGTAGGACGACTACTAATACGAAACCGGAGGGAGTACTTCGGAGTACCAAGTTGTTTAAGGACCAGTCAAACAATAGAACAAGGGAGGAAACAGGAGAAGGACACACTGAAACATTAACCAATCAACGCTAGCCGGGGCAGGGCTACGACCATAGGTTGCTATAACCGCAAGAGAAGCCAAACCCCAGGGGCAGGGAGAGAGCGCCAACCGATCGAGCAGGAACACACGCACGCACCTATGCAGCAGCTACTACACGCTAGGATGCTACTAGTACAGTACTAATAAAAATGGCCGCGCGCACGACAAATATTCCCTGCTGCGTCCAGCCAAATCAGGCGATTAGGTTAGATCTAAGCACAAGGAGAGCAATCGGCTGAGCCAATGCACGCTACAAAGATCTCAAGACTGGAGCATGCAGTTGGTTAAAAAACAACCCGCGGCAACGAGGGACTGGTGATCACGAGGGCTCGCCGGCGCGCGCCTATGAGGTTGAAGATTCCCAGAGCGAGCGAGGAATCTCCCGCGCCGTGGCTGCGTGCAGCGTGCGTGCTTCTCTCGCCTCCGATCGATCCTCAGTCACAGACGACGACGTTGATTGACCCCGGAGTCGGGGTTCGTGCCGCGCGCTTTGCCTTGTCAGTCTCAGTCAAGTGCACGCCGGCCGGCGACAACACAAAGGGGTGAACTGAGCCTTGCCACGGCTCGCGCATGTGCGCCTGCAGCGCGAATCGCTGCGGCATCCGCGGCCGCGGGAAGGGAAACGACGGTGAGCACTCACGGTGTCACACCTCAGCCGCTTGTAGTTGTAGGAGTAGAGTATATTTTTTACTGCACGATGGAGCGAGGCGCATGAGGTAGCACGACACGAGACCAGACCACGATCCTGCACGCATGAGCGTCGTCGATCGCTTGCCGGCGCCGCGCGAGTGACGGGCATGTGCGCGCGGGACGTAGTCGGCGCGTCGTCGTCGTCGTATGCGACGGTGCGTGCAGCGGCGTGGCGGCACGCGTACGTGTGACTCGGCGCCGACGTGTGCACCACCACCACCTCCCCTCCTTCTCCCGACCGATCGTTATCTTTACTGCTACTACTACTGCACCATGCATGGCCATGGCGATCGGGGAGAGGGTGTCACGAATGGTTCACTGCCGTAAGTGGACCTGGAATCCTGCCCTGCGTGCATGTGTTTTATGGGCCTGATTGGTGGGGAGTGCGTCTGCAACTTGATCGCCGAACCAATACCATCCACGATACCGCCGACCGCTACATACGCCCACTGCTGTGGCATCGCTCGTGTGGTCTGGCTGCTGCGTGCGTTCCCTTTCCCTCGTCACGTGAGCTACGTACCGGAATGCAGATTCGGCGGCCGGGCCGGATGGCACCGCCGCCCGCGGTAAGACGGTAACTAACCAACCAACCATCCTGTCAAGTGTGGTGTGGTGGTACCCCCCGGCGCGCGGGCACTGCAGCTAGCTCCCGAACAAAAACATGGGTGCCAGAATCTAACGCAGAGCGCGGAGTAAATAACTGGGCGGGTCATTGTCTGCTGCTGCGCGTACTTGCTGGACGGATGTACCCCCGCTCCGTGTGCCGCGCGAACGGAATAACGACCTCTCAGATCGCAGGCAGGCAGGCAGACAGCAAGCTCCGATGACATTTCCGGCCGGTGGACTAGCTGCTACGTACTCCTAGCTGACTGCAGGGCTGCAGCCTAGGTACACTTGAAATGCATGGCTTGAGAGTTGAGTACGACGTACGATTACTGTATTTTTTAGGGGGGCCGTACGATTATACTGTAGAAACGGCTGTATGCAAGCATTCCTTGTGACAGGAAGAGCAGGTAATTTAACGAAGTTGCATTTTGGGCCGGGACACCTGCTAAGGCCCAATGCTGATGGACGGCGGCATCGAATTTTTTTTATTTTTAATCGAATTTTTAATTATATTTTTATTAATAACCGCTCGTTTTCGAAATTTGCAAAACTAGTCGCCTATTCGCCCCACCTACGGGCGATAACCTCTTGTCGCCCCTTCACCGGGCGACAAGGCCGCAAATATCCCCACCAAGGGGCGACAAGGCGCGGGGCGCGCGCGGTGGGACCCAGTCGCCCATCAGTTGGGCGACAAGGCGCGGATCTCCCATCCAACGGGCGACAAGGCGCGTCTCGTGCGCGGTGGGGCCCAGTCGCCCATCTGCCGGGCGACAAGGACCCGAATCTCCCGACTACAGGGCGACAAGGCGCGGCGCGCGCGCGTGGTGGGGCCCAGTCGCCCGCCTGTGGGGCGATAAGGTCCCACTCGCCCGACGTTCGGGCGACAGGACGCCCTTATAAAAGCCACGCGCGTTTCGGCCTCCGCCGCGGTGAGCAGAAAGAGAGGGAGAGAAGAAGGGAAGAGAGGAGAAGAGAAGAAAAGAGAGAAGAGGGGAGGAGGAGGTGGTTGCGGCGTACGACGCGTCGTAACTTCGGTAAGTTTTCGATTCGTATAATAGTTAGAGTATGACTAGTTATAAATATAGTTTTAGATGTAGCTAGATCTAGATTTACTAGTATTTAAATAGTGTTGTATAATATATTCGTATTAATACAATAGATACAGATTTAGGTTTAGATGCTTATAAGCTAGATGTAGAGTTAGTAGTATTTAAATAAATAGTGTAGCATTATAGTATTTAAATAGTATAGCAGTATAGTATTTAAGCTAGATCTAGATTTAAATAATGTAGCATTAAATAGTGTAGCATTATAGTATTTGCTATTATTTAAATAACAGCATTATAATATTTGCTAGTATTTAAATAGTTTAGTATTATAGTATTTAAATAAATAGTGAAGCATTATATAGTGGTATTAATATTTACTTACAAGTATTGTAGATGTGTGACTCTGTAAAATAGGTATAGATATATTAATATATAGATGTAGCATATTAATATAATTTTGATTAGTACGTGACAAATACGAAAATAAATGAAAATCTCGATGTTTGACAGGTATGTCAGAAAAAATAGTGTTTCAAATTTATTATGGAGAAGGGGATATTGTTCGTGGGGAACAGGGGGTTGATCTATCAGGGTTTACGTCAGTTTGTAGAGGAATCACAAGGCCAAATGAAAGGACAATTAAAGGTGTGCACAATTGGTTGATGCGGCTGTTTCAGCTGGATACAGACCAACACGGATTGAACCTGATGGGCATGGTTAGCCGTGCACGTGAGGGGTTTTACTGGGAGTTAATACCGTTGAATGCAACATCAACATGGAGGAAATATGTGGATAAGGCTGTAGAACGTGGATGGCCTCTCGTCCTCCTTGCTCAGGCATACCTAAAGGAGGTGGTTGAGGTAGATGCCGTGGACGTGGACGAGGTAGGTAGGCCAGCCACGGAGGATGAAGAGGATCGCGAGACAGAAATTGAGGAGGGTGAACAAAATCTGGCATCTGTGGAACCGATGGGTGAAGCAGACGAAGGAGAGCGGATAGAACACATAGTTGAAGAGATGAGGAGGGATGACGAGGAGTATGAGAATCTTCCCGAAGTTGACTCTTCAGACGACGAGAATGAAATTCCAGTCCCAGCTGAGTGGAACAATCAAAATTTTGCAAATCTGATTATCAATGAAGGGTACTCCGTCCCATGGGAGTACCATTGGGTAACGCATTCGGACCAGGGTGACGCACACACCGACGGTATCCGAGGCTTACGAGGAGTACCTACGGTGGTACATCCCTCGCACACGGACCAGGGTGACGCACACACCGACGGTGCCAACAAGGCACATCCCGACCCTGAGAGACACGTACCCGACCCACAGGGACCAGGCCTCGTCGTTGGCGGTACAATCCTTACAAACATATTTCTTTCACATCGTTTTCTGCTATACAACAATACTCATTTGAAATATGTTGTTCTCTTTACAGGCTGACCTAGCACAGCGGATCGCCGTGGAGTCGGGATCAGTTATTCAGCGGATGAGGCAGGGCATTCAGCTTACCGGACACGAGATCTCCCTTGCGATGAAGAGGATCTACGACGCAGCCACGGACATCGGGAAGCTCACCTCTTGCAGTTCCTGCCGTCGGCATACCGATGCCGTCCCGCACCCTGCGCAGTCCGAACCCAGGGCGGAGCGACCACAGTTTCAGCAGCCGTCCTACACACCTAGGACTGCAGCACCACCTCCTCCTCGTCCGATGTTCACAACAGGTAAAAACCTCTATTATTTCGTTCTAATGATTATTTGTAATTAATAGTCATATTTTTCTTACTGTCATGTCTTATTCGTTATGCGCAGGTACAAACTACAGCGGTTGGCCACCAGCTGGTGATGTTGCAGGCTCCTCTTCACAGATGCCACGCATGACTCCAGGTAACGTTTACTACTAACGTTTCGTCATATTACATATTATTGTTACGTTCTGCATAACAACAACTTTGCTTTTATAGGTTCAGGGATGGACGACTACGACTACAACGACGAGGAGGTCCCCGAACACCCTGAGCGTTACGGCCGACGATCTCCGACGCCTTTCGACTTCGACGCGTACATGGCTGACGAGCAGCAGCATACACTTCCTGCTTCACAGTTAGCTGGTGCACCACAGATGACACAGTTATCGCAGGACCTCTACGAGACACCAGCTGCTGCTGCTGCAGGTCGTCCCGCACGTCAGGTGGTTCCTCCTTCGCCGTTGACGTACTCAGCCGATCACGTGAGAGCGGGTCGCAAGGCGCCTAAGCCTGGCACAGTTAGGGGTGTTCCCCCTAAGCGTGGCAGGCATTAGCTACTTATCTCGTGTATCACTTGTATGTGACCGTGACTTTATTTTGTATGAGTTGTATGCATGCACGATGTTATACATCTATTTGTTCGTCCATCGTGGTAGGACATTTGTGCTCATTGGGTAGGACCTTTTATGTTATGCGATGCTACTTTATTTCCTTTTACTGTCACAGCGATGCGTAATACCAATTATTCTGAACCATGCGACAGAGGCATTACGAGGCTTTTACGCTCCCATCGTCCACTCCAAAGTGTGAGGCGCATCTGCAGGTGCCCGCACGACCCGACAAGCGACAAATAAACCAGCTTGTCACCCGTTGTTGCGGTGACTAGCTTCCTGTCGCCCATGAATAAAGGCGACTGACCCTTGTCGCCTGACTCTTGTCGCCCTTGTGGCGGGCGACTGGTCCTTGTCGCCCATCGGGCGACTGGTCCTTGTCGCCCTCTTACTGGGCGACTGGTCCTTGTCGCCCCACTGCGCGGCGACTGGACCTTGTCGCCCATTTATCGGGCGACTGGCTCCTTGTCGCCCTGCCATGGGGCGACTGGGCCCCACACATCGGCGCGCGCAGCCTTGTCGCCCTTTTTGATGGATTATTTGCTTCCTGTCGCCCATCGAAGAGGCGACAAGGATATATCGCCCGACGGATGGGCGAATAGGCGACTAGTTTTACAAATTTCGAAAACGGGCGGTTATTAATAAAAATATAATAAAAAAGTCGATTAAAAATAAAAAAATTTCCGGCGGCATCTTCATTTGGACCAGGCCAAGCCCTACATTTAGACCGCGAGAGGCCGAACACATGGCCCAACACTTGTCGCGGATTCCGTCACGCGGCCCAGCCTGCAAGGCAGGCCTCGTTGATCTGGCTTCGAACAACGAGAGCAAACCTTTTGAGCCCGTTTCCTTCTCTCTGACGCTTTGGGTCGTTTCTTCCTTGGCTACGACGGACTCGTTTCGGTCGCCTCTCTGGAAGTTTTCCTCTCGACGATCGATTGCTTCGTCCTCCACCGAGGCGGAGAGCCAGGCGCCGCCCAGATCGCCGGAGGTGGAGGCGACCGGGGAACACTCCAAGTCCGGTGAGTTACTAGCCTCCTCCTCCTCATATCGACCCCGAGTTTTTAGATACTCCAAGATAGAAACCTTGCCGTCTGAAGCCAGATCTTTCTCCGCGCCTCCCGGTAGCTCCGTCCGAACCGAAGCCTGTAGTCGCCGAGGGCCCAGGAACGTCTCCGCAAAACGGAGCAGCTCCACTCGTGGCGGCGATGGCGTAGTGGCGGGGCCGCGAGCCCCCCATGACTTCAACCTCATCCTCCGTTAATCCCCTTTTATCCCCGATTCAGTGCCTCTGATCCGTTTTGTCCTGAAACCGCCAGATCTGCTTCTTCTGTTCCGGTGACAAATTTTGTGTTTGATAGCCTGGAAATTTGTCTCTGCAGGGAGCCTCGCACAGTCAAGTCGAGTGCCTTGTTCCTGCCTATAGAAGAAGAAGATGGCGGGTCTGAGCTGGAGAACGGTGTGCTTGACGGTGCTCTGCGTCGTGCTGTTCTTGCGCCCGGCTGCGGCCATCCGCTTCGTGATTGATCGCGAAGAGTGCTTCTCGCATAATGTTGAGTACGAGGGGGATACGGTTCATGTATCATTTGTGGTGATCAAGGCTGAGACCCCGTGGCACTACAGCGAGGAAGGCGTGGATCTTGTGGTAAGGACTGATTCCTTTTTCATCAACGCGAGTCTGATGCATTGTTGTGCAGGGATATATATTCTACTACTTGTTATCTTGTGGTAGTTTTTGTGATAGAGATGTTGACAAATATAAGCAGTGTGTGCATTGGCACCTTTAGAACTTGGTCACATTATTAACTTGTCAAATTACATGTTCCCTTTTAGTTTTAGCACCTTTTAGTCTTGTCTGCATGCATTCGTGATTATTTCTGGCATGTAGGGTTTCTTGTAACGAAATTGCATATGAATATTTGTTGCAATTTATGAGGATTGCATCATAGTTGATGGAAATTATTGAGATTAACATGCTGATGCATCACTGATTGGATGGGGATTATTGCTGTGGATCTGTGGCCCTCCATTGACTGGTTTGCAGAAGTTAATGTTGTGATGGTGTGTCCGTGTGGGACTTACAACTTGATACAATAAAGGGGTACCTAGAAATTTAGGGGCTAGATTGATGTTCAAGCTGTAAATTTGTGCTTAGATAAGGTGTTGTTGACAACCATTCTCAATTGACTAATCAGTCTGACTCTTTTTGCTTTGTTGATTGCACCGATTTTTAAATTCAATACCTTAACCTTCACTGATCAGTTCTGTAAGTTTTGCTTGGGAATTTTCTTTGCTTTCTTTTATGGGAGCATTGTTTCATTGGAGTAGAGAGGAGTATGAGTTTATAAGTTAGCAGTTCTGTTAGATGCTTGTAGTTGTAGGGCTCACGTCTGCAGTGGAATACTTCACACGACTAATGGGCAAATCTGCTACTGTTCCCCCCTGTTTCACCTAATGTGATTGTGAATTTGCTACAAATTGTTGAATTAACTTTCGTGCTCAGTAATATACCTTATGTGATTGTAAATCTCTCACCTCCTGTTAATAAAGCAGCTTTGCATGATTCCTTTTTGTAATCACCTAGTATAACCTATGGTTAAACTAACTCCATCTCGATTAATGGCAGGTTAAAGATCCTAATGGCGCTCAAGTCCGTGATTCTCGCGATAAGACTAGTGACAAGTTTGAGTTCATAGTCCAGAAGAGAGGCGTCCATCGCTTCTGCTTCACCAATAAATCTCCGTATCATGAAACCATAGACTTTGATGTGCATGTTGGCCATTTTTCATACTTCGACCAGCATGCCAAAGATGGTAAGAATCCTTGTACTTTCCTTCATTCTGGGCATGAAACAAATTTATAATCAACATTCTCTTTCACGTTGTTATGCAGAGCATTTTGCACAATTGTTTGATGAAATAAACTTATAATCTAACTTATCATTACCATATTTATGCAGAGCATTTTGCACCATTATTTGAACAGATTGCCAAGTTAGATGAGGCACTTTACAATATTCAATTCGAACAGCACTGGTTAGAAGCCCAAACTGACCGGCAAGCAATATGTAAGTCTCCTTGGTCATATTCTCCTGAAAATAGTAATCGAGATTCTGTGATGTTCTTGTGTGTAGTACTATTCCTAGTGCCGTGCTCTTTTATTATTTGAAGCTATGATCTACTTAAACCAGCATCATTAACTAAAATTCAGCTGTTTGTTAGCATTTGTCCTTTATATTAAATTACAATTCAAAATGCCGAGCTCTTTTATTACTTGGAGCCATGTTCTGCTTAAACCAGCAGCATTAACCAAATTCAGCTGTTCGCTAGCATTTGTGCTTTATATGTGGCATCCCGCATCCGTTTGAATTGCTTCATAATCTAAAAACCGCTGTCATGTATCTTCTGTTTCAGTTATCATTGTTAGTGCGAAATTTGCTAGTTTTCCCTTGCCTTCTCCCTTGGATAATCTCTATGCCAAGTTGGTATCATGCCTTGAGCAGCTAAGCTAATCACATCTCACCTGCTATGATGCAGTGAATGAAAATATGAGCAGGAGGGCGGTCCATAAGGCGCTGCTGGAGTCACTCGCACTGATCGCCGCCAGCGTTATTCAGGTCTATCTTCTGCGCCGGCTCTTTGAGCGCAAGCTGGGAACATCTCGGGTTTAAATGCTCTACTAGTAGCAGCCGGGCAGCTCCTCTTGTAGTCATGTTCCAACTTAACTGTTATACTGAATTGTAATGGTTGCTAGATCTGCTAATACTACTCGTTTGAGGATTCATGTTACATAATCTTTTCTATTCTACACATGAAAGCTCTGAAAATTGAACTGTCCTTGTTACCATGCAGTGTCCAACCTCCGCGTTGTAACTATATTTTCGTAGAGTCCCCAACTAAGGTTGTTTTTTTTGGAGTTAATTTTGTCTTCTGTGAGCCAACCCATATTCCATCTCAGAAATGGATGGCTTGATAGAAACGGTTCTCTGTAACCGCGTACCTTGCATCTAAGTAACCTCTGATGGACTCTCATTCTATGGGCATTTGTTTTCTGGAACCATAAGAGTTGGGCAGTTGTTTTCTATGGGCAGTTGGTTTCTGGAACCAAGAAACGCAATAGTTTTCTGAACAATAAATAGCTGGGTGTCCCGAACAGGGCAAGAATGAAGACGCCGAGAAGAATTGCCAGCCCGGTCCTGCCACTCTGTATATGGCAGTGGACCAAACCACATGTGTGATGTGTCAATGCATTTGGCCCTTCTGATCCTTATTGATGAGCATCCAACAACCAACCAAGACGTGGACTGGGCAGTGCAGACGGTGGTATTAGAGCAGGTCCAACAATCGGCGCATCGACCGATTCTTGGACTAAAAAACTATTTCGAAAGAGAGAGAAAGCCTCGCTTGTCGATTACCGGCTGCTCACGTTCGCCGAGGCGAACCGCGCGTGCTCGGGCCCACCAGCACCTCTGCCTTCGCCTCGTCTCTCCTCTTCCCCGCGGATAAGGTGGGACCCATGAGGTGTCGGTAACCGGCGCTGCGTTGGGCGGTGTTGGCGCGTCGGTGGGCTGGTAGTTTAATTAGCTTGTCTGAACGACCAACTTGTTGGCCTTGCTCTTAGAGCAAGGATTATGGCTGCTCTCGCTGCCGGCGAAAAAAAAAATCCAACGTGGACAACATTTAATGCGGTTGAGAGCAGGGATAGCGAGGTGCAGCCAATGGAATCCGGCGCAGCGCTCTTCGCCCGCTTTCTGCTGGCGTCTGGTAAGTCGCTCGCCTCTGCTCTCTCTCCAGCTTTCTTTCTCTCCACGTAAGATTTCGCCAGCTTCCACGCCAGTCATAATACTTGCTCTTACGATCCTTGCCTTGTGTATGGTATGGTACCAGGAGTCCACACTCTGTCTACCATGTGTTACCGATCGAACAATGAAATGAGCTCTGCTGACCTTGAAGAACTCTGCCGACCAGTTGATGAGCACAAGGTTACCGGTCCTCGTCCTACTGGTAGTACGATGCAAATAAAACTGACGAGCCATTAACTAGGACTGAACGCGCTCATCTAGGACGAAAGCAACGTCGTGGACCAGTCGAGCGCTGCGTGGTGCGATCGAGCGAGCATCTAGAACAGATGAACGCGAAATGAATTGGTGGTACAGCAGAAAGCAACGTGTGAACGAGGAAGGAAATGGGGTGGCACGAGCACTGTGTGATGCCAACTGCCAACGTACACCGGAACAGATCGATGAAGAATATCACATCAATGGAGCACAGTCCGCCCTCGGTACAGCTCAAAAAGGGGTGGTGGCTGGGCTGGGAGGAAGATGAGGGGACGGCGCCGAAACGTCTATCTGATCCACACGACACGACACGACATTCTTTGGCTCCGGTTCCGCACTCAACCGCTCAGGGCGCGCGCAGGCGTCCAACACTGCGTGGCCGATCCTCTATAGGCTTCCAATGGCCGGCGCAGCGGTGTCGTGCGAGACGACGCCACGCGCGCACGCCGAAATGGCCTTGATCGGAAGGCGCGTCCGTTACTGGCGAGAAGCTGCCGCGGCCACCGCGAAACCGCCCCAGCTACCCGGCCATTCAAGGCAGCGCGCTTCCCGTCCGCGTCAGCGACTCAGCGTAGACGGTACGGAGCGGAACGCCGCCGCCGCCGCCGCCGCTCGCCACGGTCCACGGCGAAAATTCCCGGCCTGAACATGTTGCTAGCCGCAGAAAGGATTCGAAGGAAGCATCGCATTCACAGGGGTTTTCACGGATTCGTGTGAGGAACAAACGCGATTCGCATGAGCAACGGCTCTCGAACTGCCTGCCCTGTGCCCAACAGGAGACGGGGCAGGAACGGAGACACGTATCGAGGCGGCAGACGCGACGTGGTGTACGGGACGGTGACACACGGCCGGAATGAGAGAGGAATTCACTCCCTCTATCGCTTCCCGGCCCGGCCGCCGCCTTAACTGCACCATCCAACTCTCACCGCCCCCGCTTCAATGCGCTCCATCGCGCCGCGCCGCCTATAAACGCTGGCCGCCCACTCCACCTTCATCTCTCCTTCTAGATTGCCAGCCTGCTGCCAGGATCCTCCACAGTTCACACTCCGCTTCCTTTGCTAGCCAGATCGAGGTCGCCGGAACAATCGAGCCGAGACCGAAGCCGGGAAAGATGGCGAGGTGGTTGCTGGCGGCGGCGGTGACGTGGTGGTGCGTGGTGTTGACCGTGTCGGCGCAGGCGCCGCCGGCGACGAACCCGCTTCAGGCCAAGTGCCAGCAGGACTTCGCGAAGCTGACGGACTGCATGGACTACGCGACGGGCCACGAGGGGACGCCGTCGTCCACCTGCTGCGCCGACGCCGGGGCCACGCAGAAGTCGCGCCCCGAGTGCCTCTGCTACATCATCCAGCAGGTGCACAGCGGCCGCAACGAGGTGCAGTCGCTCGGCCTGCGATTCGACAGGCTCCTCGCGCTCCCCACCGCCTGCAAGCTCGCCAACGCCAACGTCACGCTCTGCATCAGTGAGTCCATCGCCAATTCGCCACCCTCTCCCTCCCCTTGCTTTGCTTGCTAAATTGCTACTGTCCCGGTCTGAAGAATAAAGTATGGTTTCTGGAGCTCAAAATTGCAATCAGTAGCTTGATTTTAGCGTACATAGAACAATCGAAGGTTGCTAGTATTTCGTTTGCATATGCCGAGTAATTGAGATCAGGATCAGCAGTAGTGTTGTCAGATCATGTCTCAATGTTGAACTTACTTCATAAAGTGGCCAAGTGGGCCGTGGCTTTGGGCTGGGCCGAGCTCCGTCTGATCCGATCTCCGTGACCCAAAGGCCATGTTCCCTTCAAACAGCCAATGTTCCCTTCAAAACATAAAAAACAGCCCATGTTCATACAACACTTAAAAAAAAAGTTCTATAGTTCTTTCCCTCATCATGTTACCAGAATCAGAGTGCTTATTAACTGCTTAAAGATGCTTCCAAAAAAAAAACTGCTTAAAGATTACAGAGAATCAGATAATAATAACCCTGTAAGTTGTCAGAGTTGATACTACTTTGTACTACATCACATTACCGATCATAATTCATGAAAAAAACATTTTTGTATTTAAGTTTTCTTTCTATTCTGTCCTGATTCCTGATGTTGGATGTTGCTGTGTCGTCCCCTGCTAGACCTGCTGCACCTGACCCCGAGCTCGCCGGACTACGCTCTCTTCGCCAACGCCTCCAAGAGTGAGTGTTCCCGCTTCCAACTCCTCTATATATGGGCAAACATGATCACAGATTCCAATTAGCACCGAACAAACAGCTACTAATCTAATCCCCTGTGCTCTTCCTCCATTACAGTCACTCCGTCGACTGACACCCCGTCGGGCGACAGCACCGCCAGCAGCGGCTTCAAGCTCCAGACGGGGATCCGCGGCGGCATCGCGGCCGCCGTGATCTCCGCCGTGTTCTCGTCCATCTTCTGATCCCTCGAAGCTTAGCTGCAGCGTCATCTTGTTCCTAATTAGCCGCCTTGCCGTTTCTTATGATATCCCACGGATTCGTTCCTGTGAACTAGTAGTTGTCTATTTTGTACCCGCATAAAAAAATAGATCGAGAGTTTCAGACATTTTTCAAGTTCTCATGATATGCATGATGAGTGGGTGGTTCGTTGTATAACTTAATTCTGATTGCTCCGACAAACTTGTCAATAAATTAATTTCAGATGTTATTTTGCCACTTGAAAAAGAATTCTTGGTAGCTAGTACTAGTTCCTTTGGCATCTAGATATCCGGGTACTGAATGACTGATGCCATGACTGTTGGATTCAGCTGCTTGCAGTTGTACTAGACAAAAGCAATCAAATTATTTGACTATCATTGTCGTTCATCAAACAGATCAACGTTCCTTTTTTCTATCATATATCAATACTATGAATTGGGAGTTTGGATGGACTACCAACATCTCCAGCCTTCCCAGCTTCATCTTCTCTAGCGCGGCATATGTTGTGACTTGTGAGTCCCTTGAGATAGAACACGCCTCCTCGCAATTGTTCTGGAAGTTCTAGTTGATCTGGCAAAAAAGGAGGCATCCAAGCAGATTTTTCTTTGGGAGGCTGTGCTCGTCTTTTGCTTTGCTTTTGCCTGCTTCTTCTTGCTGTCACAGATCCTGCCTACTGTATGTCCGTGTCCAGGCCTTATAGCTGTGCCTGACTGCAAGTCTGCATTGCAAATTTGTCGGTGTCTGCGAATCCAGTCAAAATGCAAGTATTGAAATACAAACAAATCCAAGATGCTCACGGGCTGTTTGTTCGCGTTGCGTGCGCTCTGAATCTCTGCCGCTACACGAGGCCTGGATGACGGACGCGGTCGCCGGAACATCGCTTGCCGCCTTGGCATGGCTTATTACAGCCAGATCGATCGCGACATCACTCGTTCGTGCGCGCGCGACGCGGGCTGAATTTGATCGGACGCACGACGACGAATCCATGTCGTGCGGCGGATGTATATCCCCTTCGTCATCTCGCATGCGCGCACGTCGGCCTCGCACCGACGATCTGGCAGTCAACTCCCCAGAGGCTTTGCGAGACCTGCACCACAGTCCTGACATGGGTGCCTAGCTGCGTGATTATTATTTCAGGGTGAATGGTTACTGATCCCGGCCCAATCCGAACTCCGAGAGATGACGCGCCCTCGTGGCCGGAAATAATTCAGGAGCCGGCCGGCTGTGAACCGGTTGGAACCCATGTGCATTGGACTTCATTATTCGCCTCAATTTCTTTAGCTTTAATCTTATCTTTCTGAAACACGATTAGCTGAAGTTCTTCGTAGTTTAGCGCCTAACTTGTCCATCATCAGCCAGCTAAGATAAGATTGACCTTTTGGGTAGAACCACATGGCACCAAACAATGATTGGCATAACTGCTCCGGACGAAACAGGCGGAGCAAAAAACTGACTGCCGGAATGAGTTGAGGACGCGTTGATTAGGGGGCTGATTGGTTCCCTGCAAATGGGGGAACCAGGCCCGTCAGCTGCAGCTCGGTCATGATTGGATGCCTGGAGTCCGTAGCGGGCCTGGTTCATGCGGTGCAAATGTTGCTCCTGAGCCTGGCTCCCGGGATGCGATTCTTTTGCTCGTTTCCGGCGAGCCTGGCTCGCGCCGTGCGGACGGGAGTGCGTTGGAGATTGTGCGTGAGGTGAAAAAGTGATTTCGCGTCAGCTGAACAGGTAACCAATCAAGCGCTCAACTCGGCCTGGCTAGGTTCATACGGCAACCAAACAAAAGCGTCATGCACCGGCGAGCCTGGCCGGCGAGGGCCTGTATCCGGCGTGCGAGCCAGGCTCTGTTGCTACGGAAACCAATCACGCCCTAGAGTGTTCGGCGATTGCATTTCGGAGCCCGGCCCCGTTGGCACTGGCGTCCATGGCTGGAATCTCGCACCAACCTTTGGATCATTGGCTGGATGCCGGGGAGGAGTCCGTCCGTCGGAGACGACGATGCCTGTGGTCCACGTATCAATGTCTTGTACCAGTACAATACACACAACGGGATTTGGGTTTGTTACAGTCGCTTTGTTAATATCCGAGATGATACGGCGCATCGTAAATTAATTCGCGAGATAGTCTTGAAGCTGATCGTGAAATTCCACAGACACATGGCACGCTGATTTCCGTGGAGGATTTGCGCTCAAGCAGGAGCCAAAAGTGCTCTGCATGTGAGATGTGAAACCTGGTGCTCGTTGTTGGGGCGGCGATTCCGGGATCGAAGCCTGAAACTGGGGTCAGTTTAGGTCCCAATGCAACCTGCCCAGATAAAATTGATTAAAAGTAAACTTCTGTTTTGTTTTTTAGAAGATGGAGCTATGAATAGGACTTTAGTGTAGTAGTAGCGGTCTACTGATGAATGCGCCGCACGAAGCACTTGCGTGCTTGCACAAGCCACACGGTTTCGAGTTCACAGAGTCAAAACAATTGAAATTTGGCTGAAAATTAATTTCCGAAACCGAGATGCTAGTGGAATTTTGAGCCAGTCAAGGCAAACTTAGCTCAAGTCCTCCGGATCAGTGCATATGCACACCTCCATTACGGGGAATTTGAAGATGGGTTAATGACTGACAGCCTCTCGACAGCACAAAATGAGATGCACTGAAGAATTTCTGATCACGAAGACAGTTTGAGAGCACAGAAGTAACAGAAGTATACTAACCGACAGTTGCCTTGTTAGCTGCTAACCCACAGGCCACAGTTGCCTTTGTTACCGGTTCAAAAAAAAAAAAAAAAAGGGGGGAGAGGAGAGGAGAGGAAGTTTGGCCAGCCAAACGGCCTGCAATCATCGCCATCATCACTGTTATAAAACCTTCCTCTCACCTCTGCTCCACTTCGCCTTCTCTCTCCGTCTCTCCTCCCCCTCTGCTCCCCGCTCCCCTGCATCATCACCGCACGCAGCCAGGCAGACGCCACCATGGAGAGACGGAGAAGATGCGTGGCGCTAATGGTGGCGGCGGCGCTCTTGGCGGCTACGATGCCGTCGCCCGTCGCCGCGACGCTGTCGCCGGATCACTACAGGTCGAGCTGCCCCGACCTGGAGTCCATCGTGCGCTACGAGGTGACGAGGAAGAAGAACCAGACGGTGGTCACCATCCCGGCGGTGCTCCGGCTCTTCTTCCACGACTGCATGGCTGGGGTGAGAAACGCTGCTCCTCCCTGCTTGCCTCGCCATTCTTTCAGAAACTCGCTCTTCCTTCTTCGCGCGCGTGTCAATACAGGCTCGTGTCTCATTCCTGCTTTAATCCTTGATTGCTCTGAGATGCACAATGCATTTGGGGGAACTGAACAGGGTGGTGAACTGATTTAGCTGCATTTGATCCCATTTCTCCGCATCTCGTTTCTGAGCTATACGATTCGTTCTTGCAGAACAAGTAGAGTATTCCACTTTCTCTGACCAATCTATAATCCCCTTTTTTTCTTTCACTTGCTCTGTTTTGGAATCATTTCTTTCCCCCCAAAGTTCTTTCTTCAAGGAGCCATTTTGGAACCATAAAGTTGCAAGTTGCAAGCTGCTTTTTCCAGACCGATAACATGTGCTGCACATTGCGCTGCTCATCCTGTTGCTCATGAGTTCATTGCGGCCTTGTGCTGTGCTCCTCTTGTTCCAGCGATAAAAGGAACTCCGTGGCTTCAGATGGTAGCAATAGAAAACCGGATTCCTCTGTACAGAAAGGCAGGGGCGATTAGCTGGATTGTTTAGTGGGAGCTGGGGAACAACTCGATGTTCTCGCGTGGTCGTCGGTAGCGGCAGGCTCGCATGTGCCTACGCGACTTTTCATCAACTACGCGGATTATCAAATTGCGGCCGTGTCGGACCTCCCTCCCTCTCTTCGGAATTGCTACTACTCAACCTTTGGTGCCTCTTCACAGCACGGAGCCCTTTGCGCTCGCCGAAAATAGATGGCCAAAATCAGTTTCATGTTTTGATTTTTCTCTTTGGAAGCGCAAAATTTGAATTCTCCAAGCATTTTCCTTTTGAACCGAAAAATAGCACCACCAACCAGGCAACCAGAAATCCATTTGAATACATTTTCTTTGGAGTAAGCAAGAGGACTGCTGGTCTTTGCACTGATTGATACAGCTAGTTCCATGTTGCCAACAATATAATGAGGCCTTCTCTGCTGTGTCCCTAGTGTTGTTTAGTGGCATTCTGGCAGTCAAGCAGCTGGCATCTCATTTTAATCTTTTACTTTATCTTTTCTTTTCTGGGTTGACCTACACATAGGGGGATGCTGCGTGAGCTCACGTCCAGCCAC
Source organism: Eragrostis nindensis (assembly GCA_012490785.1). Classification (NCBI taxonomy): domain Eukaryota; kingdom Viridiplantae; phylum Streptophyta; class Magnoliopsida; order Poales; family Poaceae; genus Eragrostis; species Eragrostis nindensis. The sequence goes on from JAAXCT010000058.1 coordinate 1,577,310, forward strand.
AGCTGTAGAGCACCCCCGCGCATACGAATAGCCAAGCCAAATATTATTTTCAAATGTACAAATAAATACAAATGTTGTTCCGATCAGAAGCGTTCAGATGCACAAATCTTATTTTCAACATTGAGGTTCTCAAACACAATTTCAACTGTTTCGATGCACTAAACCTCTTTTTCTCCCTTAAAAAGCAGTGCTCTGCTCATTGTTCGGAAAAGGAAAAACAACTGCCAAACATCTGCTAATTGTTTTCATGGCTTGCTGCCGTTACATCTCCAGGTAAGAACTGGGATTTAAAAGTTTGATTCTCATTTACATCACAGGGTTGTAACGCGGCAGTCCTGATAGCGTCCCCAAAGGACGACGCCGAGAAGGATGCGGACGACAACAAGTCCCTCGCCGGCGATGGCTACGACACAATTAACCGAGTCAAGGCCGCCGTCGAGGAGAAGTGCCCCGGCGTGGTCTCCTGCGCCGACATCATGGCTCTCGCCGCCAGAGACGTCGTCTACCTGGTAAGCAAGCACCACCGGTTCAGCACTCGTGGTGACTTATTCAGCTTCTGAATCCAGAGTAGTCCTGACAAAGTTGCCCGTCACCTGAATGGATCCGATTACAGGCGGACGGCCCCTACTGGCGCGTCGAGCTCGGCCGGCTTGACAGCCTCGTCTCCAGGAAAAGCGACGTCAAGGGCAATCTCCCCGGCGAGCACATGCACGTCAAGGAGCTCGCCGCCATGTTCCAGAGGAACAACCTGTCGTTGGTCGACCTGGTGGCGCTCTCCGGTGCGCACACCGTCGGCTTCGCGCACTGCACCCGCTTCATGAGCCGGCTATACAGATACAGCAGCAGAAGGCCGACGGACCCGTCCTTCAACCCGTTCTACGCCGACCTGCTCAAGGGCGCATGCCCGCCCAACGTCAGCAATACCACTGCCGTGAACATGGACCCCGTCACCCCCGTCACCTTTGACAACCTCTACTACGCCAACCTTGCCAATGGCTGGGGGCTCTTCACCTCCGACCAGGTGCTGTACGACGACCCGAAGACGCAACCAATGGTGAAGCAGTTCGCCTCTAGCCAGAAGGACTTCTTTGATGCGTTTGCCGACGCCATGATCAAGCTGGGGAGGTTAGGGGTGAAGACCGGCAACGAAGGAGAGATCAGAAAAGTCTGCACTGCCTTCAACCATTATTAGAGCCCTGCAGCAGCAGCAGCAACAATTGTAATTCAGATTTATCTGATGGTGTTTTGAGTTGAGATACATATACTGAGATTGATTCTTTTTGCATACAGCTGCTAAAGCTTGAAGGTGTCCTTTCTTCCTTTATTTTTGGACTGTTTTGTCTTTTTTGGGTGCATTTTTGTACAGACTAAAGAGTGTAATACAATGGACAACTTGAGGATCCTTATTTGAAAAAGGATAAACTGATGATAGGCCTATTAAAGGAAAAATATATTGTGGCTTATGATCCAGTTTGTACAGATGCAATTTATATTAAAAGATCATCACTTACAGAAAAAATGGTTTAAATAAACCACATTAATAAAGAAATAGAAATTGGTTAACTGATTGTGCAAGTTCATGAGCTTCAGTACATACTGAACGGACACACGAAAGAAAATTTATGAGCATGTCTATTAAGTAAAATATATGCTGAGGAATTTAAAAGGAGCTGCTGGCCTTTCGAGAAGTTGAACAACCACTGACCTGAAAGAGATGACGAATTCAGGGTATTTCTTCATCAAGCTGACTTTTGAAGTTCTAAACAGCGGGTCAACTTTGTCATCATAACGAGTGCAACAAAAATCATTACTGTAGGAACAGAAGAATCATCTGTGCCTGAGATTGGCCGTTACCTTAATTTGACATTGCCTTAGCTTCCCCATTGCTGGTTCATGTTGTCATGGTGTACTTATCCTCATACGTGATTAGCGACTCCAGCCTGCAGGCGGTGTTCAGCACAAAGCAAATTAGCTGATACCCTGCGCGTTACAGCGATACAATCGAAATGCCTGAAGCGAAACAAAAAGGAAATGATATAAACATTGGTAGCAAATTAGCTCTAGAAGTAATAAACTTCAATAGACCAAGTTGCAGACATTATACATATACTTAAACATCTTTCTGAACTGTGCCTAACAATTGTAATATCTCCTGCCGAAGCTGTTCACGTTAGGAAGAGCTCCAATAATGCAAGTGGCCCAACAACTACTGTGCTTAATGGGTAAGTGCTGCCGTTGGCCGCAGCTTAATAGCAGTCAACCATACAAAACGTTGTAATAAGATACCAGGGGGGGGGACTACAACCTTGACAGGTTATAAAAACAAAAACCTTGCAAGGAAATGATATTGATCTTCTCTGCAGTTCTACTGCTAACAAATTTAGAATAATAAGCAGGCAACACGGCCTCTTTGCTTACCATATTCAGAAGCTAGGAATGAGAAGTATATTTAACATGACATTCTGTGGTCTCAGAAGCTGTCAGATTCAATCCTCTAAAGTAAATGAAGTGGAAAAATGCCTTCGAACATATTCAGTCTGGTACACATTCTGATGCAAAGGCAATCAAATACATATGCAGCCTGATCATGGATAGAGAGGGGTGTAGGATCTTAGTGCAAGAGAGCCCAGAACTGTGTAATATGAAGCTTCCTTCGCCAGCCAGGAACTAAAAATAGGATGATGCCGCTTTCTTCCCTATCCATGGTGGATCATAATGGCCATTAGCCATCATCATCCGCCTGCTTGGATGCCCATGGATCACGGCAGTCCCTAAAGTTTGTAAAGAGCCACAGATTGGTTGGTGTTAACAGGAAGTCACGGTGGGCACCATGGTGTTAATGGACAGAATGGAATGAATTGAACAGACCTACTAGGTGGAGGCAGGCTGTGGCCAAAAGGTTGATCTAATAGCTAACATACGAAGCCTTGAACTTATAACTGGATGGCTAGAACAATTTAATGACGTGGCTCAACACGAAGATAGAAATAGCGATGAATATCCCTTAGTGGGTTGCATCGATACAGTATATGCAGATCACTGAAGAGTCTTATTGGAAGCAGAAAGTGCACCTTAAACCTGAAGGTAACAGATCTGATTTCCTGAATGCCTGCAGAAACAACTGCATCATCAATCACCCAAAGTGCTCGTCTTCTCTGAAAGTGCGCCACCATTCTCCCAGAACAAAAAACTATCAGGTACAGTAAGGCTTTCCTATTCAATACACTGGTTGCACCTGGATCCTCGTCCCCAGTAGCGTAAAGCCACAAACCTTCCTGCATCTGATGGGTAATGTATTTGAACAAGTTAATAAACAGGAAAAAAGGTATGCCGCATGGAGTCACTCTTCGAGTAAAATAAGTATATAGTTTAGTGACTTCCCGTTAACACCAACCAATCTGTGGCTCTTTACAAAACCTAAAACATGCATAGGATTAATCCCTAATGTGCATGTGCATTTATCGTTAAACAATTATCCTATCGTAAAGGAAAAGTTGCATTTAACTCCAGATACAAAACTTGAAGCAGGATAACATCTGGCGAAGAAACAATTTCAGTTGACTGCCAGAGTAGTTATTCAGAGTTCAGCCTTATTCAACAACCAACACCATATGGTCTTTCATCCACAAGGATATACCTATCAATAATATCAACTTGAGTCACATATCTACTTAAAATGTGAAACCGATGTCCAAACTCAAATGCACATAAATTACCTCAAAGACAACGCACATCCTACTACATCCAACTAACATGCCATTCAAGTGCAAACTTCATCACAAGCGTTTTTTTTTTTCTCTCAAACGCGCTGGAGAGCTGTGTATCTTTGTATTAAGAAGAAGAGTTTAGGGTAAATAACCCCAATAACCCACACTCACAAACTACTTATTGTCACAAGTGTATATTGCACCAGGCCACATTTCCATTACATGGCTTCAGCTGTGATACGCTTAGAACAAAAATTTTATAAATGTGAGTCTAACAAAGTATGCCATTCATAAACCATACATCAATGTACAAAGTAGCATATCCCAGTCGTCTAAGCAAGGAATTACTGGGTAAAATCATTCCTAGGTCAAATTTTTAGTCTGTTTTTTCAGGTAAGGAAGAAAAATAAAAATACCCATCGTGTATCATTTCTCAATCACAATATGTTCTCCATAATTAACTGTTTGAACATCACAAAATTGCACTCGGCATGAGCTTTCTCTATCACTATGTGAAAAATGGAACAGTAAGAACTTATGTTCAGTATAAGCAAGATCATGACCATATACAATGTAGCACCGTTAGTCATCGTCCTCCAGTTACTGCACTGAATACGTGCAACTCCAGCAATCTTCTGTACTGGCCTTCTTCGATCTCTGTCTCATTTGCACCATGTAAAAGGAGGAGCTCAATAATGCAATCTTCCCAATCAATACCATTTAAGGAAACTCTTCTCCGCCTCTTCTTGCTGCCATCAGGACCATCTTGCTTCTCTTCCGTATTGTCCCTGAGTATGATCTGATCTCTGTCATCCACCCTCTTTCTCCCTCGTTTCTTTCTGGGTAACTTTTGCGGTGGGCAGACATCTTCATTTCTTGTAACAGGCTGTGAATGATTTGCAATTGCAGCAGGAGCCTTCCTAATCGCATCAATTCGTCTCTTAGCAGCTTCAATACGCGCTCTTCTCTTCTTCTCCAACTCGGTATTAGCAGCAAACGATGGTGGAGGTGCATCATAGCCAATGTCGATATCCTCCAGTTCCTCGAGCGTCATGTCCTTTCCCCAATCATCATCCATTGAGTCCACCCATGGCTCTAGCTCCAGCGTTTCTCTCCACTTCATCCTCCTGTTAGCACCTTTACCGACCTGCCCAAGTTTCTGTAGCTGAGAAAGTCTCTGCACGAAATTTTGGTAAGCATCTGATAGGCACTTCCCCGAGATCGTCTGATCCTTCAATCCTTTCACCTTTTGCACAGAATTCTCAAAATCAGAATCCTCAGCGCCATAGGGAAGAACCTGGAGGTACTTGGACTCATCGTCATCGACGGATGAGTACGCCTGCACAATGCCAGCAATGTTCGGAGCGAAGCTTTCAATGAACCGCTCCGAGGGGTCCGACTGTGAACGCATCTCCATGAGCCGGAGAAGCATGGGCGCGTTCAGGAGCAGATTCTTGGCGTTGACGTCGGCGCCCCAGGGAAGCAACTGCCGCGCGACATGCACCAACGCATCAATGAGCTCCTTGTATCGGCGGAGGCTGGTGTTTTGTCCCGCCGAGATGTCTTGTGCAATGTCTTCCACTGAGACGGAGGAGACCCCGTTTACATCAGCAGAGAAGGCGACCACCGCAGCGATGAGGGGAAGGGGGTACCTTCCGGTGGTAAGCGACCACTTGGCGGCGCAGCGGAGGAGGAATCGGGCTTGGGCGAGAATCGCCTCCGTCTTCTCGTCCCCGGCACGCTGGAGCGAGGGCGAATTGCGCACGGCGTGATCGAGCGCGGCGGCATAGTCGAAGGAGGGGACGGAAGGGAGGGCGAGCTGCGCGGCGACGCGGGAGACAAGGTCGGCGAGGGAGTACGAGGGGCAGAAGGCGGCGGCGGCGGCCTCGGCGAGGGAGAGCGGGAGGCGGTGGGTCCGCGCCACGAGCAGGGCGCAGGCGGCAGCGAGGGCGGGGAGGAAGGCGGAGCCCGGCGTGGCGAGGTTGCCGTCGGTGGCGGATTTGGCCATCTGGAGGGCCTCCGCGGCGCGGGTCGGCGAGAGGCCGAGGCGGGTGGCGATGGAGGTGATGGTCTCGGAGGCGGCGGCGAGCTTGTTCTCCCGGTAGGCGGAATCGGACTGGTTGCGGACGTAGGAGGAGGCGCCGCGGTCGAGCCGGCCGTCTTCGGTGAACGTGGCCTGGTTGACGAACTCCGAGGCGCCGGCGTCGTTGATGGTGCCGCAGGCGGTGCAGACGACCACGTTCGTGTCCGGGTCGGCCACCAACGCGCGCTCGCCGCAGGAACGGCAATCTGAGGCCATCGCGCGCGAGGCCGGCGGCGAGGGCCGGCGCGTCGCGGGCGGCGGCTTGCGTCGGAAGGAAAGGAGTGGGGATTCGATTCGAGTCGAGGACCGATTCGAAGGGGCCGATCTGTTACAAATTTTATGGGCCTGAGCCGGATCGGTTGTGTCCACCGACTTACGTGTGCACGGCGTCTAGGATGTTCATGTTCCCGTTTCACCCAAAAATGGCTTCTGCAAGATGGTGTGCTTGCGAAATTAAAAAACAATTACTAAAATCTAATACCACCTTTCCGATCAGCATGTGATTTCTGTAACTTCTGTAAATTGAAGCATGATATTTATTATTTTTTTCGAGAACATGCCTGGGCACGCATTTCATTAAGCGGAAGAGGGAAAGTACAACATCCGGATGAGTAACTCAAGGTGAGTTCTCATCCCCTTTAACACACCAAATGCAAAGACTACTACTCGCGGTATCACAACCGACCCGCGACCTACGACCAGAGAACATAACACTACTACTCGCGGTACAACATGCGACCTACAACCAATAATGACTTAGATACCATGCTAACACTACGGCCTACGTCCTTAATCTTGGTGTCCGCAAACCACTTTGGGCACATTGTCATCATGATACCTCCTCGGCTCTTGGCTGATAGCCGGACACTTCGATAAATCCTCCCTTGCATACCTCCCTTCCAGTGGATCTCCTCCGTAGCGTCCCATGGTGGCTTAGCTCTCTCCCAAGGAAAAAGCGACCTCGACATGACCTCTCTCCCCCCACCTGGGGTGCATCCCCTTGCGACCACCGGCTGGCTATCTCGCACAAGACCAAGAGCAATTTGCCATTGAGCTCCGGGCATGGGGAAGCAATCAGATTGCAACAACGAAACTAGTATTGTGGCCTGTCCATCTTCATCAACACAAGAGACATTGCATTGAGTGACCATCGCGTCCAACTTGTGGGCACAAGACACAGAAGAATGAGCAATTATGTCCGTCTTGTGAGCAAGCCTGTGATCAACCTGATCCTGTTGACCGGCGATCTCATCCAACCTATGAGCAACACACCCATCTGATATGTGATCAACAATTGAGGTGTCTGCCTTGCAAACAGAGAAATCCTCTCCCAATTCAACCAATAGAGCGACCTTTCGTTCCTTCAGAAATTCACGCAATGATAGCTCATCGACCGACAACGACCTTCTTTCCTCCGCCATGTCCAGGCGAGAAATCACTTCAATGGTGAGGTAGAACCTAATCTCGGTAGTGAGGGTATCCGAGGATGATGCTGTTGTTGATGGCGAGGCGACGTTGGGGCAGCCAACCTGCTGCGGCCAGTTGGGTGGCGCCCTCATCACCACTTCATCATCTGCACATGACCTTGACACACCATTGCCGGTGACGGCCACACGTGGGACAACACGGCGACGGCAGCAGCGATCCACATGATCCACAGCGGCACGACAGCGTTTGCCCGCAGCTGCAACGACCAGTGGTGGGTCCGCGGCCATGGGTGAGAACTCGACGCCATTGTGCATCTCCATGGCCACCGCCTGCAGAGGGAAGTTGTGATCCTTATGGAACTCCCAAAGAGACTCCCGAAGAGACTGCTCCTCCGCAGACAAAGACCTTCCCTTCTCTGCCATATCCAAACGGCAGACCACGATGGCGGCCATGTACAACCGGGTCTCAAGATCCAGGGTGTCGGATGAGGAAGGGGGCGAGGAGGAGTTACCACTTGCCGCCGGAGTGGAGGATGGCGGTGAGGTGGTGGTTGGAACGACCTGGGAGGAGCACGACGCTGTGAGGAGAGGCTTGGAGAAGACGACCACGTTGGGATGGGACTGCGGCGACCGAGATCGAAGGGTGCCCCCCTTCACGGCGTCCGGCGCAATGGGCTCCTCCCCTTGCCCCCCGACCCCCTCGGTGACGGCATGGCGTCGTAGCAGGCCAGATCTGGAGGCTCCCGGCTTGCCATGGGGAGGGGGACGGCGGCCACCGGCTGAGTCGACAACAGCCGCCCATGGGGCGGCTAGATCTTGCGGAGAGGGCCTAAGCGACATGAGGGAGCTGGGATGGGGTGGGAGAGGGGGTGGGAGCCGTGGAGAGAGCTGGGGCAGCAGGCGGCGAAGGAGGTGGCCGCCGGCAGCGGCGGCGGCAGCGGCGCAAACCCTAGTCGGGTCGCCCGCCCGTCGCCTCCCTTCTTTGGTCGCCACCAATTTATGTTATTATTGAGTTGTTACAGGATGTACTTTTATTATGGCACACTTATGATATTTATTATTTAACTCAGGTTTAACGATCCTAAATATATCTCCCCATATATATACGTTATAAGCATGGTATTTAACTCAGGTTTAACTACACAAAGAAATAAGATCAAATACTTTTCAGAATGTATACAGGTTGAAATACACAAAGGGACATGATTCCCTTGTTCAGTTTTCCTATTTCCAGACAAGTTTATTATACTCCGAGTTTTCCAAAAAGATGTTCTTCCTCTCAGTCATTCTGAGAATACGTACAGAGTCCTTCAGCTCATTACACGTATATGCAAATTTACAACTGAATACAAAAATGTTCCAGGAAATTAAAAACATTTTCAGCATAAGCTTCCATATTCTTCGATGCTGAACTACCCATCTGCGACGTGGACATATTTGCGTGAGGATAAGTTCTTGTGAGAATAGAGGAACTTTCATGAGCACTTTATACTTACAAGAATAACTCGTTCATAGAAGCAAAGCACAAAACTTCATCCTTCTGCTCTTTCAAGGGTCTGCAGAAGTAGGGAAATTCTCCGAACTTGTTTGACGTGGTTTTGGAGTACCGCATCAAAACTCAGAAATGAATTTTGTTTCATAACTCTGCAGCTATAAGGCCTTCGAAGATTGATCTTTCATGTACGGGGTTTTCCGTACAGGTTTGTGTAGACAATCTTCGTCCGATAGACAAGGATCAAGCTCAGTAAAACGGCAACGATGCAGAACCCAGACATTATCAAGGAAGAGAGGAAAAAACAAATGGCTCCCTCGCACTTCAACGCTGGAGCGGCGTCAGAGACCATGTTAAGCACCATGCCAGGCATTGCCAGCAACGTCGAGTTGGAGTGCTGTTGAGCCTGCTTCGCAGCTTCAGCGTCATAGATGCCGCTGGCAATGATTCCCGAGAATACAAGGGATCCTGCTGGATTCGCAACTGTAAGGAAATTGTAGAGTGCTCCGAAATTCTTCACGCCAAACAGTTCAGAGGCAGCGGCTGGCACAATTGCCCAATGGGCACCATAGCCTAGTCCAACGAGCAGCGTGCCAATGTACATTGTTCCAGGCCAAGCCATTGCAAAGCAGAAGTGCCCAATTGCCATTATGACTTGAGCCATACCCAAAGCAATTGCCCTTGGATATGCATAATCTCTGGTGAGGGAGAAAACAAAAAGGTCAGAAGGAAATCATCAACCCCCCAAAAGGATCAGAATAGTTCAAATGAAGAAGATACATCCTGAATCTGCAATTTCATAAACTCCCACGATTATACGAAGTTCATCTAGCAGGTCAACAGAAAAACTTTTGATCTCTTTAGTATCAGCCTGCAGTTGTCTTTTCTTGTTCTGTTTGTCAGTTCAGGCAATTAATCTTCTCTCCATGTTTTTATTTACTTTTGTTTCATACTTTGAATTTGCTCATTCTGGTCTAAGATTTAATCGTTCTAAATAATCAAGCAGTCAAGTCTAAAAATCTATATCAGGCAAGAGGTTTTTAATAAAAAAAAATATGGCTGGGACAAACAGTACGTATACGCTGATAAAAACTTAGGCAGCATTGATGACCAGGTATGATGCTGAAAGCATTTGACAATTATCCAATTCATAGTTAGCGAATGCTTTTTACTGAACTAAACAAAATACTCATCAAATGGCGCAAGTACTTTCTGTGTGAACAAAAGAAGCATCAGAAACTTACTTGACAATAATTTCTGAGAAGTACCCCCCACCAATACGCCCAAGGAAGTTCCAAATGCTAATCATCGAGACGAAAATGTGGGTTTCTTCATAACCCAATGATTGGCTCATTTGGCCAAGATTATCGATCACAGTGAGACCTGATCCAGAGCCTAAAAGAAGAGAGAGAAATAGAAGCCAAAAATCTGCCTTGATGAGGGCTTGCATCAGTGTAAAATCTTCTCCTCGTCTTGGACCTCTCCTCCTCTTAACCCTGACAGCACCAACAGCAGCTGCCTGAAATAGCTTTGCCTGCAATTCTGCAATCCTCTTTTGCCTCTCTGAGGCTGGAAGTAGATCAACTTCCTTAGGTTTTTCATCCTCCACCTCACTGAGAATAACCTCATTTTGCTCCTCAGAAGATGTTGATGCACCTGCTTCTTCTTTCCTAGGTGATGGCAACAGTAGATCATAGATGCTCTCATCACTGTCTGAAAAGAAGCTGAGGAGCACTGGAATGACTATTGGAAGTAGCAAGAGGACGATCAGAATGATGGTCAACAATACAATCACTGAATGGCTTAAGTCGACAAGATCTTCAACTAACATGACACCCATCAGATAAGCTGCCAAGAGCAAACAGACACTGTACACAAAAGTGAAACTCGTGCCATCAGACGGCCTTACTTGTCTGTGGCCACTAACTGGTCTTACAATGAACATTAAAGCTATAACTACCATTGTCGGGCCAACTGCAACCATGAAGATAAGTGCAGCATGATCAGGCGAGTGTACCATTGCATAAATCTGTGTTAGGATTGCACCACTTAAACCGGCGAATCCCTTGAGGATACCAACGATTGGTCCACGACTCTTGGGGAAGTTCTGAACACATGAGACCAGTGCGGCTGTGTTGAAGTATGTCTCGCCATTATTACCAACGAAGATTAGAATGCACATCTGCAAAGGAATGATAAGCTTTTAGTATGACAATTGAAATAGAGCACACTGGGATTACAAAGGATCCATGTTTTCCAACACCAAAAATAAAAAAGGCGGGGATTTGGGATCCACAACTGAGCAATTCAGGTACTATATTGATTTTGTGTGACACAATTACATGGGTGTCATACTACTGGAGTCGAGAGTGACACAATATTGGCATGATAAAAATTACAGGATAGATGAAACATCAGATCAGCTACTACTTATGCATATCCACTGCATGTGCACCCTAGCGAAAGTTGTTTGCAGTCTAGACTTCATGTTTTCACTATTTTATTTTATTTTGCAGAAAGTGAGCTCAGTCAGTAGTGAGCTGTATCTTGAAATACATAATTGAAAAAAAATTCCAGAGGCAGCCACAAGGATGTAGGTACTCGTATGTTATCTTGAGTATATTATACGGCAGAACAAAAAGAACACTGGAATATACTCAAGATAACATACTCAAGATTTTGACTTTTATTCTTCCTCTTTGGTGGCATACTCAAGATAACAAAAAGAATACTAGAAGGTTGACTTTTATTCTTCCTCTTTGGTGGCAGCCACAAGGAAAATTATTAGTTTCCATTCCAATCTTGCAGACTTCATGAGACAAAATACAGTAGCAACAGGTACCAAACCATCAAAGCATGATTGGGGAATCCTTTCTTAAGAAGTACCTACTCATGGGGATGCTATTTCACTTATTTATCTCCAAAAAAAAAAAAATAGTGATCAGCGCCGATCTTCTAGATCCTACACTGCTTAATGAAGTGGAGAAGGTTATGATCTACCTGGACTTCCGTGTGTGCTCTGGGGATTATATAATGATGCACAACAGAAGGCACATGGGAAACAGGAAAGCGACCACTACCACGTTGTCAAGTGAATGAAGTACACTCAGACAACAAGAAAGCGTATTCAAAAGGTGTATTGCACACAACAAAAGTAAAAAAAGGGACACTTGTTTGAGGCAATGAACTTCCAGAAGTTCAGTACTCCTATTGCAGATGAAATGAATTTCAATTTCACCGAAACTGCTCACTTCGCTTTTGCAGGGACAAGTAACAGAAAAAAGCGTTGGAATTCAACTGCAAAAATATCCCGGAACAAAGGAATCGCTGTCATTTTCCAACTGAAAGATCCACGCGCGGCTCTCAATCCACGAGGGTAGGCATGCAACACTTTTTACAATTAAGAAAACTAATCAGATCAGGACGCGTGATTGACACCTCACTGGTTTTAGATGAACAGAGCACTAATCTTGTGTTTATTAGTAAATAAATAACAACATGCTGACTGAGAGAGAACATTTGACACGGGACATGATTGCTTCCAACATGCAACACCCCGATATTAGAAACTTCAAACTTTAATGACGTATCCTATCAAGCCACGGTATGAAGAAACTGAAACATCAACATCGACTGCGTCCCAAAGCCCAAATTCAACATGAATTTCGCATAGACCGTCGTGCACGCTTCAATCAATAACAGCCACGGGCAGGAAAAGGTAACGAAGTCCAAGCGTTGTTTAGAAACATGCGCGATCGACACACTGCACCGGCAAGGCGGCAAGACGCTGACAGAGACAGGCGAGCGCGACAGATGAACCAACCAATGCAGCCGCCGAAACGAAGAAAAACGAAACGGAAGCATCGGAAACAGGACGGGGAAAAATGGTACTAGTGGTAGTAGCTAGGATGAGGAGCGAGGGATCTCACCGCCCAGAGCGGGGGCACGGGGGCGCGGCGCGTGACGACGAGCCAGACCCATCCGTATCCGACGAGGTTCTGCGCGGCGCCGATGAGGAGCGCGGCCCAGAGAGGGAGCACGGCGCAGAGCGTGCCGGCGAGGAAGCCGACGCTGTCGCCGAGGTCCTTGGCGACGCCGAGCGCGGCGACCTGGCGCTGGCTGTAGCCCAGCGAGGCCTTGATCACCGGCGAGAGGCTGCCGAAGAGGTACCCGACGCCCGCGCACGACTGCATCCACATCGCGGCCACGAACACCAGCCACCGGTTCCGCAGGAACCCGCGCACCCGGCTGCCCACCTCCGCCATTGTTGCGCCTCGCCTCGCCCAATCCGCGACGAACGACGAGCGACCCGAAGCCGAACGGGAGGCCGGTCGAGGAGGGAGCCCCGGCTGTGGCTGGCTGGCTGGTCGACGCGACAAGCGGCGGCGCGAGCGGCCGGAATTGGAATCTCGGAGGGATCAAGGGACGGCTGGGCCCGGATTTCGCCTGCCTCCGGCTGGCCTGGCCCTTATTGAATGCCGATAAGCATGTGCGTCGAGGGAGCGAAATGTCCCGAGCGGGCCGGGGAAAAAGATCGGGGGGAGGATTTGATTTGAGAGCTCGCGTTCTGCGCGGTCGGGTCGCGTGGGGTATAGGCAGCTAGGCCCCCCCGAGGCCGACGGCGACTCGGCCGCGCGAGGAGGGCAAGCCGCGACAAACGCGGGCACTGACGCGCCCACGCGACTGGTGGATGCGCGCGGCGGCCACGGGCCGCTCCGCTCCGCTCCGGCCGGCCACCGCTAGTGATGAGCGGGCACCACCGCGAAGTTTGCTGCGTTGTCTGTCCGTGGCAACCGCGCGCTAGCGCGTTGTAACTTGTGAGAGACGAGAAAGATGGGGCTGATCGACCACCGGCCGAGACGTTTTGCGGTGTGACGCGGAGGGGCGAAGCGACCAAGCGACGGTGTTGGGTGTCTGTCAGTCTCGCCGACCTCTGTCGGGTCAGTGCATGGAGCACCGGGAAATTTCTTCAGGGACTGGACACGAGTGGTTGAGTGAATGCCTGTCTGTTTGTGTGCGGTTCAGCGGCGCCCTCGCCTGTCGCGCGCTCGTGGCGTTCCTGTGAGTTTCCCGGCTCTAGCTTGCGAGTCCAGTGTTACATGCCGCCATTGCCGATTTCTGTGTGACAGACAGAAATTACATCGCGTTTTTCTGGTCAAGAGCTGTCGATCAATCCAAATAGAGCGAATCCTAATCCTCCTCGTCTCGGATTGATGATGAATCAAAGCTTATATTTGTCCCATGCACCGACGCGTATCGAAAGGATTTGTGTTCCAAGACAATCATAGGAGGTGAGGTTTATGTAGGACCCGTGATGGTGATGGGTTTTGTACCTGCTAGCCGTGTCAACATCTGCTCTCGTGCCTAAAATGATGCTAACCATGGCATCCAAGATCTTAAGCGTCAAGCATATCCATATGCATGCGACATCAACTATAAATCCCGACGACGAGAAAAAGAGCACGAAAATCAAAGGAGTGTCAGCATTTAAGTTATGGTTATGAAGTTAAGTTATGATTCAAAACTTCATATTGTTAGCCTTTTTTTTTCTTCCTTTGAGCATCGAATAATTGTTAGCTTTTTTTTTGAGAGACGAATAATTGTTAGCTGGGCTGGACAAAATTCAATGAGTTGGAGATGGCAAAGGCCGTAGCAAAAAGCCCAGACCAGTTGTCTCGCGGCCCGAAAAAGCACAAACGTTTACACCACACACGTACTCCGGCTCTCTGCTCGGCCCGTGTTCCCAGCCCAGGCCCGGGTCCAGCAGCATCGCGTCCATCCCACGCCACCTCCGCCGCCCCGCGGCCCCACCAAATTCCCACCACTTCTTCTCTTCGCGATCCAACCCTCACGCCGCCAGGTCTCTCAGAACCAGTCGCCCTCGCACCCCCATCATCCAGAGCTCGGAACCCTAGGCCGCGGCGCGGCGATGGCGGTCGACCCCGACGCGGTGGCGAAGGCGTTCGTGGAGCACTACTACCGGACGTTCGACACCAACCGCGCCGCTCTGTCGACGCTCTACCAGGAGGGCTCCATGCTCACCTTCGAGGGCGACAAGATCGGCGGCAGCGCCAACATCTCCAACAAGCTCAACTCGCTCCCCTTCCAGCAGTGCCAGCACACCATCGCCACCGTCGACTGCCAGCCCTCGGGGCCCCAGGGTGGCGTGCTCGTCTTCGTCTCCGGCTCCATCCGCACCTCGCCCACGGACGAGCACCCCCTCAGGTTCTCCCAGGTCTGTAACCTTCCCATCCGATTCCACTCCTCCCCCCATCTCTCGGTCTCGCGCGCGTGAGAGCTAGATTTCCCGTCCTCTTGCCTAGTCCGCGCTGATCTGAATCTGTTTCGATCTGATTCTATTTGTGGTCACTGTTGTGATTCCTTGGCTATGCGTGTCCGGATCTAGTTATGATCGCTACAATGATCGCTGTTTATTTGTTTGTTAGTATGAGTCGCCTGCCTGATATGTCCTTACTGTTGTGATGGATTTGGTAGCGGTCATTAATGCTTCTTGTAGCAATAGTTTGCTGTAGTCGCAGAGCATTTGTATCACCTTCAAGCCCCTGTTTATGTAGTTCTGCGTTAATGGTTATCCCTGGTTGATCCTTGTTTCCAATAGCTCTGTAGTTTTTCTAAAATGTTTAGCTGTTCAGTGTTTTCTAAAATAATTTCGGATTTTTGATATTCTGGTGCCCGTTTGTTCCTAAGATGAGATGTCTGTGTCTGTCATGCTCTTTCTTGCTTATAGTGCTCTCGTGTTCGAGTCAGTATGACCTATCATTTTCCATCCTATGACCTATCATTATTTTTTGTTTGAAGCATACGATCTGCTTTGTTGGTTGCAAGTGCTATTGATCTTTTGTGTCCCAGTCACTTGTTTGTCTTATTAATTGTTTCTAAGATGATGTGTTGAATGGTAAGTTCCTGCTTAGGTAAACATGTAGTGTGGTCTCTGTCTTTGGTTATATTTCTCATTCATGGTTTGTGAAACACATCTTAATCAGATGAAGTCAATTCTGCCTGATTAAGCATGCACCTGATCTATTTATTCTTAATGGATTCTCTTGATGCACGATGTTTTCTAGCATTTTGTTCCCATTTGCTTGAGTATTGGAGGATTGGAGTTACATATTTAGATTTGGCTTGTTTGTTCATCTGTTTTCATGCACTTTTGCTTAGCATCTGTGTTGCGTTATTGTCTTATGGATCATATATTAGCTTGTATGGTTTCTGTATTAACATTATATGATGGAACATACGCTATCCTGCATTACTGCCATCTCTTTTCTTGCACGTCTGTTTGTTTTCTTTGTTCTAGCAAATTATGGCCTTGTCAGACATACGCCTGAATTCTCTGTAGTATACTACCATTACGGTGAGAACATAAACTATCAGGGTCTTTTATTTGTTTGGTAGGTATTAATCAACCTACGTTCAAGAGTAAACAATATACTCTTGGGTTTCACATAATTTCTGCTGTCTATCTTATTGCCAATTTGTGCATCGAGCTGCATATTACGAAGAAGGCTTCTGATAATCAATTATTATTCTTATGGAACACTGACTAAACACTCATATTGATAGTGACTCATATAGCATGTACATGCCATCTTTTCTACTTCAGTATTTACAACTTTATGAGAACCAGGTCCCAATCTAGCTTTCATTATTAATATGCATATTTGCTTTGGAATCTATGCACAGAATCCGGAAGTTTTAACTTGCCATACCGTCCATGTAACTAACCTTGTTCTTCATGATTAGTAATGTTTGACACACCTAAGCATCTTTCTGATAAATTTATCTTGCTTGTATCTTTTTGTTTTGACGAAGCCTAGTGATAGCTTATGATCATTGGATTAGTGTTTTTGGATTTGTCTTGATATTTTTGAGTTTGTCATCACTTGTTTAGCAGTTAAGTAATATAGTGTATTTGCAATTTGCAATGTGATTCTTCTGGACAAGGCTAACCTCTCCTCATTGGACTGAATAATTATTATGGCCTTTCAATAAATTATTATGGAAAGATGCAGGTAGTTATTATAGATATTATTCTCCTTTGTCTTTATATATCTGTAAAAGGCCATGTGGTGTGTTCTTTCTTTGTGCCAATACCGGTCTTGTTGATGGTTCTTTAGTTGCCTTTATTTTTCCGTATTATTTCCCAGTGATCAAACTCAGATTGCTTCTCTGTGCTGAAGCTGCTCTTTCTGCACGAATGCAGTCCTTTCAGTGCACTGAAAGGTGGATGGTTTTGTTTTTTGGTAGGAGGCATGTCGAATAGTTCATTAGTTCCTTATAAATTATGACATGCAATCTGCTATTCTCTTTTTTATGAATAAGTATTATCTGATCAGTGGCTTAAGGATGAATAGTGGTATCTTACTCTGATTCTGTCTCTTACAGGTGTTCCAGTTGTTGCCAACACCTGCAGGGAGTTTCTTCGTGCAGAATGACATGTTCCGCCTGAACTATGGTTAAAGAAACCAAAACAAAAAGGCTCGTGCAAAAACAAACTGGTTCAGGTTTTATGTTGAGTGATGAATACTGAATGAGCTGCTACTCATCTCTGTTCCTCAGCTGCTGCAATTTATTGAAAGATATTGCTAGACTTCGGTATGCTATGTGTTGGATTGTTTCTGTTGTCTTGTACTGTGGTTGCTTGGGCACCGTCCCTTGAGGAATGTGAAACGAAGACGGTCCAAATTTATTCTTCTGTGACTATTGAGTTTTTGTTTTCTAGAGAAGCTTCTACTTTGCGTGATGTCTTAGTTGATCATACATTTATTTTTCGGCTAATTTTGTGAAGTTGTCTGCAATTTCTTTGCCTGATGGATGAGATTTCTGGGAGGGTCTAGGTTCAGTACTTAATTTTGTAGTAGAGCCATGCCCTGCCCTTCCACTAAAAAGGCAACAGGAGTACCCGTTGTCATGGTTGCTTGAGGTCTGTTTCTTACAACGTTTCCGCTGTTGGCTCTTCCAATTGCTCGCACCATGCGAAGTTTGCCCATAGATTCGCAGTAGACAAAATTGACCAGGAATGTTTCAGGTCCGCTATCAAAGAAAGGAAACGAGAACATCCGGACTTTGGGTTTTGCAGCCGACTGCGCATCACGTTGATGCACCTCGTTTTTTTTAATATATGACGTTGTTGATTTTTTCTTTAAACTTTGACCAACAATATAGATTTAAATAATTATTTTTTATGTGAAATGAATATTATTGGTTTCATCATCAAATGAAATTTAAGATTAACTTATACATTTAACTATTTACATAAATATTTTGAATAAGACGAACGGTCAAACGTAACGAAAAACGTCATCGACGTTATATAATTAAAAACGGAGGGAGCATTGTACGGGCCGCGTGTGGACGTGTATCTTTGTCATAAATTATATTATGACGTCCACTCTCCTATTTGCTAATATTTTTTTTAGGAGATCCTATTTGAGGAGATGGTAAGCCAATATCCTCTCTAGTGCAGAGGAGCCCATTGAATTAAGTCATGACTCTTCTTGATCAGCCATGACTCTTCTTGATCAGCCATTGACCACATCCAGGTAAGTATGTTTGTCGGGAGTTTTGTTGTTGCCCTCCCGCTTAATCAGCCGGTGCGGTCGGTCCTATTCCGCCAAAGTTCGTATTGGACTCGGATTTTCTCAGGCCCACTCAGCCCCCATGTTTGCACGCCTGGAGCCGGCAATATGGCTCACTTAATTAGCTCTCCTGTGAAAGGGGTCTTGGTCTAGTGGTTAAGGCATCCGAATAACACCTCTCAGGTCCTGGGTTCGACTCCTCGTGGGAGCGAATTTTCAAGGATTTAACGGCATTTGTGCTTTCAGTGGTAGGCGACGCTCCCGTCGACAGCGAGGCGCCAGTGGTGACTTCGTATCTCTAGATTTGCCGGCTCAGTCTTCGAAGATGCTCATAGGGGTAGGGTTTGCGTACGTGTGTTCATAGGGTGAGTGTGCGTACGTTGTGAGTGTCTGAGTTGTACTGTGTAATCTCCAAAAAAAAAAACTTAATTAGCTCTCCTCAAAAAAAAAAAAAGCTCACTTAATTAGCCACATCTTTTAAATAAAAAATTATCCATTTTCAACATGCACGAACTTTTTGGTTATAGACAGACTCCACCAGTTATTCGCTTACAAAAGCAGTGTCACGACCCTATCTGTTCGCAGACTAACTGCTCTTGAAAATACGCTTGTGCCATAAAATAAAATACTAGTAATCGGTACATTAAGATTAACGCACTTGAATGATTTGCATCTTCAATTTTGATATAAGTCAACACGGTTCCTGTCCAAAAAAAATAAATCACCGGTGTAAGTGGTCCAAAAGGATTGTTTGATACTGACACAACATGAGTACTAACCTCAAGGGAGCCAGTCCCGTTACCTTCTTCGTCACAAGTTTATTCTGCAATCACCGAGTTAACATGCTCTCAGAAATCACACTCGTACAGCATCTTCAAGTTTGAACTGGGACGCAAGTCAACAGCATACAGTACTAGTGCTGGAATATTGCGGAGATAAACAAATTAGCTAATTAAGCTGTCGTTGACCTTGATTACTGTCAGAGCATCGATCAGTGTTTCTTCCATACATCTTAGCTCAGTCATGCTCATGTCCTTCACATTTGGTTGCAGGGCCCTGAATTTTACTTGGAGAGTAGACAGTAAAGCAAACATGTCATCTTCTAAGAAAAAGTCAAGAATCAATGGTTGTTCAGAAACTACTTGTACATGCGTTTCATGAATTACCATTGACCGATGTTATTTAGCTGATCATACAACGAGCCCGCAGCCGGCTGCTCTTTCTGATCAAGCAAGATGCCAAGCAAAAAACACAGACAATGATTAGCATTAATGTCCTTACAAGTTTAAGACATGCAGATCATATAATGATAGAAACAAGAAAAATTTCTTAAATGTACAACATTTATATCAGATGCTTTGAGACAAATACATATATCCAAAATTGGAAACAATTTTGGCTTACAATTGTTGCAACTTGCATGGAAGGTGAGATATTTTTTTCCAAGTATTTGATGGAGGTTTGTTTCTCTTTTTGTTTTACGTAGTCTTTTTTTTTTTAATTCAGACGAAACCAAAGAGAACATTTGGTTCATACTTTGATAATAAACTTTAATTTAGAGAAGTACTCTCAAAGATTGATTTCTCTCTAAAGTTGGAGGCTTCAATGAGACCTCCAGCAGTTGTGAATTTATCATAAACCAATGTAACTTTGTGCAAATGCCTCTCAAACAGGCATTTAAGCTGATGCTTCATCATGAGTTATATATGTGGATAAAGTTTCCTTCACTTGATTTTGAATGTTTCAAGTGTGCAGGGCTATCTTCTCCATAAGTTACAACTCAGAGGAGTAAAAATGTACAGCAATATTGTTAGGTTTCAAATCTGAGCAGAACATTAAATTAATTGGTCAGAATTTATAGAACCTGATCGCAAACACAGTAGAATGCACATGAACTCTATATTAGATGTATCTGCATTTTGTTACGTGTTCTTTAAGAGTAAAATTTGATAGTTTTCCTTACTGAGTACTAAATGTGTTGGTACAAACTAAATATACAAAAATAAGAAAAAGAACGAGGAAATTCACAAAGTAGAACAAAAATTTCAGAACTGTAATAACTTCCTTGTTTATGGGTTGAAAAATATTAATGAAACTTTGGAGTTTTTTATCCATCACGTTGCACGAGGCACGTATAATTAAATGGACTCGTTGCATAGTTAGACGTGGAAATCATGCTATGTTGTGTGCTTCTCGCCTGGTTATGTTCAGAGCTGAAAGTAAAAGTTTGGAATGACAATGTATATTTATTAACTAAAAAACTCTCTCAAAAACATAGATCTCAGAGTTACTAGTAGCAGACAATTTATGCTTGACCTGTATATCGAAATCAATCCAAGAGTCCCGCGCCTCTATATTGAGATCATTTAATGTGTTGGCAATGTCCCAATATCGACCAAATATTTTCTCAACGCTGCAAGAAAGAATTATTCCACAAATCAGGAAATTTGTTTAGCTAGCTTAAATGTACACAGAGAAATACGTTGGATACCGTTTTTTTTATATATAGAAAATTTACACGAGTATGTAATGTTGACAAACTTAATTTCTGTGTCAAGACTAGGCGCCCCAAAACTATACTAAGTTGAGATAAAGTTGTTTCTTGTTGATTGGTCTGCTGAACAGTCCCAAGGCATACTAAAATGTCCTGCTCTGCGTTTGTACATATATTTTATGCATGTATTGAAACCAATTCGCCCAATATCGAAGCATGTGGTGCAACACGTGATACTTGCAGAAGTCTCAAAATTTTAGCAACGGAATGCAAACCTGAACTACCTCTGTGCCCTACAAAGTAGTACCAACTAATTTTGTTTTTGAAATCATATGTTTCCCTACCGCTGAGTTTAAAACCAAGGCTTTCAAGTTATGTGGAGATCATTCTAGCTAGCTTGCTCAGTTCCACACGCGTAAATCAGCTACCTAATCACAGATCAGCCACGATTAATTTTCTAGGCGAATCAACGGCCCTATAACCGTCAAGAACGAGTAGTGAGAGGCAAGCCGTAGAGTGTGATTAAATCAAACCCAGCGCTTAACCATGCACGACTACGCGATCGGGAGAGACCTCACCTGGAGTTGGCGGAGGCGAAGTGGTAGAGGCGGCCGGCGGGGGACAAGACGACGAGCGCGACCTGGGCGTCGCAGAGCACGGAGAGCTGGTAGGCCTTCTTGAACAGCCCGCTCCGCCGCTTCGAGAACCGCACCTGCCGGCTCACACGGTCCTCTATCCGCCGCATCTCCACACGCCCCCGCTTCTTCTTCTTCTTCGCCGCCATGGCCGTCTTGTCCCCTCCGTCCTCCTCCTCGTGCCGCCGCTGCTGCTGCTTCGCCTTCCACACCACCGCATCCTTCTCCATGCTTATAGCAAAGCAACAGCAACAAGGCCCAAGACGAGCTAGCCAGCCCTGAGAAGACGGCAGGATATAGAGGGGATCGAGACGAATCTTGAGTAGGCGAAATAGGGCGCCGGATTCCAACCAAAGTTGTGGACGGCAGCAGGAGCCAGGAAGAGGGTGGGCTCCATGGCTCCGCCTCCGTGCTCAACGGATGGGTACAGCTAAAGGAGCTCTAGAAAGCTGAAGAGAGCTCACGCAAGGGCCACGCGTAGCGACGGCATTGGGCACCTGGAGCGTGGCCGGCAGGCCCGGCACAGTGGACAGGGTGTCTCTGAATTAACACTGCGAGAACTCTTTTTTTTTTCTTTTCTTCTTCTTCTTCTTCTTTTTTTTTTTTTGCGAAAAAACGCTGCGAGAACTACTGTTCGTTAGCTCGTCCTCTCGTCTGAAGGACCAACCTCCGCTTCACCATGGATGGCACTAAGGTTTGTCCATGTACTCTCTAGCAATCTAGCAATATT
Source organism: Eragrostis nindensis (assembly GCA_012490785.1). Lineage (NCBI taxonomy): Eukaryota > Viridiplantae > Streptophyta > Magnoliopsida > Poales > Poaceae > Eragrostis > Eragrostis nindensis. The sequence continues at coordinate 1,599,477 of JAAXCT010000058.1, forward strand.
TCTTTACCGCATGTAGAAATATTGTAACATATAGACAGACAGAGATAATGGAAACTGATAATTTTGAAATGGTTCTAATATAAATCCATCGCAAATGGTTACCTCTCCGCCGTCTCACCTTTTGTGCGCTGCTCTCTGATCATAACCATTTGTATACTGCTACTTGGCCTCCGTTATTGCGGAGCGAAGGAGCCAAGTAACAGTAGTATACAGGTCTTTTGAGGGGGTCAAATTAGAAATTCACATTGTACATGCTGAAATTCCGTGTGCAATACTAGTATGTACCCAGCATTGCCGATTCTAAAGGAATTTGAGAGTTTAATAAGAAACTAATAGGGGAAAAAATCTATGGGAAATCATCAAGGCATCGCCCACATTGTCCTTCATGAAGTTGAGCAGGCCAAAAAAAAAAAAGACTTTTTGTGAGTCTTGGTTCTTAATTTGAACCGTCCTATGACTCAATCCAAACGCACAACAGGCTTGGTTTTTGGGATCAGATGGTCCATGGACCATTTGGCGACGCAAGCCTGTATAATTTTGTCGCAAAATCAGATGACAACGGGTCAACGATGTTATTGCCATCTTTGGACTACCCCCATGACCATGGTGATCGATAGTTGAAACCAAATTAAATCTATCTTGAGCCTCTGTGCTCCCACACTACAACAATTTGTGCCAGGGAAAAGGTTCCTTGCATTGATACATGTGACTGTTGTGGTGCTTGGTCAAGAGAAAGTTAGCTCGGTCAAGAGTCAGTGAAATGAGAAAGTTGGGAAAGAGTATAACTTCTAGAATAAAACACGATACTTAATTAAGTTCTAAGGCTTGTTTTATATGGGCACATACTTAGGCTCTCCGCACTCGTGTTACTCTATTTCCTTCCTTTAAAAAGAATATTCTGTCCTGGTCATCAAGATTCTCTCCTCTATACCATTTTCTCCCGCATCCATCTTTCCTCTATATTCTTTCTCTATCCCAACTACTACATATTTTATTCAACCATCTCCAACTACCATCTCATTTTAACAAACATATTTCATCATACCATAATCATTTATAATAGTTATTCTAAATATAAAAATACTGTAGGGGCGTTTTATAAATATATAAGACACAGAAAAATCCTAAAAAATTACAAGATAGTACAAGGGTCGATCTGCAAAATTCCTATACTACTTCTCTCGATCTCATCTCCACGCTGTGCTTCTCTCTCGATCTCATCTCCACCGGCACCCACCGCTGTCTCTCTCTCTCTCTCGATCGATCTCTCTCTCTCTCGATCTCATCTCGAAGGATGTGGCGGCGGAGGCAGGGGAGCCCGGAGGAGCGCGCGGCGGCGGGGGCCTGGAGGAGGTCGCGGCGGCGGGGGCCTGGAGGAGGTCGCGGCGGCGGGGGACCCAGAGGAGCGCCCTCGGCGGCGGGGGCCCGGAGGAGCTCGCGGCGGCGGGGGCCCGGAGGAACGCGCGGCGGCAGGGGCCCGGAGGAGCGCCCGGCGGCAGCGGCCCGGAGGAGCTCGTCCTCATCGACATCCTCGCCACCAACGGCGTCGACATCTCCACCTCTTCCGCCGCGCGGAGGGCGGGCCTACTTCTCCACCGCCCCGTCGAGCCGCCTCTTCTTCCACCGCCGCCTGCGCGCGCTCCACCTCGACGTCCACGAGCTCCTGCAGCGCTTCTCCGGCACGGGATGGCGCGAAGCCGTGGGCACGCGGGCCCCATGTGCCGATAGCGGGCCTCCTCTACTCCGCTACGCATAGAGGAAGCCGCGCCTTCCGCTTCGGTAGCGGAAGGAGTAGAGGAGGCCGGTGCAGGGCCATTTCCGCTACCTGCTTCCTGAAGGAAGCGGTAGCGGAGGCCAGTGCGGGCAGCCTTAACACACTGCAACGCGAAAGAAAATCTACAATATTGTGATGCATGTTAGTGGGAGTTACTAACTTTCCACGTGCTCCCAGCCAATTGGTTGGTGCAGATGGCACAATCCTCGAGGCAGCTCTCTATACTACTGTCCACACTCATCACGGGGATCGGGCACAGTGTTAGAGGCAGGAGCTTTCTGTCTGCCCTGGTCCTCGACTCGCATTTCCCACGTGTGGTAATGCTCCCATGCTGCACTTAAAAAATTGAGATAAAATGCTCCCAGTCTCCAACACCGGGCCAGTGCAGCAGTTGTCAGGGTTACACCTCAAAGATGTTAGCACAGTAGACGCACGGGCATCGTATTTCTGGCCCGAGCCCTATCAAGTTGTTTTCTCCATTTTGAGGGCAAGAAATAAACTTCGGCAAGTTGTAAAGCATGCACGAGATCAGAGAGAGTATTTTGGGTAAAAATCGATCAGGAAGGGAATATCACCACAGATTCATATCCACCTCCTGCACGGCAAACACGATCACAGTGAGGGTGCAAATGCTGAATGATAGAGTCGAATGGACACTGACTGGAGTGTATGGGCCCCAATCTGAACAAGACAAGTTGCTTTTTTTAGAGGAAATCAAAGATTTGAGGGAGCGAGTCATGGAGGAATGGCTGATCATAGGTGACTTTAATCTGATCTATAAAGCAGAGGACAAGAACAATACTAGACTGAATAGAAGGCTCATGGGCAGATTTAAAGCGGTTTTGGATGATTTGGAATTAAGGGAGCTGCACCTTCATGGGAGGAAGTACACATGGACAAATGAGCAAGAGGCACCAACGATGACGAGGATTGACAGGATGTTTGCTACAGCTAATTGGGAAGAATTGTTTCCAACTGCGCACCTGCATGCATGGGCGTCCACCCTTTCAGATCATTGCCCCCTTATTCTACAAGGAGAAACGGCACAAGCAAAGTTTAAAGGGTTCAGATTTGAGGCCTACTGGCTAAACATGCATGGATTTAGGGAGGTGGTGCAGCAAGGGTGGGTGAAGCCAATACAAGCAACGGATGCCATACTCATATCAAGCTATGCAGAACGGCAAAGGCTCTGAAGAAATGGGAAAAAAGCAACATTGGAAATATCAAGGTGCAGTTAGCTGTAGCCAAGGAGGCCTTGTGGCTGCTCGACCAAGCTCAGGAGAGGAGGACCCTCACACAAGCTGAAAAAGATTTCCGAGCTAGGTTAAAAAGCTCCTATCTAGGCTTAGTGGCGATCGAGAAGACCAGAGCTAAACAAAGGGCGAGACTAAACAATATCAAGCATGGGGATGCCAACACTAAACTATTCTACTTAAGAGCCAACGGACGGAGGAGAAAGAAACACATTCAGCTGCTACAAACTGACAACGGCCTGGCAATCTCTCACGAAGACAAAGAAAAGGAGATTAGCAGACACTTTGAAGGCTTACTAGGAACCCGGCACAGAGAAACCTTAAGACTGAATTGGGATGAACTGAACTACCCTTCGTTCAACCTACCAGAACTTGAGGCGGACATCGATGAATTGGAAGTGAAACAAGCCATCATGGATATGCCAAATGAAAATGCGCCTGGCCCGGACGGCTTCATAGGGGGTTTCTATGTTAAATGTTGGGACATCGTCAAACATGATGTGGTTCAAGTGTTTCGCCAACTAACTGAACACAGAGGCAACGTCTTCAATCTGCTCAACTCTGCCAACATCGTCCTCATCCCGAAGAAAGACAACGCCATGCGAATTGGAGACTACAGGCCCATAAGCCTCATCCACAGCGTGGCTAAGATTTTCTCAAAGATATTGGCTAACAGACTTGCCCCTCGCTTATCGGAGATGGTATCTGTCAACCAGAGTGCCTTCGTGAAGAAGCGCTGCATACACGACAATTTTGTCTTTGTACAAAATTTGCTAAGGCAGCTCCATAGCAGCAAGACTCCGGCCCTGTTCTTAAAGTTAGATATTGCGAAAGCCTTCGATTCAGTTTCTTGGGGTTACATCTTGAATCTAATGGAGAGGTTGGGCTTCGGCCCAAGATGGCGAGAGTGGATCAGTTGCATCTTAGCAACTTCTTCTTCTAGAGCCTTGCTTAATGGTTCGCCGGGGAGACCAATCAGGCATCAAAGAGGTCTCAGGCAAGGAGACCCACTTTCACCCATGCTCTTCATCCTGGCCATTGACCCGTTGCAGAGAATACTACGCCTTGCCAATGAGAGAGGTCTGCTAAATGCACTCACTCCAAGATAACAAGGGGTCAAAATATCCCTTTATGCAGATGACGCCGCCATTTTCATTCGTCCATCAGCACATGATCTCTTGACCTTGAAAGGAATTCTATCGGGCTTTGGGGAGGCAACCGGCTTAAGGACAAACCTGCAAAAATCTGAAATCTATCCAATTAGGTGCCAGGATATAGATATTGAGGAAATCATTGAAGACTTCCCGGCTGCATTAAAAATTTTCCCATGCAGGTACCTAGGACTGCCCCTTCACACAAGAAAACTAAGAAAGGTGGACATTGTGCCGCTAATTGACAAGGTAGGGGGTAAGCTACCGGGGTGGAAAGGCAAATTGATGAACAAGGCAGGCAGGGCACAATTGGTGAGATCAGTTTTAACGCCATTGGTCACATACCATGCGACAGTGTTCAATATTCCTAAATGGGCAATCAAAAAGCTCGAGAAGATCATGAGGAATTTTCTATGGAAAGGAGAGGATGGTGATAACCGATCAGGGGGTGTCCACCTTGTTAACTGGCAGACGGTACGCCGACCGAAAGAATTGGGGGGCCTCGGAATCATGGATTTAGAAAAATATGGCCGGGCTCTGAGGCAGCGATGGCTATGGCTCCAGTGGACCGATATTTCCAAGCCTTGGCATGGTATGAATGTGCCATGCGACGACGCCGACAGGGCCCTCTTCCAAGCGTCCACTTCGATCGCTGTTGGAAATGGGGAAAAATGCCGCTTCTGGAAGGACAAATGGCTGCAGGGCCAGTCTCCGCAAGAAATCGCTCCTGAGCTCTACAAGCTAGTTCACTTCAAGAACAGAACCGTCGCTCAAGAGATCACTGACAACAGCTGGATTGTTTCAGTTAGGAGACTGTCAACGCAGCAGCAAGCAAGGGAATTCGTAAAGCTGAGATCTTTAATCCTGAACGTGGTTCTGCAACCAGACGTCCCGGATTCCATCGTGTGGAAATGGACCGCGGATTGTAAGTACACCTCGGCCTCGGCCTACAAGGCTCAATTCCTAGGCGCCCATGCCCCCTTCCCAACTCTAGCACTATGGAGGGCCAAAGCGGAACCGAAGGTAATCTTCTTCGCCTGGACGGCGATACATGAGAAGATCCTGACAGCGAAAAACTTAGAGAGAAGAGGTTGGCCAAACAACCCAATTTGCCCGCTCTGTCAATCAGAAGAGGAGAACGTCCAACACCTTCTGTCGACCTGCACTTTTGCAAAGGATGTGCTGCAACTGGTATGGAATTGGACTGGTTTTCCAGGTATACAACTAAGGCACGCGCAGGAGGATGGGGTGGCGCCATGGCTAACTCTAAACACAAGCGCCATAGGAAAGCAACAGCGTAGAACAGCAGCAGGCGTAATCTTCTACACCTGGTGGAATATTTGGAAGGAGCGCAATCGTCGTACTTTCGAAAGCAAGACAATGGACCGAACCAGAGTGGCGTTACAGGCAAAGGAAGAAATCGACCTCTATAGGATGGCTAATGGGGAGCGAAGTGGACAACTCGAAGAAGGCGCTGTAGGTAAATCCTAGCTCTCACTTGTCTTCATGGTCACGGCCAGCTAGTTGGCCATGAATCCCAGCTATCGTCTCCTTTTGCTATCTTCTTCTATTTCTTTTTTGCTATTTCTGCACTCTCCTTTCTGAGCCAGCCACGTGCTGCCTGTAAGACATTTTAATTTGTCCTTTTTGCTCCTCTCTTAATGAAAAGGCAGCGCACCTGCCAATTTGTGTCAAAAAAAAGAAGGGAATATCACTTGCAAGGAAAGGTGGGGCACGTCTGTGAGAGACTCTCATCACATCGTCAGAGTAGTTCTGATAATATATGTATGGCATGGTTCGAAGGAGTAAAAAGTTGCTGAAACGACAAGGACCAATGACTTTAAGGGTCTAGACAGTGCTCGCGCCCATTTGCTACTTCACGTTTCGAGGGGAGGAAAAAACACACACGTTGCACGAGCTGGAAAAGATCTGAAAAGTGAATAGGCACACGCATTCAGAAATGCACAGCACAAGCTTTGGAGACTGAGATGCCAATATTGCCACGTACTCTCTAACTCTACCGCAGTATAGTACGCGTACTGTGCCGGCAGTAGTACTCCTTCCGTCTCAAAATACCTGTCGTTGTTGACTTTTGATCATCACATTTGACCATTCGTTTTATTCAAAAAAAATTCAAACATTAGTTGTTTTTTCATAACATGTTTATCATTTAAGATAGTATAATCATGATAGATTTGTTTTAATATCTGTGCAAAATTTTAAATAAAACGAATAGTCAAATATGAGGATCAAAAGTCAACAGTGATAAGTATTTTGGGACAGAGGTACGTACGTACTGGTGCTGACGAGCAGACACCATGCATCTTCAGATCTGAGACGCAGCACGGAGCGCGCGCTGTGTGATTAACAAAAAACGTGGCTGGTGCACGGACGGCACCTGCTGCTGCCTGCTGGTCGTAACTCGCACGGCACAATGCCGGCGCTGCTGCCGTGGCCGACGACTCCGCGTGCCATCCCCACGGCCGTCGACCTCGCCGCCGCCGTCGCGCGATCTGGCTGAGCAACGCTCGGCAGGCTGCGCGCTCGTGGTGATTCCGGCCTGTTTTGCTGCCAAGAAACGGGCCTCCCGTTCCATAGGCCTGCAGAAAAACAACAGGCTTTCTGTTGAAGCTACCCCATGACGAAGCGCGGATGCAGCCCAAAGTCATATTCGGGGTGTTCGGTTGGAGGATGCAGTTGCAGTTACAGTTTGAATAGTGAGAGAGAACACTGTAGCGGAGGATTCGCGCACTGTAGCAATTCAGTTGACTGTAGCAGCAGGAGCAGCAGCAGCCGGCTGGTTTCCAGCCGGCCGAACACGCCCATTGTGTGAGTGGTGGCGCCCAACATTACAGGCCTGCCCAAGTAGGTAAATTTCTTTGTATTTGTTCCCTCTACATTTTCTACCCCATTTCAATGCCGTATGTATTTGCGGTGGGGCCCTTTGCTACTGTCTTTGCTAAGAGATCCAACAACAAAAACAGAAAAAAAAATGTGCTTTTAAATACCTACTAGGTCCAGTTCAAAGCGGTTTCACCAACACAAAGAAAGGTTGTATATCATGCCTCCGCCAACTTCAGTTTTCATGCATGCATGGTCTTAATACATATTTTCCGAACATTATGATCATTTCCATAAAAATAAAACGACGAAACATTTTATATAGGTCAGCCAAACATACATATAATGCACATGTCAGTCATGACCATACAACTACATTCACACAACAGCTGATTTGCAGTCAGGCTTCAAAACTATCACACGATCATATGCGTAATAAATTGTTCCAGAATCAAATGGATACATTCCATGTTCAGAACTAAAGTTACACACACAAGCTGAGAATCATCGATCGAAATCTATCACTCGGTTGCAGGACATAAGCAAGCAGCTAGCTGCTGCAACCTTATTTCAGAATCACAGTAGTTCTCATGGCAACCATGGGGGCAGGAAGGTGGTCATGGTCATACACGAGGTAGTCAGCGCCTCAGAAGGGTACCTGTAAACAATTGTATTATAGTTTGATCATATTACAAGAGCTTTTCTGAGAGAACTTAATACTACTTCATCCTGGTTTTGTGTAATAATTCAATATTTCTAGTAATTACTTACACTGTTTTAGTGAAATCTCTAGCTAATGGTACATGACATGTCAAATGATAAATGGCAACGACATCATTTTGATGATCCTGTGTATAGGATCTAATTAAACAAGTTCGGGTAAAAACTAGATGCTCTCTGCACATGTCTCTCCAAGCCCAGGGATATGCATGGTTCAAATTATAAATATTGCATAGAATAAAGATTCCTTTTTAGCCAGTGGTGGTGTTCAAGTCCCTTGGTTAGAAGCAGGAATAGATCTAGAGGTAGGAGTATGTACCCTATCTGAAGGGTAGGTTCACCGGAAGCATCTAGGGGATGGAAGAATCCATTGCCTCCATGCAGCTGCTGCGTCTGTAGCACTTCCGGCTGCGGCCGCTCGCCGTGCTCCCATGCTTGCTGCCAGAGTACCTGGTTGCTCTCTTCCAACTGTACATATATATCAAAACAAATAAAAAGGTCACCATCATCCTTGTTGGGAATTCCTCATTATCGCAACAAAGAATCCCGACACAAACAATCAAGAGACACTCAAGAGACAACGGAACAGCATTTCATTACAGGGGTGTGATCTCTCCTCTTCCGTCCCGTTCTACGGAGCCCGGGGGCGGGTATTTATAGGGGAGGCCAAGGGTCATTTTGACATGACCAAATTACCCTTGGCCACCTACTATATTCGCGGAATATTCTGTACAACATTGTCAAAAGGGTACAAACGACATTTCCATATAGCGACGGAAACCCTAACTAGGTGACGTCATTCGCCAGCCCGATCCTTGGACGTTGTCGTGCCGAGCTTCATCTCCTTCAGGGACTGCCGCCATTTGAGGACGCCATTCCTAGTCGCCGCCAATTCATCACCAGCGGTCGGGTCTTGTTGAACAATGTCGGCGACGCGTAACGGCGGCACCCAGGGTTGCCGCCAATTCGTCGGCGAAGCCGTTAATGTCGGCAGCTAGGTTACCTGCAGCCAAAAAACCAAAGGCAGAAAGGGGGTGTCGTTATTATCGTAAACACCGATCCCCACAGTAGCCCCTCGCGGTTGAGGTCCAACTTCGGCGGGCAGAAACCGCGACACAGGATAGGAATTTTACGAACGTCACCCCCACGTCACCCCCCTTCCGAGGTTTCCCGAAAATCGAGGCGACACTTTTATTGTTTTTTACGAGATTCGAGGCGCCGCCGTAAATGCGGCGGCGAGGCCTATAAATACGGGGGGAAGGGGCGCCGGAGAGCCCCGTGCTTTCGTTGATTGCATAGAATTGCTGCCGCGTTTTCTGCTGAAAACTTTGCGTCGCTGTTGTTGCGTTCCGGACTTTTTGTTGATCCGCAGCAAGTTTTTTGTTGTCGCTGATTCGGTTCGTCGGGCTTTTTCTGCTGAAAGGTGAGTTCGTCTATGTGCCTTCAGCTATGAATCTGTGTTTGTGATTGATTGTAACATCATAGTTTGCATTCTAGATGGCTCGCGTTAAGGAGACCGCTCATCTTGTTGAGTCTGACGAGGAATTCCTTGCTGACTCGCCTGCCGCTAATGTGGAGGGAGACGCCGACCTTGGCCGGGCGAGCAAACCGGTTGAGGTTGACTCTGACGCTGCCGCGACTCCCAAGGGCTCCCAGGAGGAGGCCATCCCCGCCGCAGATCTGGAGGTTTTGGCGGCGGCTGCCTCCAAAGCAGCTGGAACTTCGGGCGCCAGCAGAGGTACTAAATCTGCCGCGTTTTTAGGTAAGGGTTTGGGGTAGTCGTGTTATTTTCCTGCATATTGTGAGTATGCTCTTGCTGGGTCTGCAGCCAGAAGAGCGAGAGGCGCGATAGATACTGGCTCTAGCGAAAAGGAAACCTCTGCTGATACCGACGACGAAGGCGAGGATCTTTCTGGTGTGCCGGCCTCTCCTAGTGAGCTGGTAGGGGAAGACTCCTGGGAGAAAAGCGGCATCGAGCCAACTTTTCGGTTTGGGCCGTCGAAAGTTACTCCCGCAGATATCGAGAGGTTTGTTGCTTTGGGGTATTTTGAGTCCGGAAAGGCTCGTGCTCCTGGCGGAGAGCAAATTCCACGGCCCGAGAACAATGAAGCTATAGTTTACCGTGACTTCTATGAAGCTGGCCTTAGGCTGCCGTCGTTTGGTTTTCTAGCCCGTGTACTGGAAAGATATGGGCTAGATCTGCATCACTTGACTCCCAACGCCGTCGCGACGGTGTCGAAATTTATATGGCTGTTCGCAGTTATGGTTCGGCTCTTCATTCTGACGCCTTCTGCCGCTATTATGATCTGAAGCACGATGTGAAACCCGTGAGTTTCGATGAGGTGAAGTATTACCCCCAGTATGGATGTTGCAGTTTTCAGCCTCGCACTTTTGTGAAGAAATCAAAGTATGAAAAAGTTGAGCTTGTTGGCGGTCGCCGGAATAAATGGCCAGAGGATTGGCGGAACCATTGGTTTTATGCCGAGGTTCCCGAGGAGACAAAAGACGATGGTAGCTCGTACTTTCCTCTGTTTAGTCGTTCTTGCGCCCTACGGCCGGTGCTGTCGCCGGAATTTGTGGAGTCAGAGGGTTTTAAAAGTGCTGCAACGCCTTTGAGACTGCGGTCAAGATGAGCAGCGCTCGAGATTTGGTGGAAGAGTTCGTGGCCTGTTGCACTTGGCCCATTCGGAAAGGGTGGAGCCCGCTGAGAATGAAGAACAAGCGGATTTCCAAACTGAACCTTAACTACCAGGTGCCGTCTTTTGGAGTGAAGAAACCCGAGGAGTTATCGGACAAGGACTTTGTTCGCTATGTTGAGCTGACTGCCGCAGTTATTTGCGGACCTTATACTGTGTTGGAGAAGCAAGAGTGCGAGACCATGCTAATTTTCCCTCAGCGTGTGAATCGCATTTTTGATGAGATGCAAGTGAAGTACGGTCGCCGTGCAGTGATGACCGTTAAGAAAGGGCGGCGAAAGAAAGGCGAGCTTGTGATTGGAGCAACATTCGTTGAGAGGCGCGGCTGGGAAGCAGCCTCCGCCCATCTCTATTTACCCGACGCGCCAGCCCCAACAGCTGGGGTCGGCTCTTCAGCCGCGGCTGCTGCCAAGGTATCTGCGGCAGCCCCAAAAACGGCGGCTGGTTCCTCATCTAAAGGTGCCGCTAAGAAATCTGCGGCTTCCGGCAAGGCTGCCGGGAAAGTAAAGGCATCTGCTGGGACTTCGAGGGCTGCTGAGAAAGCTAAACGCCAAACTCTGCGGAAGATGCCTGCCTCTCGAGCTGCTGTTGTGCAGCAGGCCAGTGCCGCTATAAAACGGCGACGTGAAGACACAGAGCCGGTCATTGCTGCTGAGCAGATGGAGACTGGTTCCAGCGCGGCAGGTGCCGCTGACTTTGCTGAAGAGGTGTCAGTTCGGGAGGAGTGCAAACGACGCCGGAAATTACTAGCTTCAGCAGCTGGCGATTCTGACGATGAATTTCTAGACGACGAGCCTGAACATGACTCGGGGAATGCACGGGAGCAACCTTCGCCACTACATGAAGCTGAAGTTGAAAGTACTGCTGCTCCCACTGGTGGATTTAACTTGCCACGGAGCCCCGTTGAGACTGCGGCGCCGATGAGGCGGAAACCGCTCTTGCCGGCTTTATCAGATGATGAAGAACTTGAGTTGCTGGACGACCCCGTGGATTCGCGTGCCGAACTTGGCCATGAGCTTGATGCTGCTTTGCTGGGATGAGTGGCTCCGATGAAGGTGCCGACTATTCCCTAAGGAGGACAAAATCTGCGGCAGCTTCCTCTCCCTTGACTGGAATCGATGATAATATTTCTTGTTCATCGGCTAACGGGAGTGCGTCTAGCAGTTCTTCTGAGACTAGCTCCTCTGACGCAGGTGAAAAATCTCCTGGTGCGGGAAAGCAAGAGGGAGATGCCGACATTCCGCCGTTGGCCGCTTTTGTCGAGATGACGAAGGCGGTGGATCCTCAAGGTTTTTTAACCTCGTCGCTGTTTCTCGTTTATTTGATACTTGACAGTCGATCTGACTGTTTAATTTGCAGAGCTTTACGACTTCTTGACCAGGGCCGATAATGCTTCGGTCGCCGAGGTGCTGGATAAAAATGCGACGATGGTAATTTCTGCTTTTACACCTGTCGCTTTTTACTGTGACTTTCTATAGGTGTGATGCTGACGCGCGAATTTGCTGCTCTTGAGCAGACTCTTGCGGCGGCGCGCGCTCTGAGTCGTCGCTTTTATGGGTCCGAAGCCGCTTCTTCATCAGGCGACGTACTTGAACTGCAGCGTGCGCTGAGGGACGAACGCGCGTCTTTCGACGCTGTTAAGGCTGATCTCACTGATCAGATTAAAAAGAAAGACGAGGCGTTGGGAGTGCTGCATGATGTTATTCAGAGCAACGATGATGAGATTGCCCGCTTGAAGCAAGAACTGAAAAATGCGGGGGAGAAGCTTACTGCGGCGGAGGCGACTGCCAAGAGTGCCAAGGAAGCCGCTCGCAAATTTGCTCGCAGTTTTTCCAGCGGCGCTAGTAGTGCACACGCTTCTTTCGGAGCTGCCCTGGCTACAATTGGCGGTGAGCCTAATCCTCTTCCGGCCACACAAGGTTCGCTGACACCGGAAGCGTATTTCAATTTCCTGAAAGGGGAGTTTGGCGACCTTCCTGAGGCCTTTGAGCGGTTCAGTCAATTTGCGGCTCGCACGGCGTGCTCTGCACTTTTGGACCTGCTTGAAAAGCTGGAGTGCAAACACTTCAGTGCTCTGGCACGCACTACCTACCCAGACTCTAATTTTGATGAAGCCAACGCGGCAAGCGAAAGCAAAAGCGTTCGTTTGACTGCAAAGCGCTTCGCGAAAAGGTATTGGGGGGCGCATGGGCTAGAGGCCTGCCGCCAATATGCGAAGAGCAAGCTTGAGGAGGTAAGGCGTATTTTTGTTTCATCGGGGACTGTGAGGAATGCTTTACTAAACTTTTGTTTTTAGATAAAGGCGGCGGCTGGCGCCGAAACTGCGGCGGAGGCGTCAAAGAAGCGAGCGGCTACTCCTGCCAGTGAGACGCCGCCGGCGAAGGTTGCCCGCGTCAAAGGTGTTGCGGGAACTGAGAAGACTGCCGCGAAAGCTGATGCGCCTGCCGCGATTGAAGCTCCTGCACCTTCCGCGGCTGCCGGGACTGCTTCACCTTCTGCGGCGGCCGAACCGGGAAATGCGACGGGCACCGCCGCTCCTGATGTTGCCACTGCCGCTGCTGCTGCTGCGCCGCCAATTGAAGAGGTTTAGACTCTTAGGCGTGAGGGAGTGTTTCAAACTTGGTCTGTAATAATATACGTTCTGGTACGCTTTGTGCGCAGGATTGTTTTCGCGGCGCGTTGAACATTGCGCCTTTGAAGTATGAACATCACGGCTTACGCGTTTCTGGCGAAGCACATTTGTGCTATGTTTCGCAATACCCGCGTGATATTTCGGGCGTTTCTGGAGGGAAATGGTGGCTCAGTACATTCAAGGACGGGAGTGCTTGATTCGATGTTTTCACCGCCGGCATTCTTCTTCCGTGGCGGCCGTGAAAACCGAAAGCATTGAAGATCTTAGTTTTGATCCTTATTTGGATCGTTTTAGGTGTGTGTACGATAGAGCGGCCCTGAAAGCGGTCCCGGGTTTGTAGTTGAAGTTGAGCTTGATTTGTAGTTAGGAGCAAGACTGATAGCGCTCCCGGATATGACGTTGTATTTTTTGATTTGCGGAGATGGGTTCGACGAAAACTGTCGATTTTCTTAAGTTAAAGCTTCCTTTGCTTTTTTCGCTTAGTAAGAAGCGCGCGCCGTTGCTCGGTCGTCTGAATAAAACGAACGTCACCCCCCCCTGGCGATCGAGGGACGGAGGGCGCGCAAAATTGCGACACACGATTAATATGGCGTTCTTCTCGTATAATTGAGAAAGACGTGCCGGGTGCCGCTGTTTCTGGTTGGCTTTAGTACTTGTGGGGTGCTTATCGGTTGTCGCTATTTTTAGCTTAGAAAACGTCATTTGACGATATGGGTCCTTGACGCCCATCCAAGTTAAAAACGTTTGCGCTTTTTGTTTGGTATACGGCGCTCGTCATGGCTCGATTGATTGCATGACACGAACGTCACCCCCCTCCCCCTAGCAATCGAGGGATGAAGAGCGCGTTTAAATTGCGAGATGGCTCTTGCGCAATTATATTTGGTGAAAATTGCGAATGGTAGATAGGGTTGCCGCAATTGTTAGGTTGTCTCCGAAATCTGTCGGATATGGAACATTTGTCGCTATTCTTGCTGAAAGCGCGGCGCTTGAGAGTTTGCAAGATCATGCTATCTCCATGGTCTTGAGTCCCGTCCTTGGATGGGTGTTTATATTTAGTCCCTTAAGACTTCGATCTTAATGATCTGTTTTTGTTTTGTCGGATTTTGTCCGAAGCCCCTTGGGGGTTGAAGTCAATTTCCTTTAAGGAAATGGATAACTGAGCCCTTGGCCGTTAATGTTCCGCACTTTCTCAATTTTATGAGAAGATTGAAGAGATGGCCCCTTGAGGCGCTTTTTTCTCTGATGCCGTCATTTCTCAATTTCGTGAGAAAGATCGACGGTATAGTTCTTTTCTCAATTTAGGAGAAAATTGAAGAGATGGCCTCTTGGGGCACTTTTCTCTGATGCCGTCATTTCTCAATTTCGTGAGAAGATCGACGGTTAGCCCCTTGGGGCATTTTTTTTCTCAAAGTGTTTTATAGAGAAGGAAGCCTAGGAGAAAGGAGCCGAAATTTTTTGCTTCCTTTGAGTGGCTTTGTCCCAGGAGTCAAATTCTCCTGCGTCGATGTGGCGATATTTTTGCAAATATAGCATCGACTACTTAAGAAATGGTGAAAGTTTTTGGGGAAGAAAGCATTATATTGAACTGCAAGGGTTACAAAGGTCCACCTCGTTAAAAACCTCACCCCCGATATGGGGTTCCCCTGTGAGGAAAAGAGTATGGGCCTTGAAGGCTAAGAAAGAAAAATTACAACTTAAGTGCCGACTTAAGGCTCCGCTTATAACTGCGCGTCGCCATTAGTCCTTACATTTTAGGTGAAGTACCTCTTGAGGTTGTCCACATTCCAGGCATGCGGGAGCTCGTTGCCTTCATTGTCTGCTAAGTGATATGATCCAGAGCGATTGCTCCTGACGACAATGAAAGGGCCCTGCCACTTGGCGTTGAGTTTTCCAGTGTTTTCTGTTTTTGGGCTCCGCAGGAGGACAAGGTCGCCGGCTTTAAATGCTCTTGGCGCTACTCTGGCGTCCCGCCATTTTCTTGTTTCTTCCTGATACCTCTCCAAGTTAAGGATGGCTTGGTCTTTGTCTAATTCCGACATGTCCTTTGAAACGGCGTCGAACTCGTGGCAATTTCGCCCGAGAGTTGCCCTCATGCTCGGTGTTTTATCTCTTCGGGAGACATTGCTTCTTCGCCGTACAAGAGCCTGAAAGGCGTGAACTTGGTGGTTCTTGAAACTGTAGTGTTATGCGACCAGATCACTTTGTGCAGCTCATCCATCCATTTTCCTTTTTTCTGGCCTTCTAGGCATTTCTTGATGCCTTCGAAGATTTGCTTGTTGGCGTTCTCGACGGCGCCATTTGACTCTGGATGATAAACAGATGCAAAATTCACTTTTGTGCCTATGGAGTGACAGAACTCGCGGAACTCTTGGTTGTCAAACTGTTTTCCATTGTCCACCGTAATTTCGGCAGGTACACCGAATCTACATACTATGTTTTGCCAGAAAATTTCTTGATTGCTGGGCCAGTGATATTGATCAATGGCTTAGCCTCTATCCATTTGGTGAAATAATCGAGAGCGACAACGGCATGCGTATAATTTCCGGCAGCCGTAGGCAGGGGCCGACTATGTCAATTCCCCATCGCTGAAGTGGCCACACTGGCTGGATGAGCTGAGTGAGCTGAGCTGGGTTGTTGATTTTCCTTGAGAATTTCTGACATGCTTCGCATGTTTTTACAAGGTGCTGGGCGTCCTGAAGTGCGGAGGGCCAATAAAAACCTTGCCGAAAGGCTTTGCCGACTAAAGCTCTGCTGGATATGTGAGAGCCGCAGATTCCCTCGTGGATCTCGCTGAGGAGCTTTTTCCCTTCTTCTTGATCAATGCATCTCAAGAATGGAGTGGATGTGCCGAATTTGTAAAGGAACTCATCGACAAAGGCGTAGTTTCTTGCTCTTTGTTTCATGCGCTTGGCTTCTAATTCTGACTCTGGCTCATAAAAATCTCGGAGATACGCCATGATGGGGGCGCGCCAATCTTCGCTTGAGATGGCATGTATCATCTTGGGTTCTTTCTCTGCCGCTTTTATGGAGGGCGAGCTCAGTGTTTCAAAAAAGACGTCAGGTGGTAAAGGATCTTTTCTAGCTGCCGCTTTTGCTAGCTGATCTGCTTCGCTATTCTGGTTTCTGTCAATATATTGACAAGTGAAACCCTTGAAGTATTTTTCCACTCCCCGTACATGTTCCAGATATCTGGCCAATAGTTCATCTCTGGCTTTATAGGTTTTATCAACATGCCCGGCAATGACCTGAGAGTCTGTCTTGATGACGAAGTTTTTCACACCTAATGCTCTTAGCTTTCTTATGGCTAGCAAAAGGCCCTCATACTCTGCAACATTGTTTGTGCACTTGTCAGTGTCATGATTGAACTGCAATCTAATTGCGTACCGCAATTTGATACCAGATGGTGAGGTTAAAATTGCGGCAGCTCCAGCACCGAGATGGCACCACGCGCCATCGCAATGGATCTCCCATGGGACTTCGAAGACTGGACCCTCGGTGTACGATGAAGGCTCAGTCCAATCTGCGATAAAATCCGCCAACACCTGAGAATTTGCGGCACTTCTTGACTCGAAGTCAACAACGTGTTCTGATAATTCCGAAGCCCATTTGGTGATTCTTCCAGATGCTTCTCTATTTCTGAACATGTCATTCAGTGGTTGATTTGTCAGCACTCGAATGGTGTGAGCCTCAAAGTAATGTGTCGTATTTTCTTGATGCCATTAAGACTGCATAGGCTATCTTTTCTAGCTCGGAATAGAATCTTTTTGATCCTGAGAGAGCTTCAGATACATAATATACCGGCACTTGAACTTTCATCACTTTGCCCTTCTTCTCAATTTGCTGTTCTTGCACAAGTGCGGCACAAACTGCTGAGTGCGATGCTGATACATACATTAGCAGAGTTTCATTTTGTTGGGACTCGCAAATGCGGTCATTTCCTTGAGATACTCTTTCAATTCTGCGAATGCTTTCTTCTGCTCTTGGCCCCATTGAAAGTTGCTTGCGTTTCTGAGAACTTTGAAGAAAGGAAGGCTTCTTTCGGCTGATCTGGAAATAAACCTGTTAAGTGCCGCAATTCTACCGGTGAGCTTCTGCACATCTTTGAGGCATTGTGGCTCTCGCATATTGATAAGTGCACTTATCTTGTCAGGATTGGCTTCAATGCCTTTGATTGACACAAGGCATCCCAAAACCTTTCCCTTGCGAATTCCAAACACATTTTTCGGGTTGAGCTTAAGGTTTGCCTTCCTGAGGTTTGCAAATGTTTCGGCCAAGTCAGAAGTATGGTCTTCTTTCTTGCCGCTTTTTACTACTATGTCGTCGACATAGGCCGACAGATTCTTGCCTAACTGATTCTCAAAGGCGATAGATGTCATTCTGCAGAAAGTCGGTCCCGCATTTTTTAGACCTTCCGGCATTCTGACAAAACAATAAGTTCCGAAAGGAGTGATAAAACTTGTTTTCTCTTCATCATCTTTGTACATGAAGATTTGGTGATACCCGGAGAAACAATCCAGCAGTGATAGAAGTTCTGACACGCCGCTGCGTCGACAATTTTGTCAATTCTGGGCAATGGAAATCATCTTTGGGGCAGGCTTTGTTGAGATCAGTGAAATCAATGCACATCCGCCACTTTCCGTTCTTTTTCTTTACTGGTACAGTGTTAGCCAACCAGGTTGGATATTTCACCTCCCTGATAACATTTGCATCAAGCAACTCTGTACCTCAGCCTTTACTGCTTCGACCCGGTCGTCAGACATTTTTCGGAGTTTCTCTTCTTTGGTCTGATGTTTTTTCGATTCGCAACTTGTGCTCTATGATGTCTCGGCTGACGCCTTTTAGGTCACTTGCAGACCAGGCAAAAACATCCTTGTTTTTGCGAAGGAACTGGACGAAAGTTTTCTCCACGTCCTTCGGCATACCTGCCGCAATTATCACTTCCTGTCCTAAGACCTGCTTGTCCAATGGAACTCTCTTTGTTTCCTCGTTAGCCGCAATTGCTGGTTCTTCCTTGTCCATTTCTTTTCCAACTGGAGGACTTCTTTCCCTGGCTTTTTTCCTGCCGGGTATAAGACGTGCACATTCGGGTGAGCATATAAAAAGTGAACATTCTTCTGGCCGGGGCTGCCGCCCTTTCAATATTTCTGGCTTCTTGCTGATCACCAAAAACTGAGATGACCTCCTTGTGTGCCGTATTTTCATACAGAGATAAGAACTGTGCAAAACTGCTTCAAATGCATTGAGGACTCCTCGTCCGAAGATTGCATTGTATGGATAGGGCATATCGACCACGTCAAAAGTGATGTGCTCAGTTCTTGCATTGTCAAGAGTACCAAAGGATACTGGTAGGCTTATTTTGCCGAGGGCACGGACTTCTCTGCCGCCAAAACCATACAGGGGATACTCGGAAGGCTGAAGTAGAGATGAATCAAGGTTTAGCTGGTCAAAAGTTCTCTTGAAGAGGATGTCTGCCGAACTTCCATTGTCAACAAGTATTTTGGTGATTGACCAACCATAAGTGTTTGCCTGGATGACCATGGCATCTGTATGAGGGTAGCAGCGGAGGTTTAGATCGGCTTCAGTGAACATGATTGGGACATGCGACCACCGCGATTTTACCACGGGACCGTTACACACCGCATTGACGGCTCGGAAGTAATTTTTCTTTTGCTTCTTACTTTCAAACTCAGATGAAGATCCCCCAGTGATTGGTAGGATGACTCCATAAGTGGGAAGGCTCTGAGAGGAATTGTTTTGGTTTGACTGTTTTGGAAATGGCGGCGGAGGAGGTAAAGGCGGCTCCTCCGAGGCAGTGATTCTAGGAATTTGCGGCTGGGGCATGTGTGAACTTGTTTGGGAAGTCGCCAGATGCTGTATTTGCGGCGAGTGTGGTGGATGTAGTTGGTATGGGCTTTGGAAGTGGTGATGGGGGTTGTAAGAATTCTGGAAGTATTGGAATGGGTAAGAAGCACCGAAAGGTGAGTTGTTCCAAGAATTGGCGGCAGACGTGTGATTGACGCTTCTCTGTGTTTCGCTTCTTTGCTCTTTGGCTTTCATTCTTTCCATGGCATCCTTTGTTTCTGGCACTCCTTGGAGGTGTGACCCTTGTCAAGTCCGTGAAACAGACAGTATGGCTTTTTTGGCTCTTGGTTTCGCGAGTTGTGCGAATTGCCGCGACCCCTTCCTCGAGAGCGATTGTTTCTTCCTCCTCTGTGCTGAAAATTGCCGGCAGAGCTGCCTGTGTCGGCTTTTTCTTCTTGGTTGTCAATATGATTGATTAGGTTGGAGTTCTGGCTTTGATTGTTGTTGCCACTTCTCCTAGACGAATTCCAATCCTGCTGCCTCTGGCTCGATTGGTTTTTCTTCGCCTGGCGCAGCGCGCTCTGCTGCTCTAATCTTCTTCTATGGTCATTGTCGGCTCTACAGAACTGGTCGACCGTTGAGAAGAACTCTTCGAGTGTTGAAGGGCGGTTGCATGGAAAAATGAGTGGCACAAGGGCCGGCTCGCAACCCCCCAATTGCGGCATCAATGACAATTTGGTCTGGCATATCATCAGTTCGGGCTTTTAGCTTGACAAATCTCTGGAAATAGTCTTGCAGGGGCTCTTTTTCTTGCTGAACACATGCTCTGAGTTCATCTGCAGATATAGATGTTCTATGAAACCCTTGAAAATTTGTCGTCAATTTGTCCCTTAGGTTCTCCCATGAATATATTGATCCGGGCTTCAGCCTTGAGTACCACTCGAGAGCTTGATGCTCAATTGCGGTGACAAAGGTCTTGGCCAATACAGTATCATCTCCTCCAGCAGACGCTACAGCAGCTTCAAATGACATCAAAAATTGCCTTGGGTCGGTTGAGCCATTGTACTTTGATAAAGAGATAGGCTTGTATTTTGCTGGCCATGGGTCAACTGGAGGCCTTCTGACAAGGGAGAGTTCTTGTCGAATTTACTGACAAAAGGTGCAAATTTGCGGTATTCATTCCGAGGCCTATGATGGTCTTCGCCATTGTTGTTTGCTTCAAAGTCGGGAGTCACCCGGTATTGCTCTCTCTTTGCTTCGCTATTTTGCCCCGTGGCGCTTGTCATTTCATCGAGCTCTTTTTGGAGTTCGGCGACTGCCGCCTTTGCTTGTTCAATTTGCAGCCGAAGCCTTTCCTTCTCTCTGGCCCTCTCTTCGGAGATTATCTTCTCCTTTGTTAGCTTGAGTCTTTTTCCAAGTTGTTGCAAGTTGGAGAGCTGACGCAATTGCTTGTCAACTTCATCTTCCTCTGGATCACTTTCTTCAGGGTTGACTGTCGACGGTGGTTCCGCCCATTGCTTGCCGGCTTTTACCTGCTTTGCCTTCTCTGCTTCTTCATTGAGAGTGAAGTCGATGGTGCTTTTAGCGGCGATAACCTCATCGGATGGCCGAATTCCGGCGGCCAAGCTTGCTTGCGCCGCGCCGGAAATTCGGTTGGCCTCGTCGGCCATTTGCCTTGCTTGAATGAATGCCCAACGAATTTCTTCTTCCGAGAATGCCGGGTTGGGAGGAGAATTTCTTCCTCTAAATCCGGCGGGTGGGAGCTGATGGTGGTTTTTGGACTAGGTGCTTTTTTCTTCCTTTGTGGCATCACGGGTGGTATTTTCGAGCAACACAAACGGTGGGCGCCAATGTTGGGAATTCCTCATTATCGCAACAAAGAATCCCGACACAAACAATCAAGAGACACTCAAAGAGGACAACGGAACAGCATTTCATTACAGGGGTGTGATCTCTCCTCTTCCGTCCCGTTCTACGGAGCCCGGGGGCGGGTATTTATAGGGGAGGCCAAGGGTCATTTTGACATGACCAAATTACCCTTGGCCACCTACTATATTCGCGGAATATTCTGTACAACATTGTCAAAGGGTACAAACGACATTTCCATATAGCGACGGAAACCCTAACTAGGTGACGTCATTCGCCAGCCCGATCCTTGGACGTTGTCGTGCCGAGCTTCATCTCCTTCAGGGACTGCCGCCATTTGAGGACGCCATTCCTAGTCGCCGCCAATTCATCACCAGCGGTCGGGTCTTGTTGAACAATGTCGGCGACGCGTAACGGCGGCACCCAGGGTTGCCGCCAATTCGTCGGCGAAGCCGTTAATGTCGGCAGCTAGGTTACCTGCAGCCAAAAAACCAAAGGCAGAAAGGGGGTGTCGTTATTATCGTAAACACCGATCCCCAACAATCCTCGCTGCTTAAAACCTAGCTACGTTTGCCCTATATGATTATGATCCTGTATACCAAGACGCGTAATGATACGGAAATTCTGATAACTGGATAGGCTATACGTGCAACTGTGTGTGCAAGAGATGATCTGCCTAGGGAAAGTATTACATTGGTATCCTATATATCCTCAAGCCAAGGCTGGGGTTATACAATCTTCCATTATCTATGTATCCTTTTTTTTTTTTTGCAACTATGCATTACCTGCATACTACCAGTAACTACTAGCAAAAGAGATTCACAATATTTACTTACACATGAGAGAACCAAAGCCTTCACACAAAAACCTTAAATAAATTTGTTTTATTTGCAACTCATCTACCACATAAAGGTAATTCTTTTAAACAGAAATCATACAAATATTGCGGCTGATGTTAACTGGTAAATGTTGTTATAACTGGTTCATATTTTACTCCCAGGATTACGTACATATATCCTACGAATGTCTAGAACTTACTTTTCTTCGAAGACACTTATTTGCGTCAGAAAACATTTGTTCCTGCAAATTAAATAATTGAAGTCATTCACTGCTTAGGATGTTTCCAAATCTGTTTTATTAGAGCATACCCTTCTCTGAAGTTCCGTCAGTTGATCAACCATGTGCTGTGTCTACAAGAGAAATAAGATTTGGTCAGAATGTAAGCTCTAAAAACATGCTACACGTATATGTTTGAATAAATGTGCACTTAGCAACCCAGAAGCTCGTATTTATGAAACCTAGGCCAGCTGAGAAGCTTATATGGAGTACCATTTGTTAAGAAAAACATATGGAGACTTAGTGCTATATACTTCACTAAAAGGACAACTTAAGCATTCAAAATCATTTTTTTAGCAACAAGGAGAGGAGAGGATCCCCAAGGACCCCAACTTAATCAACATTAGTCGAAAACAGCAACAGTTCATGCCAATTAGTGCAAGCATTAAGCTTAAATAAGAAACTCTCATAACTATCCATTTACCCTTGTAGATCTAATGTGCCTCAAGGATGAATCAAGTTGCTTCTCAAGCTGCTCGAGCTCCTTTATACCTAATGAGTCGAGATCTTCACCAAGCAAATTCCTGTCATTATTGTCCATAAACATGCAAACTTTTTAAGGTCCTTACAAATGGGAATATCATCGCAAATTTTTTCACACCAAAGACATGTATCAAATTCGAGAGGTACACAAACATGACAGATCCAGACTCTACTAGAACCTTTTTTCTTCGATTTCGGTTAGTTACAATTCAACATTTGTGACATTCAACCAACTAACACATAATAGTTGTAGCATCACTTTTTTTTACTGCTTTACATGCCGGCTAGTACCAGAATGAGCTAATAAGGTTTCACGACAAATATTTGAAAGAAGTTATTAAGCACTCCCTCCATTTTAAATATATGACACCATTGACTTTTTTTTTAACTTTGATCAACAATATATATTAAATTAATTAGTTTTCTAACGTGAAATAAATATCATTGGCTCTATCAACAAAAGTACTTTGAGGTTAGCTTATACAATTGGCTATTTGCATAAATATTTATAGATAAAACGAATGGTCAAAGTAACAAAAAAAGTCAATGGTGTCGTATATTTAAAACTGGAGGGAGTATTCAATTGTTGTTCCTTCATGAACTTGCTGATCAACATGTATAAATAAAACAAATCCTCGGAACAAAAGGTTCATGCAAAAGATTTCTGATGACACCACTACACAGGTAACTTTTAAAAAAAAAATCCTGAATTTGGTTCTTGCAGGCAATTTTCCAAATAAAAATCACCTTGTAATTACAAAAAAAATATTATTCTTGATTTCACAGTTTTGTACGGGAATGATTTCAAGTTATGAAAATAGAGCTTGCCTCTGAGTTCGCTGTAAATTCTCGACCCGTGCCTTCAGTTTGAGGTACTCATTACGGCTGCTTTTCAATTGCTGAATAAAAGGACACAAAAAGAATATATCATAAGCAGACTTTATTATTCTTCAATACTCCATATTATGTAAAATAATATATAGAGAACATTATTGTAATAATATATCTATGAAAATATCATAGTTTTTCATTAGAAAACCTAGTTTACAACATAAGTGAATAAAGCATGTTAGGACTGTAGATTATTGCAAGCGCGTAATAACCACCACAGGATAAAATTTTACCATAAGAAAAGGTCTAATACTTGACAAGGATGCTGTCCTAGTGCTATGTGCACTTAACCTATTGTGTATGTGAACATTGTTTCTGTTAAGGTGGAACAAATGATTTTAGTGTGAAAATCTAATCTTGAATGTAAAGACCATATAGCTTGCGGATCATAACTTAGTCATAAGGACCACATGCTTAAGTCATACGCTATTTATTAAAATTTTGTACAGTCACACATAAAATGTTCAGATAATCAATTATCATAGTACAATAAACTAGCCTAAAGCAAATGTTGATCCTATCTGTATTTCTTTGTTTGTTTGGTTTACTAATTAACTAGTATTTACTAGCAAGTAAATTCTGACAATAGAGAATATTGCTTGTTCAGTAAGGAAAGTATCATGTGTACATAATAAACATTTAGGAACAAACTTGATCTTAATCTGTATTTTAATATTTTCGCATTTGCCTGTCTGAAATAGATACAGAGAAAAATAGTATACCTCATTTTCTCTAGTTTGTAGAGCTGTCTCAGGCCCTGCATAACTACATTTCTGATATTTTTCAAGTGTTTTTGGCATGCTGCAAGTAAATAAAACAAAGAAAATTCAGACACACAGTTTCTTCGGAAGACAGACAGAATAAAGAAGGTTAATGGTTTAACTTGAGTGCAAAGTTGCTTATGAAAGAAATCGCATGTTTCTAGTACTTCAGCTTGGATTTTTTTCGTAGACAAAGCAAGGTTACATCGCAATATATATGTGAATATGCGGTGCTGAACTTCCATTGGAAAAAAAAACACTTTTCATAAAATTTGCTGCCAAGAAATAATTCAATAGCTGAACTCATAGCATAATGAAGAAAGGATAAAATAAAGAGTTATATCAGAAAATCAGCTTCTGGTTAGCACTATGAATGCATCTAATTACACAATGCCACATGCTAGCTGCTAGTATAACTTTATGGTTCTCCAGGACATAGTAACAGTGTACTTGACAAGAGCAAAATAGTCAATCAGATGAGATACTTAGTCTGTATAACTGTCAAGGGGATGCCTCACGAGGTAATGTCTATGAGATGGCTTAGTCTATACATGGGACGGAAGGTTCATCAGCTAGTTTAGTCGAGAAAGATCAAGTTGAGGTGAACAATACAATACATCAATATAACCCTGCGAGCGAGGTTGCATGAAATTCAAGGTTTTTACTGTTTATTGTTGTAGTGCATGATCTTTTAATTTGCTTCCTATAAGGTTTGAACTCAAGAAATTTTCATTTTGTGTGAAAGAGTGTTGCCCCAAGTTTCACTTGAAAAAAGGTAAACCAGCTAGAACATGAATTGCACAATTAATGTTGTACGTACCATGCACAACAACATGAAAAATAATGATTTACGTACTCAAGAAAAAAATATCTCAGGACTTCTCTCGCTTAATTATACAACACAAGAAAAGATGGGCATTTGGCCTTCTTTCATTTCATACTATGTACACTAGGCCGGGCACAGACTAAACATATACGTTAGACAGGATATATATATGATACTCCACGACCAAATTGTGCCTCATCTTTGTATGGCGATTTAAATAACGAAAAATCTAACTCGATCAAATTGATATATATGAACTGGCCAGAAAAGTTCTTTATATGAACTAGCTTACTGTACCATGCATACTACTAATCATAATTACAAACATTCCAAACGGGTCAAGTTCTTTAGGTGAGGCTCTATTTCAAATCATACACAAACTTGTCAATTAACACACAACAACTGAAGTAGTACTTCTCTCTCTAGCTATGACTTCGTTCTTGAAACCACAATATGCATGGAGTTTGCGCTATTGATCTGTCATGAATAAAAGGATGTTTTAATTTCTAAATTATGACACGACCAGATCCACTGAAAATTGTTGGATACTAGCGGTAGCTACCTTCACAGCAAGATCTGTTGTTTTCCTAGACCTTGGATCATGGAATTGCAGTATGCAAACTTTGACTACACATCACGTACGCCCATAAGACCGACGGACCAATTAAGCGAAGGAGAAGGACACAAGCCCCCACGCCGATCGACGCCGGCAGTTAAACGAAAGCCAAGATCGATCAACGAAAACAGACCGGAAAGACAAGCCCTAAACCCAAGGTGTTGCTGCCCGGATCTCGTCACCGGGAGCCACCAAAACCCAGCTCCATTGACCAAAATTCAGTGGAAGCAACTCGCTTTCCGTCTTCACGACCGCTAATCGCGCAGATCTAAGCGAGAACTCAAGGGCCTCAACGCCCAATCAATGGCCGGGAGATCCGGCGATCGAGACTCTCGGCTGCTTCCGCGGCGCGCGATCGATCGAGGTGCGTGGAGGCCAAGGCACGGTGTGCGTGCGGTGATGTCGTTATACCTTTGCGAGCTGCAGAACTCGTAGAGCTTGCCGCGGTTGGAGAAGATGATGAGGGCGACCTCGGCGTCGCAGAGCACGGAGAGCTCGTAGGCCTTCTTGAGCAGGCCGTTGCGGCGCTTGGCGAAGGTGACCTGGCGGTTGATCTTGTTCTCGATCCGCTTGAGCTCGACGCGGCCCCTCCCCATGGTCGCGGCGGGCGCCGCCGAAGCCACCGCAGCCGCCTCCTGCTGCTGCTGCTTCCCCTTCCCGCCCCACGACCACGAGCCCTCCGCCTCCGCCGCCAGATCGACCTCGCCAAGCAGCAGCAGTTGAAAAGCAGGAAGAGGGAAATGAACTCGGAGAGACGGGAGCTGCAAGCAAGCGAGAGGAAGAAATGAATTGAGCAGGAGGAGGAAGTGGTGGTGGTGGGATAAATATCGAGAGAGGAATAATATGCAGCAGGCAGCTAGCTGGATGGAGGAGTCTAGCTAGCTGCGAGTGGTGGTGGTGGTGGGGCTGATGGATGGATGGAGGAGCTGAGCTCAGCGCAGGGAAGCGGCCAGTGGGCGCAAGGGGGGCGCCTCAGGTTGCCATTTCCGGCAAAGCATAACGAGGGGGGAAGCCCTAGGCGCCCCGCCCCACGCCCCGTTTCCGGAAAGTTAGGAATGGGTCACCGCTCCCACCCCGTCGCTTTCTTCCCCGCTCTCTGCTGCTTGCTTTACTCGCGGTGGCCCCCGCCGGCGATCGAGCGAGCTGTGCTGGTGACCGGTGAGTGGTGGCTGGCTGGCGCACACACATGCCCGCCTTTAATTGCCACTCGATAGCTATAGCAGTAGCAGCTGCGTGCCCGGCGTGTCCTCCTCTCGCGCTCCGTCCCTCGGCGAATCGACCGAGTCGCTGTCCTGGCCAGCAGCCAGCTTCCTTCACTGCACCGCGGCTAGCTAGCTGATGGACGGACGGAGCCGCCGCGATCATCGATCGGTTGGCCGATCGATCGATCGACCTGTGCGCCGTAGTTCGGTGGTCCCGTACGTCTCCCGGTGGAGTTAGGGTCCGGCCGGTCGATCGGCCGACGGCGCATGGATCGGCAGATGCCGGTTCGACACGTTATCGATCGCCCGGCCCGCGCACGGTCGATCGGCGCGCGGCGCCGAGCTGTGGCCGGCCGGGGACCGGGCGGCGACCGCCGGTTCTCGCGGCGCATGCATGCGTCCCATGCAGGGGGACGTGTGAGGGCACTGTTCGATCCGCCTGCCGCGCCGGTCCTGCCGGCCGGCCCGCCCGTTTGCCGTCCCTGTTTCCCGAGCAAAAGAGCAGGGAACAGGCCATGGCGTTGGCGTGTTGCCAGTGCAAACTGAAACCGCCGCCCGTCCGTCCAACTCCGAGAGAAAAAGGTGCCGCGGCTCGTCAATGTGAAGGGCGGGCACACGGGGCAGAGAGCACAAACCTCTGTACTTGCATGCTGTACAAAAGAAGGATCTAACGTGCGCAAAGTAAAGATAATTAAGATTCCCCGCCGGGAAGGGAGCGAAACGTCTGAACTCTAGCTAGCCTGCTCTTGCTTGTTCGATCGATGCAAGCAGAAACTTCACGGAAGCAAAGCTTCCGCCGCTCCGCAAGTCTGTTCTCCCTCCGTCACCCGTTTCTCCGACGGACACAAAAGGTTTCCACACACACAGGCACGCACGTTCCTCGATCACGTCGAGGTGCGGTCAATCTCAGGATGATCGATGGATCGGACGTTTGCGTGTCAGAGAGCGAGATCTCGGACGAACGCGCGAGCGAACCAGCAATTACCCCGCGGTCGCAGCCGCGCTCCAGTCCCCCGCGACGGCCTGCACAGCCAGCCGCGCGTGGCGGGGCCCTTAATTTGCTTGGCCTTGCGTCCCTGTCGTTATCGTCTCTCGCCTTCTGCCAGCTCGTGTCTCGTTGCGTGAGGGGCTGGCTTTCACTCTCGCACTGAACGCTGCGAGGTGGAGAAGGGGAGTTCCGAGCTGCCGGTAGCTCCTCACTCTAGTTGTTGAGCTACAGGCAGCACTGCACGGCTGTACAGGTACAACTAGTAAGTATTTATGCAAGAGCGTACGTATACTGCATACACGCATGGGTGTTCATGCATGAATGATGTAACTTCCGCGCAGTGAAGTAGCAAGGATCACGTTCCTGCCTTCCTGGCCAGGCGTTTGTCCTCCATACCTCCACCTCCGAAACAAGTGTTGAGAATGTGCAGGCCCGCCCTCCCTCGGGTTGCTTGATTGGGCTGGGCCGATAGAGTAGGCCTCTTCGAAACCCAGGCCTACTTCAACAGCAAGCGAATCAGTACCATCATGCGAAAGCGGAAATCCATACGTAGGGCGAGCTACATTTAAGCTTTGATAGAACAGTGTTTGAGATTCGTGCTAGATTTGATCACGTGTGAGATTCAGGCAGGTGGGAAAGGAGGAGTCAGATGCTGACACTGCGGCTTCCTATTGGGGCGGTGGAAGGAGGAGAAAAAGAACCGTTTTTAAAATTTCAAACGCATTTTTCTCCCAAACCGTAAGTCCATTTTCGAATCCGTTTGAAGCAACATGTTGTTTAAATTAATGCTACAAATGAGATCCAATATGATATTTTTTTGAATTTTTTGAAATTCGAATTTTTCGTCAACATTTTGAATGTACCATGTCAACATTTTTTTTCACTGTATCAACATTTTTTATGTGCTATGTCAACATTTTTGGTAAAACTGTTGACTCCGTTGTTTGAAAATGTTGACATAGGCTTACGAAAATGTTGAAACTGTTGTTTGAAAATGTTGACGGTTAGTCGGTAAACAAAATTGCTTTAAATAGGCTAAATTTGATGGGCTCTTGAGCTTTATGGGCCGTTCTATCGAACGTTAAGCGTAGGACGTTCTACATATAGGGAGTCCTATGCGAAAGGGCCTGTAGCCTAGTGGTTACAAGAGTTTCAGTAGCACCTGAGGTCCTAGGTTCGACTCCCTGTGGGAGCGAATTTTCAAGGATTTAACGGCATTTGTGCTTTCAGTGGTAGGCGACGCTCCCGTCGACAGAGAGGCGCCAGTGGTGACTTCGTATCTCTAGATTTGCCGGCTCAGTCTTTGAAGATGCTCATAGGGGTAGGGTTTGCGTACGTGTGTTCATAGGGGTGAGGGTGTCGATCCAGCTGATAAGATATATGTTCTTTTTTCTTCAGACTTGTCAGTTATTCCAATTCCTTCTTACGTTGGTGTTGCTGTTCCCTATTTTTTCAATGATATTTTTTTTACATACGGCGTGCAAGGGCTCGCCGCCTTCCACTAGTCAGGATTCATACATGTATGTACAAGTTTGGTTGACATGGAATGCACAGAAGAGAAATTGCTCACTACCAAATTCAGAGTGTTTCAATGCAGAACATGGATTGGCAAAAAAGACTTCAGGCAGTAGTTTGGGAAGGGATGACGCTCAAAATTCAAGCTATGTAAGCTGCCAGCCAGCGACGAGATCCCCAGAGAGAGGAGAGAGAGAGAGAGACGACTGTTGACATCTTACAGAAACTAGCATTCTCCGCTTTCTGCATTAGTTCTATCTTCTTGAATTTAGAAAGCGTAGCAGCATCATAGGGGAACCACAGCTAATTATGGTTTCAAATCGTGCTGTAATCCTAACGCATTACATTTGACCCAACGTAACTTTTACCACTGGTAGTTTATCCCATAATCAGTCGTTCCATCTCCACATCTTGCACCGGTATTACTTTATTTTATTTTTTTCTTCACCAAGTAAAATATATTCGAACTCAACATAATCCTAAGGAAAACCTGGTCTGACGATTAACTGACATAATATGTGCTGGAAGGTTAAAATTTACCATACAAAGGTGCAACATTGACATGTTGCTCTATATCACAAGAGGTTCAATTATACATAACCCAAATATAGATCAGCATCTTGTCACATCAGTTTCAATAGAGGGCGGGTAAGACCAATATGGTTCAGGCACAGGCCACCTGTCATGAAGCAAGTTTTCAGAAGACCTTTATCTCATTTCACTACAGTTTTATTGATCAATGATGAGATGAGTTACCTGTATGGATCACCTTTTTTAAGAGTCACCGCTGCATTACACCTACAAAATATAAAAAAAAAAGTAATCAGAAAAATTAATCGAAATAGTTTGACCATTAAGATGGACATTTAGGGGATTTCTCCCTAAACATACTGTTAATCCAGTTCAAATTTCAGTTACCATTTCCACAGCAAACAGCATTTGCTCATAGAGAAGACATACCATTTTGCATTAAATTGCTTCACAAGTTCCTTAATTATTTTCCTTGGAATGTACGGAGTTTCTTTTTCATGAAAAAAATTCATGCCCACAAAATTCCCACACATATCAATAAGAGGCCCCCCAATCCCAGCCTAGCAAACAAAAAAGGGAAAGGAAATAAGTAACATACATAGGTAAACAAAAACTTGAATTAATTTCAATACAAATTGTGCAACACAAAGTAATGACGTTTGGACCATTCGAAGGTACAGAGCATCAACACAAATACCTTGGTTATATTACAAGTGGAAGTCCCAAGCTCTTTGCAATCCAATTTGCATGGTTCGTCAACCAGCACCCCTTTTGTGGCCATTAATTTGAAA
Source organism: Eragrostis nindensis (assembly GCA_012490785.1). Lineage (NCBI taxonomy): Eukaryota > Viridiplantae > Streptophyta > Magnoliopsida > Poales > Poaceae > Eragrostis > Eragrostis nindensis. The sequence goes on from JAAXCT010000058.1 coordinate 1,629,932, forward strand.
CCTTTGAAGCGGCATCCAACAGCCACTACATCAATATTAGGGGTAAAAGGAACATCTTCCTCCAACTCAATTGCACGAAGACTGCGGAAACTGAAGATTTCAAAAACGGCAACATTGTAACGTAAATCATAATGCTTCAATGTTGCGGTGGCACGTCTTTTATTGTCAAGGCACACTTCGATCTGCAATGATAAGATTAGAGTTAACCAGTATCATAAACAAAAAAACAAAATGAGCTAACTGTGGGTGTCAAACTGTAGGCAATACGAACCCGCAAGTTATCACAAAGCTCACTTCTATCACCAGAATTTCTAATCAGACTTGCTGAAGTCAAAATTCTCGCAGGGTAGCATTCTATAAATACACCAGTGCAAGCGAAGTGCCTTTCATTTCCTACACAGATCATAATTTGGTCAACTTAATGATATAATAAAAACAAAGCAGCAACAAGCAATTATGCATATCACAATTATACCATTGAACGAAGCAAGCGCGACAACACATTCAGACAGAGTTGAACTAACTCCTTCACTGAGTTTACTCCAGATATCACCACCAAATTCCTCTTCAAATGAATTGAACACATGCATACAACTGTAATCTGATGTCCAAAGAAACATGAGTTAAGCATGCTTGAATATAACTATCAAGATATGCAGCTTAATGGAGTCTCAGTAAACATGAAATAATTACGAACCACATGTGAACGTATTAGGGAAGGGATAACCATTCTTTCTTGCAGCACTTCGAAAATACTCAAAGCAATCTGATGAAATAAGGAAAATGAATTAGGGAATATATGTAATTACACTAACATTTTAAAAGAATATGTACAGTGAGTTTTGTATCTCACTTTTGACTTCTTTTGTTGTACCACCAACTCCTTGATTAAGGACATCAGTGCTGCAGAGTGTATAAAATGTCAAGATTGTTAGAAGTAATCCTTGTGTTGCTGGAATATAGTAGAGACCAGTGGAGTGAACTAGCAGAGTGTTCCAGAAATTAGTACTAGTAGTGCTGTAGCAGTTCTGGAACCTAGGAGAAGTAGCAGCCAACCCCCACATCTACTATAAATAGCACCTAGTGTGCAATGTAATGAAGTGCCTCAGTTGCTAGCGGCTGTCCAGCACCCCCGTTGGACCCAACAATTGGTATCAAGAGCCAGGTTAGATGTAGACTCGCCAGAGTCGTGCTGGTGGTGGCTGGGACAAGGCGGTGTGCTATGATGGTTGTGTTGTGCTGAAGGTAGCCGCACCGTTTGTCAAGCCGTTCTTGCAAGCTAGTGGAGGCTCTGTGACAGTGGATCAAATGTCGGTCCTGCCAGGTATGGTGCGCTCAATGGCGTGCGTCGCCGGAGCCGGAGAAGACGGCGTGTCACGGAAGATGAAGAGTGGCGTGTGTCGCCGGAGAAGATGGAGGAGGGTAGTGTGGTGAGGAAGCTACTTACGCGTGCTCCCCATGAAGTGAGGAACACAAGGATTAGAGGGAGAATTGTTAGAAGTAATCCTTGTGTTTCTGGATTCTGGAATATAGTAGAGACTAGTGGAGTGAACTAGTAGTGTTCCGGAATTAGTACTAGTGCAGTAGCAGTACTCTAGCAAACCAACCTACTGTAGCTGGCACGTTCTGGAACCTAGAAGCAGCAGCACCAACCCCCACATGCACTATAATAGCACCTAGTGTGCATTGTAATGAAGTGCCTAAGTTGCTAGCTGCTGTCCAGCACCCCTTGGAACCAACAAAGATAAAAAAAAAGATAGGTTACTGGACCAACACAATATATGGTGACTGAACAGAAGTGGAGCAGAGCAGACGGTAGATGTTTCACAAATAATAAAAATTGATCAATATCACACATTCTGCAAGTACGGCATGAATATCCAAGGTCAAATTGACTAAAGTTTCACTTTGGGAAGTGTACTGCCAAAAACTTCAAACATGCATCTCTATTCTACAATGGATGCCAGCGATAATACAAGCATAACAAAGCCAATCACGGAATATACTGGAAGTACAGAAACACAAACCTGTTTATTCCAGAACTCTGAAGGAATTCAACAATTCTGCCCCGTGGTAGAAATGCATTTTTGGCCCCACGACAGTTGATTCCAACCAATCTCCTATTAGAACCAACAAAGGGGCCTCCAATCCAAGCCTAGCATGAAATCAAAGTGATTATGAAGAAAGCAGAGGATTGATAGAATATGATTAAATCAGTACATTTCATTGTGTATATGATAAGTTTAATGGTTTCATTATTTTCAACAGATAGAGAAGAGAAAATCTCACCGTATCAAGATTACATTTGGAGTGCATATGCTCACAGATTTCATTGCTTAGTTCACCAATCTTTACCTCACGGGTGGTTATCAACATGCCTGAGTGGAAACACCGCCCCACAGCTACTACCTTGTCACTGGGCCCAAAACACACTTGAAACTTGGAGTTGATACTTGGTACATGAAAACCATGCAGTCTTTCGATCTTAACAACAGCCAGATCATAATCTAAATCATAATGGTGTACGCACCCAATGACAATGAGATCATCATGGACGCGCACCTTAATCTGCAATGGTAAAACAAGAAATGAAGTACATGATGATTAGTGACATGTACAAAACACAAAAAAGAAGTAGAGGAGTTAGCAATACCGACCGTTATATTATCAATGACTGTATTTTCATCATCGTCTGATCTTAACAAACTAGCTGAAGTCAGGATGCCTGTGGTATCAGGACATGAGGTTTCAATTAATATGCCTGCACATCCGAACAACATGGCGCCTCCTACACACAACAATATTTTCAACCATTAAGTATTGTCACCTTAGAAAAAGGTATAAAAGTAATTGCCACTTGAACACATTACCATTGAATGAAGCAAGGGAGACAACATATTTAGACCACACTGAAGCAACGCTACTCAATCCACCTCCATCACCATGTTTACTTATGTTGTGTCCAGCATCAGAGATGATACGGATGGCTCCTGAATGATTAAGGAAAAATGCAATCAAACAATTATTAGTGCTAAAAGAGTACAGTGTAAATACCTGCACCTGGCAAAAGAGATGATAATCTGGCAGGATTGACTCACCTGGCACTTCACCTTCACGAGCATTTTGGTTTCCATCCAAACTTCCAGGGTCCTTGCCTGTCCGCTTGCGCTTGGGCTCTGGCAGCTCAGCTGTCAACATCTTTCTAACCCTGAAATGACGAAACAAAATCTATGTGACAAAAGTATGGTTGCAAAAACCAAATATTAATAGAACGTATTTACTAATGAAGACATATTAAATTGAGCGCAGAAGAATCCAAATGCAACGAACAAATGAAGCATGATTAACACGGACAGACAATCTAGAACAAGATGAAAACGTGCAAAACTAGATGGAACGACACACGACAATGAATAAATAAAAACGAGAAAGACGTTACAGCAACGGTTTTAAAGCACACGCACGTAACCTGTCTAAAACACCAGGTGACTGAAATTCAAGTCGCTGCCAATGGGTTATCTTTATCGCTCAGTCTCGGTTGAATAGTATTTTCACAGAAACGAACCAATAAAGAAAGAGAAGTACAGATAGATAAACCAAGCATATGAAGAGCAAGCGGTAAGATTGGCATGAACAGACAGTGCAGAACAAGTTGAGACGACACAGATAGAAATCGAATCACGGATCAGTAAGTATGAAGAAAATATATAACAGCGGATCTAAAGCATACACGCATTCACCGTCTACAGAATCAGAGTAGGTGTCCGGAATCAGGTCGATGGCAAAAACTAGGGATACCAGTGGAGAAGAAAGAGGTGGAGAAGAACTGAAGAAGGGTTTCGAGGCGCGGTCTCGCCTTGGGAGGAGGGGGAGGGGGACGCAGATCCGAACCTTCGGCCGGTAGCGGCTCAGCGAAGGAGAACGGGGCGAGGAAGAATGGGCTGGGCCGGACGGGTGTGTGAGTTAGCATTCGGGTGCCATCGAGTATAAGGGCCGGCCCGAGGAGACCGCACGGTGTGTGGTCGTCGTCTCAGGATCAAGAGAAGCCACGCACTAACGTTACAGGCATGACAGAAAATCGTGATGAAATTTGCACCAATCAATTTATGATCAAGTTGTCCACACGAATGCTCGCAAGTAGAATCAAGACAAGAAATCAAATTGGAAATGCAGAACGAACAGAATCAATAATGCTGATCCACTAAACCGAGCAGCTCTACTGAAAGCACCGAACGAAAGAATGGCTACTGAGAAGAAACTACTGCCACGAGAAGGGCAGCGACGAGGAGGGGCCGTCCGAGGAGCCTTCGCCGCCGACATGGAACATCCCGTTGTAGTTCATGTCGTTGTCGTTCCCGCCCAGCACGGTGTTCATCTGCTCGCTCTCCAGTCCGGTCGTCGCCGTCGAGACGGCGCCGGCGGTGGCCTGAGGACGCGAGAACCACGACGTGCTGCCAAACTGCAGGCCGGAGACCAGGGGTTGCGCCATGGGGACTTGCTCTGCGGGCCGGACCATCCGGCCGACGTCGATGCCTGAGGAGTTCGCCGGAGCTGACAGAAGAGAGAGAGCACAATCCGAGTCGAGCACTCGAGTCAACCCTCGGAGAACATCTTGCTGCCGCCGCCGCCGCTGCTGTCGGGAGGAGGAGCTGCGACCGTCTTGAGCAGTGGCTGGCACACTGAACCAGTCTCCAGCACGACGCCGGTGGCGAAGTTTATCTCGCCCTCCTGTAGGAAGGGGAAGCGCCGGCCTTCTTTGGTGTAAGCAGATGTGGAGCCGACGAAATGCTGCCTGTTGCTGGTGCCCAAAGGGATCTGGTGAGTGTAATATGGACTCTCCTCGGTTTTGATTATCCCTGGCCAGTTCGCCTCCGGTCTCGGAGTTGTAAAAGGTGAGAACCGTGTCCCTGAATTCGAGAGCAACGTTTGATTAGGATGACGTCACAGAAGGGGACATAACAAGCAAAAGCTAGCTGGGTTTTAAAATTTTCATAATTCTTTGAAAATCAAGAGTCGAAAATTTAAATGACCAGTTATATTTAAGGACATGGCCTATATGTAAAATTTCAATAACAAACTCAATTACTATGATAGACGAGGGGACAAGCAAATAGCAATTGTAAACAAGAAAATTCATATTCTGAAATCGTTTAACAAAAAATAAATATTGTGCCATGAACACATCAAGAAGGTTTCCCCTAAAGAATGCATTAAAGAGGAAAATGGTGTTTAATCTAGTTAGGATTTTTATGATCTAACAGAGACCAGAAGAGCTTGGACCATATATATAAGGAAATTTATTGCGCAGAAACAACAGTCTCCTCATAAAACTAACTAATTTGAGTTGTGTAATAGGTGTTAATCATAACTTGAATATTTCTATAGGTAAGATATTTTACTATCCTGTCGTTGAATTTTTGACTGATTGCTAGTATTTTATTTACTCCAGGAAGTTGCTGAATAAAGCATGAATTGTGCAGCATGGAGTACCAAGTTTTCAAGTGAGCTGAATAGGTGACCTTGTAAAACATGTTAACTTACTAGATGAGGCAGTGCTGAGCAAAGAGGGAAATTGAACTGACAATTTTATTGCCTGATTTAAATATGCCCTAAACTATCTCACAGTATTTCTTTTACTTTTCTGACAAGAGGTGTGAAATAAGAAAATCTATTTCAGTCATGTGTGCACTGTTAAACATCGAGCGGTACTAAAAGAAGAACAATACCTTGTTGGCTCGTGATAAAGCTTGCAGAAGTCATGGGATCTGGCTGTGGCTTCCTGCGCCGACGGTTGTGCCCATCTAGGCGCTTTCTACAGCTGCGCTTGGCCTCGTCAAACTCCGCAAGTAAGTGAAACCTAAAGAAACGACAACGTATGATCAGCTAAACTTAATTCAATACTAAACATTCTGTAATTTTGTTGCTTCGGTAATGACATTCCAGGGAAAACCTATTTTGGGAAAATCAAAAAACATAAGTGAATTTAAGTTAGGGAAAGCAGCAAGCTGCAAGATCAATGTGCTATACAGCTGGAGGAAACACTTTTTTACTAAAAAAAACGCTTGTCCATTTAGGATCAATATCTCACCATTCCACTTGCCATTGGGAAATGAAATAGTGCAATGGGAAAGTGCAAGCTGTTATCTTAAAACCTTAATGACTTGCGGCAAGTTGATCCATGGACATAGCAAATTTTGCGCTGTCATAGCTTGCCACAGTAATGGACAACATAAGCAAAACAACAAAACAGTAATGGACATCAGAAGAAACAATGACCTAATCAATCAGGATCACCAGATTATTATATTGATGATTTTTAGTAGGATGCTGTGCCGTATTCGTTCTACTAAATTAGCAAGAACAGAGAATATACAACCAGGTTGGCCCTTTTAAAGTGATCAAAGATGGCTTTTGGTAATTAAGTACAGTATCCAATGGCATATGAAGATGCCTCTCACTATAATATCATTAAGATAAGTGGTCTCCAATATTTAATGTACAGTACACGCATTCTTAAAGTCTTAATATAGTGTACACAGCACACTAGGGACCGCTGGATTTCATATGCAGGTAACCCTTAAGTGCTTGGAAACCTTCTTCTTAGATAAATTTATTGTACTGAAGAACTGTCAAAGAGACAAACATATTGTAAGACCTGTTGAACTTGGACCACAATATAGTGCATCCATACTCCATAGGTACTAGTATAAGGAACCTGACAGTTTGGTTTTCGAAATTGATACGAAAGCTGACAGTTTGTCGGGACAATGACTATCATTTAGTTTATAAATTCTGATTTCGCACATACTGACAAAGGAATCATTAATCAATCATTGGAAAACCGTCCCCACTGATTATGATATTCCGAGATAACGAGAAAAAATGACGAGATAATGACAATAGCATCCTGTGGAATGTTATATAGTGTAAATGCACACCATGATATAGAAACAGAGGATCTTCCGTTATCATTCAGCAAGATAAAAATGAGCACCAACGTAGTTGAAATAAGTTGACAATAAATCCATTCTGGAGTTCTAATATTTCAATGATAAAAATTTGAAAGCTGTGATTTATGATTGCAAATGAAAGCGATGTCTCAGGACACCAAAATCGGTAGGTAAGAGATAAAAAAATTGATGGTTCTAGTTAATTTGAAATATCATCGATATGATTATATTGTTTAGGCTTAAAATGTAAGCTCGAATTCTTTGTGGTGATAACTGAAAATTGTACAATTGTTATTTAACGATATTGGTCCAGTAAAAAATAAGGTGAATTTGAGGTGATGGTTAGTAAAGTCCGAGTATAACAGTAACAAAATAGAACAAAAGCATTTTGACTGCCACTGTAATGGAACTGAGATTGTCTGAGAAGTGGCCCAGAAATATCCTTTTTTTTTTCTTAGAAAAGGCCCAGGAATATCTTAGAACACATGAAAAAATTTATTTTGGTTAGCTCTGCAGATACAGGCTAAAAGAATACTCAATGACCATGGTAGCAGTAAATGTGTGTGTTATGATGGCTATTAAACAAAGCTACGTTGCAATGGCTGTTATTTGTTTCACATAGAAATTAAAGCTCAACTGGCATGTGGCACATCTCAGTTTTCCTGGTTTTTTCTACAATCATCAATCAACAGAAAAAACTTACTCCCTGTACCATTGGTATCAGTTCATTTTGCTTTAGAAAGGACTATCAAACTATATCGCGATTGATTTTATTTAAAATGGAAATTTCGAATGGGAATGTAACATATCGCATTTTTTCTTTTTAAGGAGTGTTTCAATTTACAATGCATTCTACTATATCCAATCAAAAATAAAGTCTAGTAATGCACTGGTGTAGTTTGACTTTGAAGTATAGCACTTTGACTAATAATACCTATAACAGTGTATTATCTTAAATAGAAAGAATCATATTGTGAAAAAAAAACATGATGAATCTAGTAGTAGGATAGTATCTTTTGTGGTCACTGGTTATATTCCTTAGGCCTTAGCTATTGATGCTTTGAATATTCAGTTGCCACTGCCATCAACCTTGTGAAGATGCTAAAACATGGAAGGCAACCTTGCAGGTGTAGCCAACATGAGGACTGCACATGCATCAGTGAGTTCTTAGGCCTACGTGTATGGTCCTTCCACAGGACAGAAACGGCTCCACAAAACGCTTTGTGGAGCGTAGTACATCCATAAACCTCTTTCGGACAGTTTGAGTGGCACTAACTTTCTGGGTTTTGGGCATCTGTACCGCCTTTTCCTTTCAAAGATAGCGCAGCTTGCAGATGTGGATGTGGTAGGCCAGTAGCTGCCGCCTGAACTGATGTTTTGACAGTCCCACACAACAAAAACACAGGAAAAGGAGCAAGAATTCACAGAGATCCAACTACGAATTCGGCAAGGAGGGTCTCTCGTGCAGAAGGCAGCAGGTTTTCCACTCAACGGCGAAACGTGAACATCTCACGAGGACTGGTCGACGGATCACAGCTGGCGTGATCTTTGGCTGGCGGCCGGGGAGCAGCGACCACTTTTTAGCAGCGTTAATCCTCATCAGCGCGTCAGAAAGAAAAAAAAGTGAGCGAGCAGCACTGACTCCTCAGCAGTCAGCAGTGCAGAAAGCAGAAGACGCAGCGCAGCAATAATTCAGGTAATGCAAGAGAAAATACGGCCGAGGCCGATACAGTGGTAATTTGAAAAAGCGTGCCGGAAAAGGTAAAGCTGTGCATCCTTGAAACGAGACAGGCAGGATCTTCCAGTGGAAAGAACGAACGTGAGCGGCGATGCTGAACAGCCGAAGTGATCCTTGATGAACAGATGGATTGAGAAGAGCAGGGAGTTGAGAGGACACGGAAATGGAAAGGCGTTACTGCGGATGAACAGATTGCTTGTTGCGAGTGCGACCAGTGAAGCATGCAGTGACTAACTCGAATCAGAGAGCGTTGAATTTGGCAAGGAAAAAAAATGAAACCGAGAGGGGATAATCAGTGGAGTGGGAGAAATTGGCGGGAGGTGTACCTGCTGCACTGCTGGCAGAAGCGCATCTCGCGGCCGGCGACGACGACGACGGGGGTCTTGGAGTGCGCCTCGCACACCTTGTGCCGCCGGTGGTAGTCGCGGCACTTGCTCAGGTCCGCCTTGCACCCGTCCACCGCGCACGACGGGCACTGCTGCCCCGCGCCGCCGCCGCTGCCGCCAGCCGGGCGTGGCCGCTTCGCCGCGCCTGTCCCGGGCGACGACGACGACGCCGGCGCCGGCGCCTTCCCGGACGCGGGCTCCCTGCGGCGGTCCGCGGCCAGCGCCGCGCCGCCGTGGCCGAGCTCGCACTCGCCCAGCCCGCCGAGCTTGAGGTCCACCGAGCACTCCGCCCGCCCGCCGGGCCCGGCCGGCGCCGCATTCACGTGCGCGCCGGACGGCCCCGCCGCCGCGGCGGCGGCGCTCGCGTCGTGCTCCAGCTCGGCGAGGTCCCACGCGGCAGGCGCCTTGAGATCCCAGTCCATGGCGACCGCCGCCGCCGCCGACCTCTCCTCTGCCGCCTCCCCGGTCAGGCGGTCAGCTCGGCTCGCCGCCGCCTAGGTTGCCAGCTGCTGCCGACCTAAGCTAGCTTCACGCGCACGCACTCAGGTCGCTATTTCGGGATGGCGCGTTCGGCTTCCCTCCTCCGCGGCCGGCCTGTCCCTCTCATTCCGCGGGCGTTTTCTTGCAAGCAGGGAGCATCCAACTGTAGCAGCAAACAGTACTGGATCTACGCCGGCCAACTGGTGTACCAAACGAGCTGCAGTGCGAAATTGCAAATGCAACAATGGAGGGTAGAGAGGAGCTGGTAGCTTATCGAGACTCGAGAGTGACCGAAGTGAGGGGTGGTGGTGGTGGTGGTGAGGAGAAATGGAAGGTGCGGCGCAAAGATAGCAACCAACAAAGATTTGCAGCAACAAAAAGCGAGGCCCGAGAGGCCAGGAACTGGCGGAGCAGTCAGTACTTGCAGAGACAACTGGAACTGTAGCAAGGGAGTGTGTGCATGGAAGGGAGAGTAGAGAGAGAGAGAGAGGAGGGCATCGCAGTCGCAGTGAGTGATGGCATTATTACATGGCCCCTCCCTCTGTGCCACTGTGGGGTTGCAACCTTTCCATCCCTGACAGGCATTCTAAAGGAGGAGGAGTCAATGGCAAGTGGGGCCCACCACTCCCCTCCATGTTCACACACTGCCATGCCACGCCACGGAGGAGGAGGAGAGGCTTGTGCGTGGTGTTGCGCCACAATTATTGGAGGTAGGGGTCTGTCTAGTCTAGCATGGGTTGAGAGAGATTTTTCTTTTCGCCTGTTATCACTCCAGGGCTTTACAGGATACTATTATGAGATTGCGAGTCACGATCATATAAAATTGTTCCAAGTGCCGTCTGATGAGGACAGGTTTATCAGCAACAAACAAGCCCCTCCTCCTCTTTAGCCCCCGGCAGCAGGTTAGAATAATCCCCACATCACAAAAGCTCATCTCATCACACACGCCAGCTGATTGATCGATCGTTTCCGTGTCTGGCAGCGTGCGAGCCACACATCGCTCCCTCCCTTCTGCCCCCACTACAAAAATCTCCCGGGTTTTCTATTGCCGAACTTGCACTTGCACCGCATTACCGTACTGCAAAGACATGTCCCTATAGTCCTAGTCTAGTGTTAGCGGCATTTTTTTTAGTACGGAAATGGTGTGTGGGGAGTTCATGCGAGCTTGTTGTGGCGCTGAAAAATATTTTTTTCTTTTTTGAAACGCTGAAAAATATTACTTTGGCGAGTACGAGAGGGGAAAGAAAAAGACGTACGGCTTGGTGTAATGGTGTGTTGGTTTGGTTTGGTACTTTGGCAAGGCGTGGATGGATGGGAGCGAGGAGGCAAGACCCTTGGAGTGACATGGCGCTTGTTTGTTTGCTCTTTTTAGCATTTGCTTGTACAGCTAGGCTTTGTGGCGGTGATGCTTTGTGGCGGTGATGGGCGACATTTTTGCAGGAAGTAGTGGTATGTAGTCATGGGAGCACGAACCTAGCTAGCGTCTGGCCATGTGATGCTACTACTCGCCTCGCCTGCCCCTGCACCAACTTTTTTTCCCCAGAAATGAAGATATCGCACGTGGCGGGATCGGAAAACGTACTGGAAGTCTGGAACCAGAGCGTGCCTCGCTTGCTTGCTTGCTTGAGGCTGAAACCCACCGCCGCCGGCCGAGTACGGTGACGGGCGCTGCAGGCTGCGCGCCCCCGGCCAGAAGAAAGCCGAGGAAGAATAAACCCGCCCATGCCCGCGCGTACGCGGCAACGGCGTTTAACTAGGCCACCGCGCCTTGGTTTCCCTTGCTCGAGCGAGCCGATTGGCCCGCGCGGAGGGAGCAGCGGACACGGGACGTCGCAGGTGAACGTGAACCCCACCACCGCTGCCTCGCTGGCTCGCACGCAGCTACCGACTACTTACGCGGACACGGCCGTAAATGGCGCCACAGGCAGCAGCTGGCCAAGCAGCTGCTGCTGTGGGCCGCGCGCGCCAGCGGCGACGAAACGCCGAGGCTGCTTGTGGCCGGAGCGCGCCAAGAAGCACGGGACAGGCAGGGCACGCAGGCGCGCCAGCCACCCACCCGAGACATTGCAGAATTGCAGATGCATACTCCCGGTGACGAGAGATTGCCTGCCCGTCGGCACGCACCTGCAGGCCCGGCTGCCATGGATTTGATTGGCCATTTCGTCAGCCTCCACGAGCACTCTGCTGCTGTAGCAAGTCGATTGCTTTTGGTGGCTTTCTACCTTGGATTCAGTGGTATGATGCCAACGGATCTCTATGTGCAAAAAACATGTACTGCTGGCCGGGACGTGCTTACTATGGCTCCTGTACACTACTTACTCTAGTGTCTTTTCGGTACCTTCGTACTGTTGCTAGCTAAATACTACTAATCAGTTGTTTGACAGAAACTGTGAGCAACTCTGTAGAATTCCTAGCTATAATTAAGCTCCAGCAAAACTGTGTAGACGCAGGAACCTTGCTTCCATGATCCAAAATGAAAAACCAACCAAACTGAATACGAGTATCAATTTTACCCGGCAAAGACAGTTAACACCGCACGCTGGCTGCAGCAGCTGACTTGCTTTGCGCGCGCTTTCGAATCAAGAAAAGACGCGGCTTGCACGAAATGCAGATCCACGGGTACCTGGTACTACTCTCGTACCTCAATGCCGGTCCTGATTAAGCGGTGGGCATTACATCATGTGATCCGTTCCAACATCAGGACAGTACTCAGCACCATCGCTTTTAACGACAAGTCCTTGCTACCTTTTCTGCTTACCACCAAAGCACATTATCTGCCGCTTTTGGGCGGCCAGCTTGTCAATATTTGCATGCCACGTGCGCGCGCGCGTATTATATATGCCGAGCAGATCTTATATTACTAGTAGAAACCAAGTGGTAAACTGTGCTAATGAGGAGGATCTGCACAACGAAACACATCGGCAAAATCTGCACTGGCTTAGCTTCTGACAGTGACCCCGATCGGTTTTCTTGATGCTGCTCGGAATTGAGCGGTTGAGACGACAGGTACTGCTCATTGAGATCGAAGTGATGTGATAAATCGGGCAAGCGTCTCTATCAACCGATGAATCTGCTGACTAGTGGATCTTCTTGCGTTCAGAAGTACAGTAGAGCGATCGAACTGCCGTCGAAGATTTCCGGTGCGTTTACATTGTGCAAGCATGGACCACGGACCACGGCAGGGTATTATCCTACTGTACTACTACGTGTTTCGTCGTGAAAGAAACGGAAGAGAGAAAAGCCTGCCATTTGAGATGAGGACTTGACTCTAAAATTTAAGATCCCGTTTAAGAACATTGCCACGTCTACTGCTAAACTTTATCTAAGGTGTGGTGGAGAATTTGATCGTTATTGTTGAACCATAAGTATATTGCCCACCTCTTCCCATCAGTTTAGGCTTTTGGGTGAGTTGGTTGGTGCATGCAACTTAACATGGTATCAGAGCCAGAGGTCTTAAGTTCAAGTCCTGGTGACCGCATATTCCACTGCGCCGCTCCTATTTCCACATTTGCGCCCACGAGACCTGCACGTGAGGGGGAGTGTTGAACCATAAGTATATTGCCCACCTCTTCCCATCAGTTTAGGCTTTTGGGTGAGTTGGTTGGTGCATGCAACTTAACAGTTATAACTTTGACAAAATCTATCATAAATGTGTCTATGACATGTGAACTACTCAGATGCTGAAAACCGTGACAACTGAAACTGTGCAATGAACCAAACAGCTGCAAAAGAAGTGTGGCAGATTATCGCTGCGAACTAAACATGCCGTAATAATCAAACTACAATTTAACTGTCGGCTGTCGCTGCGAACTGAAGAATTGTGGTATGTCTCTAAGTGTGTCTCTTCAGGAGCCAAGATTGAGACCGAAAGGAACCACACGTGTGTACATGCATACGATCTTTTTAAGCAAGACCGTACTACCCATCAAGCTGTCGACCGGCTAAAGTCGAACTTTAACACCTTCGTCAGTGCATGGAATGATGATCAAGCTGACGATTCTCTCAATCTTTGGCTTAGCTCCTAAAGATCTCGCGAATAGTGCCCGTGATTGTCGTCTTCCGGCGGCGGCCAGCCCCGCCCGGCCGAGCCTTCAATTCCCCTGTTGCGTCTCTGCCCCTCGAGCTCGCTGGCTGCTACAGCGCCGGGACAACGATGCTTCACTCGGTCTGTTTCTTTCGATCGAGCCCACACAAGCTTGATGCGACCGCGAGGAAGAGTACGTGCGCGTGCAGCTGATTCGCCAACCTGCCACTGAAGGAAAGTTTTGCTGGTTAATATGGCTTTCATCGTTCTCATATTCGGTTAGGAAAGCTAGCAGGTAGGGGTAGTACTGGCTAGTACTAGACCGATTTAATGTGACCGTGATTGGTTGTTGTCATCTGAGATTCATTCCTAGCCCTATGTACAGCCTGGTCTTTGTATATATTTTATTTTGTATACAAGATGATGCGTAAACTTTATCGAATTGTGTCACATAGCTGCACAAACTTCAACAGTAGTTTTTGCAATTCTCGTCAATTTCTCGAACTATTTAAGGGTGCGTCACAAATCCATACTCTTCCCACAAGGCTCTGAAGTGGAAATGTGTATGGCTTAAAGATGGACGTGACCTCCACATATACTTCATTCGTCTCAAAATGTAAGAATTTTTAAAGCTCAAATTTTGTACCAAACTGTAATAAGTAGTAATGACTGGAAAAAACTTGTGGTGGTATGTGTGCACTCCAATTTGTTTGGCACGACCTGTCGATCGAATGAAACATTGCTAGCAAACCACTCAAAGAAATTATAGCATCTGATTCCTTTTATTTGAAATGACATAAGAAATTGTAGCTAAAGCACGTGTCACCTAGAGACTATATCAGCATCGTAAACATTTTAGTATTTCGGTGAGAGTAAGATCAAGTGGGAACTTACTTTTCAACTTGCAGGTACAAAACAGATTAATTAAAAGCTAGAGATATCAATGAAGAGAAGAGAGTACATTAAACTAATAAATCGTTTTTTACTAAGCAAGGACGGTTTGATGCAGATCGAACTGGTCCAGATCTGTTTCGCCAGCACGCACCTGCAACTTAATGCACCAACAAATATTACATCAAGAAACCAGTTAAGATAGAGTAACTGTGTAGTACAAAGTTGAAGAAAGTAAATCATAAAATCTCTTGTCAATATATCAGGGAAGGTTGAGCGATGGATCCAACACGGGCGGACGAGGTGGAAACGACGGTTAACAGTTAGCACTATGTACTCCATCTTTGTAACTTTAAGTGTCATTCTAGGATTATCTAGTTTTTTTTTTTTTCAAAATAAGTGTCATTCTCACTTCTCGATGCAGGTGCTCCTTCACTGGTCATCGTTTTTCAGCGTGCTCTCTATTTTTCATCTCTTTTTAAGAGGTTAAAATGACACACTTGTATTTTGATACAGAAGAAGTACTTACGTTACCGAGCTAGGACGGCAGGTGTGGTCCTGCTGCTAGCAGCAAAAGGATAAGCGTGGGCCGGTTGCTATACAAGAAGGGTAGGTGTGGTTACTGTGCATGCTGTTGGTGCAAATCTACCTAGCCATGCATCATGCCGTACCAGCTTATTGCAACTAGTAAAATCGTGGTACAAATGAAGGTGGAAAATGCTACTCCACTATGGCTGAACTAAAAAGGGCCACGCTGACACTGCTGGGCGTAATCGTGTACCAGCACCGAACCATAACGTATATGGTACTACGCCGAAGCTCTGCATGTAAACGAACTCGATCGAGAACGATACTATGCGCGCACGGCATGCATGGGCAGCACAGCAGAATCCCGTTATGCAACGATGCATAGACCGTTTCGGCGCCCCGGGAGCATATGCAGTTGCACGATGGTGTACGTCACAGCTAGCGGAGATGCCATGTAGTACGAACGCGAGCGGTCGCTGGACGCCTGGACCACGTACGTACAGCTCACACAATCATACAGCACTCAAACGCGTGCGCGTACGCGCACTGTTCTCGGGTCGAACCCGGTCGGTAAACGTACGCACTCCCGGATCTCTGGTACTGCATGCTAGGCCGTAGCCTGGTCACCCTGGTGCGCGCCGTATCTGGACGCGCGCCGCACCGTACGTACGCACGAACGCGAGTACGCCACATGGTGTGCTATAGCTGATGCATGCGTCCTTACGCGCGCCTGCCCACGGAAGTTACCGTTCTCTCGTCGTTTTCCTTCCCGGCGCATGCATGCATGCCGGCCCGGTGCGCGCCATGGTCCATGCCCTATGCGACGTACGTACGGCCTCCATCCACTCCATGCGCACGTGAGGCGGCCAGAGGAGGGTGGCGCCCCGACCGGCCCACGCCTATACGACACGACGCCACGATGGCTTGGCAGGGGATCGGAGCGGGCGGCTGGCTAGCTCGTGGTCGTGGTTGCTGAATTCGAACGTGCGTGCCTCGCGAACGGCCGGCTAGCCGGTCCAGTCCAGAGCCGAGCGCGCGCGCGTCCATGCATGCATGTGGTGCCTGGTCCAGTGTGGATCCATCGATCGCCTCGATCTGTTCTCTTGTGCCGCGACATGGGAGGGAATGGATCGAGCTGTGCGTGCCAAGGCGGCCTGGTCCACGCGCGTGCACGGGGCACCCTCACCTCGTACGTGTGTATCGGGTCACCACACACACATGGCCGGCCGGGAAACCCGCAAGAGCCTGCTGCGGTCCAGTACGGCCGGCGGCCGTGGCTGGCGTCCCGGTCCCTCGGACGGAGCCGGCAAGCGAAACTGCAGAATTGGCCTTGCTTTACCGGACCGAACAAATCGTCCTCTGATAACGAAACGGCAACGTACCTGTGCGAAAAATCTCACAACTCCAAACTTAGCACACTTGGTCCGGGACAGCGTCGGTATGATCAGGTACTACTACTACGTACTCTACTCCTACATACCATACCAGTTGTTCGCGCGATAAAACCCGATGTAAAGAGAAGAGAGCTGCACGTACGCGCACGGTAGTAATAGTAGATCCGTCTCATTACTCGGAGACGTGCAAGTACAGGGGCAGCGGTTGCATTCGGTCGGGGATCCACCGATCGAACGCTGTTGCGGTTCAATGCGCGCGCGCTCCTGCTGGCTGCCTGCTTCAATGCCCTGGTGGCCACGGCTTCTGTTCGGGAGGAGTAATGAACAAAAGGTTCGGTTTCCTTCTGGACCACCGCCATAGAAGCACCCTCTCCTTTGCTTCTCGCCTCTGTTTGTTTGTGTTTGGTTGAGTAAATTCAATTCATAAAAGGGCAGATATTAATTAACCTAATTAGCAGGAGTAAATGAGGGCGCATTACATGAACGGTGAAAAGCGATCGAGAGTGACGGATGGATGTACCTTCCGTGCCTGCGCGGGCACTGCGTGCTTTTTATTGTCTCTGCATGCACGGCTGCATGTGCACCGCTGCCGTCCCGTCGATAATGATCTCCTCTGTCCGAGAGGTATTACTGCTCGAGGTTAAATCGCACTTGCATTCTGGATACGATTCCCATGCTCTGTACGTACGGGCAGTGGTACGTGTACGTGGTGTGTACGGCGACGAGGCTCTGCGTGTCATTCCGCAAGGCAGATGCACCGTGTTCTGCCCTCGTTTGTCGTCGAACAGGAGCTGCACCGAGGCGAGGCTCTGCATGCCGTCGAACTGGAGAAGAAGGGGTGGTTTGGTGCCCCTGGTGCGTGAGCCGCGGCGAGAGGTGTTGGCCCCAGGCCCGCTTCATCCATGCCATTGGTCCAGGAGGAAGGAAAGTTAGGCTCGCTCGAGCTGGGCCTGATTTGTTCTTGGCAGTATGGTTCCAGAACTGCACTGCGATTTGTTCTTGGCAAGTCATCAGTCCACGCTCCGCGTCCCAGAAAGATTCACTGGCAGCCGCAGTAGCAGTGCATCAGCATATCAGCTCACCAAACGCCAAAAGAGCAGGAGCACGGTTGTTACCAAAAAGAAAAAAAGAGCATTTCCCATCCTCCCCGAAGGATAAAAGTACGGGGTTCAGTTTCAGCTTGCAATACGGCTATACGACCTGAGAGTGCTCAGATTCTACAAGAGTACAAGACACGACGATACAGGTATATACACAAGCCGTTGGCCACTTCCTTTACACTGTTCTGCACTTCTGCCTGAACCTCCATAAACCCAACTCTCACCGTTTCCACAAGAATGAACTGTGATAACAAACGCTGCAGAAATGACTCCAAGTATAGCTGACGCTGGATTAATCCTAGTTACAATGGTTTGCATATTTATACTATCCTGCTGTCCGTATTCATCGGTTATACTAACATTCTACAGTCAGGACAACATGCTTGAGCAGGGGTACTGCAAACTTATACCCAGCCAGCCAGAGCCAGCCTCTCAGGCGAAAGTAAGCTTCAAGCAGCTTTGAAAGCCAACATCGATTCTCCCTCATGTTCTGTATCTTCTTCTGTTACCATCCAATCGAGCTTTGGACCCTAGAGCACGAGAAAAATGGTAAGTGCATGCATGTACGAGAATGAATTTGCAGGATCCCTTTTGTTAACAGGACAGTGGTGGACTAAATATATAAATAAATGATACAAATACAAAATATGATAAATAAAACACCAAGAGGTGACAGTGACAAACACGCATACAAGAGGTTTATAACATATTCAGATCTAACTTTCAGACATTTTCAGCACACTGCTATAATATCTGATTCAGCACTACAAACCTAAGTTTTCCCGTGTATTTATTTTCGTCAGTCACTGAGACATGTACATATTAAAGAATGAACAAGCAAAAGGCCCAACATGTAGAACAGCTACCTTTCCTTGACGAATTATAGTAGGATAAGTTCCCGTCATGTCTACGACAGTGGAAGGGTCAGCGATTCTAACACCACCGTCAACAATGAAATCTAGGCCCTGAAAAAGAGAAAGATCAAAGGATATCATGCCCAAGCCATCTTAAGGACCTAGTATACGGCCATACATTAAGCAATAGAGCGAATGGCTGGCTACTAGAGCATATAGCTGGTTACTATTCCAGAGAGGTTTAACTGGCCACTTACTGCAATCCATTACAAATTTTTATGCATTCATAAAATAAACGTAACCTCTAGCAGTAGCTATAATATGCTGCTTAATGTATTTCCGTAAGCCTGAGTGGTTGGTACTCTACTACATACAGGTAATTGTTTAATATTTATTAACGACAATGCATGACACAGCAATAGATGCAAAGATGCATCAAATGGAACCTTTGCTCGGTAACATTCTCTCAACTTCTGCATTTTCAAAGTTTTTTTTTAAAAAAAAACTTCTGCATTTGCACATGAGACGGTGAGACTAATGGATGGCAATGTGACAGATACATGATGTCTTTCTATAAGAGAAGTGGGAAACAAGAAACTGAGCTATATTCTTTATTCCTAGTGAGATGTATTCTTTATTCCTTGTTAATATAATAGCAGGCAGCTCTCCTGCCGGTTCTTGGAAAAATAAGAGAAGTGGAATTTGGTATTGATACAAAAGAAAGTTCTTCAAGTGAGATTAAAACACAGAGTTTCAGGTGTAGCAGCAATATACCAGTGGCTCATAAATATCAGCTATGATTACTGGATCAAGTATCCATTCATCCTCTGACAGATATTTAACACTGTAAGGAAAGGAAATGGAAAAGGAAAAATTATAATACTTGAAATGACAGGATGACAAAGCGATTCATACTATTCTACTCAATCACAACCAAATCCCTTACAATACTAGCAATCTACTAGGAAAGATATCGTTTTCCTTTATCAGAAAAAGATGATCAACAGATACAAAGCTCTTCATATTTCAAATAAAAATACACTTTTTATGCAGTTGAACTAGAATATAAAGAGAGACCCATGCAGCATATATGCAAACTATTGAAATATGCAAGCACAGCATTAAGTACATCCTCTGAACTGTTTGCTGGAACTGTCATTTGATAATGCAGTAGAACATGCATTTGCAATCCTAATTGACCACAAACTGAAGCATTACCACGAGCAGAATGTAAAGCAAGCAGAAAATAGAGTTACACTTCAAACCTTGTGCAGATCAAAGGTGCATCCAGATTCTGCAATATTGCCTGGCAAATGGGATCGTCTGGAATTCGAACACCAACCTGTTTCCTTTTGGCATACCTTGTGGACCTCCCATGCTTTATGCATTGTTTGGGGAATTGCTTGGTTGCAGGTAAAATAAAGGTGTACTGTTCACAGTTGAAATAATCAGTTAACTGCGAAGTAATCAAGTACAAACGGCAGAACAAGATGAAGAGGAGGGTATACTTACAGGACCAGGTAGTGCACGCTTGACAGCGCGGAAAATGTTAGCTTGCCCTTGGTTGGTTCCTCGAGGAAATCCTGTTGTGTAGGTATCGATGTCACTTAGAGAGCGGCACATTATGCTGAGGGGCTGCAGAATTCAGATCTAGTATAAGCACATGGTGCATACGCAGAGTCAACTTCATAGCAAAGTATTTTACAGCCCTGCTAATCTTGCCTTTGAATCTCCGATGCCTTTCAGCCTGCATCAATAACAAACATACAGTTTTCAATTCAAGTTCAGAAAACCTTAGTTCAGGGCGACATAGAAAGAATTGAAGTCACATCAGTCAGCATGCCAAAACTGATCAAAGCAACAAATTTACCTGCGAAGGCGCTCAATTGAGTCGTTGTTACTCAGATCACAGACGATTGAGTAGCTGTCAAAAGTAAGATTTTTCATATTATTTGTGTTCAACAGGGCATCGTATAAAATAGGAGACTTGAAAAATATTTAAAATATAGTTATATATTGATATTAAAATTGGTTACATTATATCGCTATGAAGTTGGTCAAACAAACCCAACCAATCAAATAGGACAAGAGAACAAATGTTATTTATCATTATAATCATCTAAGCATATGTGCAAAACAGTTTTCTAAGTTCAAATTCCTTGGAAACAAAAACATCCAGCCACCAGTTGCACATAAGTAATTCATGTATGCTCCGCTGTTGCCTATAATTAGACAATACAGAAGATTATGTGTTCATGAACTAACGAGAGCAAGCGCACCAAGCCATCAGCTGCAATGCAAAACACATTCAGCGTGCACAATTCACCTTAATAGAACGCTAGACAATGGCACACTCTCCGTACATACAAGTTTGGGTAGTTCCAAACACTGAAATGAAAGAGACCAAGAGAAGAGACGAACAGCCTACACGGTGTCAGTAGGGATTATCCCGACGCCGCCGCGGTGGATGAGGTCGATGACAGGGTCCAGCTTCCAGAAGTCCTCGCCGGAGGGCTCCACCTGCACCCGCAGCATCCCCGCATCCCCTCTCTTCGCACGCGTGCGGGCAGCGAGCAGGCAAAAAAAAAACGCTCTTAGTACCGTTAATTGGCGATAAGAAAACGCATTGAAGGCAGAAAGTACCGTGAACTGGCGCTCGGCGGCGTACTTGAGGCGCTTGGGGTTGCGCTTGTGGAGGGCAACGATGGTGGAGGAGGAGGCGCGGAGACGGAGGCGTCCGGGCGGAAGCGGAGGCTGATGGGAGGGGAGGCGGAACGAGTACGGGGACGGGGAGACCGCGCGGCAGAAAGAGAACCGTGAGAAGGAGGCCGCGGTGGCGGGGTCGGCGGCGGCCATGGAAGGTGCTGGCTGCTGAGGTCGGAAGGGTGACTGGAAAGAGATGAATCGTGATCCGCCACACAATATCGAGCACTGCAAAGTGCACACGCATACGATTTATATTTGTTAGTAGAAAATTACAGCCAAGAACATCAGTAATAATAGCTAAAATTGGGTGGTTTCGTATCTATATATCTATATAGATGTAACTCACTTAGCGTAGTTATTACTATAAAGCTGCTCTCACGTTGAACCATATCAACTGAAAAACTTCAGCCATCAGATCATAGTCTACAAAGTATCAAGTCCGTCAGATCATAATCCCCATGCACTCTTTCTTTGCTTGGTGTAATAATTGGCTACATAAAACTTCCGCCACTATAGTCCTATTTTATTTCGTGCCTCACCACTATTAATAACCACCATCACCCCGGTATAATCAAGATATTACTGCCACTGATGGAATTAATCATCCACTAATTGCTCTTTGCTAAGTTACTCCGTAGGACCATTTCCTATATAAAGGACCAAGTGTCCTCACAGTTCATGTGAACTTTTCAACATCTTTGAGAGTCACACCAAACACGAACAATGCTCTCGAGTCCAGTCCCAAAACCATATACACTCTTCTCAATGAGCATGTTCTGATTTTAATGCTGTGATTGGATTGTGGGTCTTTTCCTTGTTGATCAGTCGCAAGTACGTGTGTGATCGAGTGATTCTACGTGTGTGATTTTCCCGAGGATGCCATCTCAAGGTATATTGATTGGGCTCACATATTCATATTCAATGCTTACTGACTAATTATGAAATTTAATATGATTAGTGTGTGCGATATAATAAGAGGTAAAAAGAAAAACACAGGGTTGCCAGAAGAAGCAAAACCTCTGAGGATATTTGATAATTGATTTTAGTTGTATAGATTGTTCCTCCCTGTACACTTTTCTTAACATCACAAGGAAATGAAATTACATCAACTCAATTTACTCAACACAACCAATATTAGATAGTTTACCAAATTCATTCCATTACTTTTTTTTCCTATGCATCTCTGCAATTCTCTCTCGATAGTAAATAGAAACATCAATGTGTGCCACAACGTCTAGAGTCAGGTAACACTAACATGGAAATTTGTCAACATACACCTGTTTGTTTATGGTGCAAAATGATTCAAAAATTTTCATCATTCTGAGCGTCAATTCAAACACCATATTTATCTTTCTATCAGTAAAAATGTGGATTCCCATTGATCATTCAATCTAACTTATTCAAGCCAGTCAATCTCTTTAATTTCCCTTTTATGCAATTATGCTCATTGTTCATTGTCCCGCAGCAACGCGCGCGGTTTTCACCTAGTGTCAATATAATTGAAGGGACCAAAACACGCGTTCAGAATAAAATTGAGTAAGAACCTGGACATTTTCTTTCAATCTTGGTGTTCAGATTAGAGCCTTTGACAGAAAATTGATCAGCCTCGATAATACTCCTAATTCATAATATTTATAATGTCATGGAGAAATTTAAATTGACAAATTTTTAAATGTGAATTTTGACAATCGACGTGTCTCTAACAAGTGGATCCACGTGTGACCATGAGAATAGCAAAATTTTAATTCCTACCATTTTGTTTTTTGCGATGGATAATTCATAACATTTGCAATGGCGTAAAAAACACACACCATATTTTATTTCATTTTATATATTGTAGTTGTTGATCAATTCACGAGGATGTTGAAATTCTTCTAACAATCAAAATATCAAAGAAATCTTTGTTGCTAACACATGGCATGGATCACGGTGATCACTAGTAACAAACTCGTGAAAATGACTATAACACTATACAATAATTGTTTGTACTAGTGACGGAATCATTCTCCACTTTCTATACGAGAAGGAGAAGAGGAATGAGATGGAATGGAGTGGGAAATCATGGGGGAGAGGGGCCTCAGCCCCCCCCCCCCCCCCCCCCCCCCTCCTTTTCGCATGATTTCTTTTGCCTTGCTATACACATAATTTGTGTGTCAGTTCTACATATACAGATCCGACAATGCTTGATGTAACTATGACACTAGAGTGAGTGGGTTGTTAAAGTAGTCATCGTTAAACTCTAATAGAGATTGTGAAAAGGCCTGTAGCCTAGTGGTTACAAGAGCCTCAGTAGCACCTGAGGTCCTGGGTTCGACTCCTCATGTGAGCGAATTTTCGAGAATTTAACGGCTTTGTGTGTTCAGTGGGAGGCGACGTGGCCATTGACAGCGAGGCGCCAGTGGTGTCGGCGTTTAGTAACCGGCCGACGAGTAGATTTGTGCGCAGCTCGACGGCGATCAGAATGTTTGTGTTTGATGCAGTGGGTTATACTGGTTCAGGCCAGAAAAGCCATACGTCCAGTTCGTGGTGTTGCTCGTGTTGCTCGTAGTAAGGGTTACAAGCTGTGGCGAGAGAGGGATTCGCTCCCAAGTCTCTGTTTCTACGTTATGTGTGTGTGCGTGTGTGTGAGAAAAGGAGCTTTCTGCCAGCCAAAAAGAACTCTCCCTTTTGGTGAGAAAAGAGCTCTCCCCTTTGGTGAAAAAAGAGCTCTCTTCTTTCCCCCGGGCCCAATCCTCCCTCTTATAAGTCAAGGGTGAACGGTTACAGATGGAGGAAAGAAGAAAAAGAAAAGAAAGTAAAGATGGGCTGAAAGGCGGTGGAGATGGAGTCGGTCCGTCTTCGCTGGTTCTGGTGTTTTCCGCCTCAATCTACGCGCCAGGTGGTGTGATGACGTCGTCCGTGTCTTATCTGGGCGCTGTGGAGCGCCCATTCCCTGATCCGCACTGTTATTCACTGTTGGTGCGCTGTTGGTACCTGTGGAGTTGGGTGACGGTCATTCCGCGCACAGTTACTACTGTGTTGCGTACTTGGTGCATGCATTCGCCGTTCCACGCCTGATCCGGATGCGACGCCCCCACTCCGCCGTACGTCAGGCATAGTGCTCCTTCGTACCGTCCAGGAGTGGATATGGAGCGTCTTCTTATCCGAAACTGGCCGGCCGTACGCCTGAATTTGACCCATGCACCTGCGCCGCTCCCGAACTCACTTCCCGGCCGGAGTGGTCGGGTTTGCTTCGGGTCGAGGCCCTCCGCCGATCCCGACCACTGCCGGGGCACATGGACGGCGAACGGCGGCTGGCCGGTGTTTGGTCGGAGGAGTCGCTCGACTCCGTGGCGCCCGGCTCCCGCCGCGGGGAGTCGGGTTCGCTGCCACGTCCGTGCCGGGCTCCTTTTATGCTGGACCAATCACAGTCCTGGGTGGAGGGCCGTGCCCATGCAGCCATGTGTGCCCGGGCCTTTAGCAGGCCGTGAGGAACGGAGGTTTTTGTGGGCCAAAGGCCGTTGCTGCGTCCTTCGCCCAACGGGGGCCACCACACGGGCGCAGCTTTCCGTCGCTCAGTCTTATGCAAGGCCTTTGGGTCTCGGTTAGCTTCCGTGTATTGATACTCCATATGTATACTGTATAGGGTACCTAGAAAATGGGTACCCGACAGTAGCCCCCGAGTCCTGACGCGAGCGCCGTGCTGTCGTCGGGACTGGTGCGGCTGCCGGACGTGGCCATTCACTTCGCCGGCGGGTGCGCGCGAGCGCACCCGCCTGGTGTAGCCCCCGAGGCTGGGAGCTAGTTGAAGACTAGCTTCCAGGCTTTTCTCAAGCTTTCTCGGTGTGACGTTGCACTTGCAGCGGGCTGTGTCGTTTGCCCGTAGCCGCGATGACCGAGCCCCCGGGCCTCCTCTTATGTCCGAGGGGGGAGTGCACTAATCCGGCGGGTAAACTGGTGCCCGGCGGATTTCTCCCTGACCTTACCCAGAGGGCGCGGCCGCCGAAGCCTGCAGCCCACGGGCCGACTGTGGTGGGATTCCGCTTTTCCTTCGCTTATCGCGTTGTGTTGGGCTTATCCACATGGCGTCAATGCGGCAGGGTAGTGCTCTTTGGCTTCCGCAGCCGTCTCCCTATGCACCCAGCTCATGCTAGACCGCGCGACGCGCCTATAAATAGGGCCGCATCCTTGGCCTGGTTTTTCCGAACTCATCATGTCTAAGCGCCAGAAATCTCGTTCACGCAAGGGAGGCTCAAAGGGAGGAGAAGGAGGAGAGGACGTCGTACCCTCTACCCCTGCTTCGCGCCTTTTGCCTCCTCCACCCCCAAGCACCTGCCAAGATCTGGTTCCGGTGGTTGAGGCGGTTCCGCTCGCGGTGGTGCCTCCAGATCCGGTAGCCGGGAGCTCGGCGCCCGAGTCGGAGAAGCCTGAGGTCATCATCCTTTCCTCCGACGAGGGAGGAGACGATGCCCCGAGCCCAACGACCCAGGCCGGCCGTCGACGTTCGACCGGTGCTCGCCGGCGCCATCGCAGGTTTTCGTCCTGCTTTGGCGTAGCCCACCGGACTCGGAGTCATTCCCGCGAGGATTAGACGGGCTTCCGTCAACCCTTGGCGTCGTAGGAGTCGCTCCTGCGAGGATTACGTGGCCTTGGATTGAGCACCGCCACCCTCGAGGTGGAGTCCTCGGCGCCGACATACTGGTTCCACTCACTCATAGGAGTTTTTGCTGCGGGTGGATCCAATACGGGCCTCTAGGCCTGCTTATCCGGCCACTTGTGGCCAATCCATGGATTCATGGGACTAATGTAATCTCCTTCCCCGTTAACGATCTTTCGATCAGCTTTGTACACAGAAAACCATGAAATAAAGAGGCTTATTTAGACTTGTTTTAGTTTGTGATGCGACCACGCTGTTGGTCTCTTGTGCGAATACGTGCCTTCGAGCCCCCGATCGTTCCGGGGGTCCGGCCGAAGACGGTTTCGACTTTGTTCGTTTGTCCTTCCGCATCCTGTCGGGAGGATGGAGGATCGGGGCCGTCCGCGCCATTCCTTGATGGTTCGATGGGCGGTGCCATTTGAGTTGCAAACGGGTTTGTTCGAGTGGCACCCCGGTTTGCCCTTAGCGGGGACCCGGTTGAGACCAGCGGGGGTCAGTGCCATATGCGGGAGATTGTCCCATTTAGTTTCCGAGTCCGTTCGACCGGTCTCGGCGGCTCGTTGCCAGCTCTCAATGAGCAAACCATGGGCTTAATTCGTCCTCCGACTCGGACGTATTCGACAGGGGCCCATACGCTTCGCGCATACGGGTACTGGCCGCTGGTGCCCCCCTTTGATTACCCCTTACTCTTGTTTGGCCCAGAGCGGCCGTCGAACCCAACGCTGGGCCAGCCTACGAACTCTTGGGCCGGGAATGGGCCGTCGGAGCGTTTACAGCTTTTACCTGGGGGCCCAAACCGGCTTCCTTACCAGTTGGGCCCGTGAGGCGTCGGACACGAGGCGTCGCGTCGCTTTGCCGGCGCGGATCTAGAGGCGCGGCGTTTGGACGAGATGCATAGAAGAGGCGTGCGTTTTCTCCACCTGCATACGTCAGGGCGGAGGAAAACGAAGGGACGCGAGATTTAAGGCGGGAAACGGCACCGCGTCGGTCCGGCGCGTATAAATAGGCCATACCTATCCGGGGAGTCTTCTCGCATACTTCATCGCCCGTTACTGTTCGCCTTTCTTCTCTCTTTGCAATCGCCTTTGATTCCCCTCGCTCCGTGTTGGCGGTCGTTAAACCATGATTTGACCGCCACCCTACCGGTAAATAAATGCATAACACCAAGATTTTGTGCATAGTAGATAGGAATAATGCTACTCCACAAGTTTTGGTGAGTATTTGGATGCAGGAGTGAATAATGGAGAAAAGTGGGCCCAGCCAGGGAATTTCCCTGGCCGGCCGGCCCCACCCTAGGCCGGCCGGCCCCACCTGGTGGCCGCAGGCCCCGGGCTTCCTCCAGTGGGCTGGAAACTAATCCACAATGTAGAATCAAGAGCCCGTTCAGAAGAATTCCACCGACGTTCTAGAAGGTGGGCTGTTTGGGCCTCAACTTGGCCCTCACTCCTCTTCTGCCGCCCCACGAAGCCACCGACTGGACAACCGTCATCAGGAGCAAATCTGGAGCGTCCAGGATCGAGGCGGTGGCGAACCGCCACAATGGGTGGCCGGCCGGCCCCCCTACTTGGCCGGCCGGCCTACCTTGGCAGGCCCGGCTCTCCAGCTTCGGCCATATATCTTCCACCGCCATGGAGAAGCTATAAATAGAGGTGGCCGGCTCCATTTCAACTCGCACCATCACACTTGAGAAGAGAAGATCCAATGTAGGGTCACGCTCTTTCTCATGGAAGATCATTCCACTTGTGTAGTTTAGAGTAGGCTAGTTGGTCATGGGAGTTAGAGTAGAAGTGAGAGCTTCCCTCGGAGTTCCGGAGTTTTCTTCGGATATTGGGTAAAGCTCTCTTGTATCTTTTCTTTTTGATATTAGTTAATATAATTATTTTTCCTATTTATTTATTTTCTTATTTATTTATTTTAGTTTTTCTTTTAGTTTACATTTATTTATTTAAGTGATAATTATAGAGAAATTCTTGTGTTGGTTCCACGTCTGTGTATGATAGGTCTATCTGCATGGGTTGTTTGCACCTTAAATGCTTACACAATCCACATAGATTTGTTATGCATGGTTGGCTTGCTCTTTTACGTTGGAGTAAGTTATCTAGGATAGTTGCTTGTATGGTTCAAGGAATTATTCCTAGGCGTGAGTGTGCACCCAACCCCACGGAGGATGGTAGCCGCGAGTGTATGTGACAGCTACACCAGTCTCTGTAATCCACCACGTCCGGGTTGGACAGGTAGGGCCTAGACGCGGTCCGTTGCCTGGATACGTTGAACTTAGTTTCCGAGTTGCGTGTCTTGGCGGCGCCCGTGCCCCGATGCACTTGAATGTATCTGTAATGAAAGCTTAAGTAAATAGTTGTAACCCCTAGGCGGATACCCTTCTTCTCGTTGTCCTCCCAGTTGACTAGTACTATCTCTTTATCTTCATATGGAATCCTTATGTGTGTTTGCCACCCTATCATCACTCATCTTTACCCCTGCTTTGGTTTAGTTTGCAAGTTATAAATAATAGATGTTTCTTTGTCAATTCACGATATTCTTATCCCTGCTTCCCTGTGGAAAATATAAATACGATAACCTTGGAATACTCCCGGGTGAAATGCTACAATGGTGTTCCGTGCGCTTGCGGAAATTGAATTTAATCTTTTTGCGTAAGAAACGCCAACAAGCATTTCTGGCGCCGTTGCCGGGGAAGCAATGGTTTAAGATATCTTTGATTGACATCGACTATCTGTTATGTCAATTTGCTACTAGACTAAGCATCCATCTGCATTTTGTTTGAGCATATCACCATCACATTTGCATTGTTCAATCCATCTGCATATTTAATTCCCCTCCATCCCACCCCGCTGCATTTTAAAAAAAAAAAACCTGAGTGCCCAATCATAGGCCTCGGGCTTTCAAAAAAAAAAAGAAAAAAAAAGAAAGAGAACCCGAGCGCCCAATCATAGGCGTAGGGATTTTGAAAAAAAAAAACCCGAGTGCCCAATCATAGGCCAGGGATTTTGCAAGAAAGGCTGGATTTTTATGACAGGAAGAAGGAAACGTATGTGGCGGATCCAAGATGTTCAATGCAGAAATCTAAAAGCTTAGCCTTGCATTCGATTGCAAAGGCTAAGCTTGGGGAGGAACCGCCAGGTAAGCACCTTATTTCTTTCTTGTTTTCCTTGTCATATACCCTCTCCTTTCGAAAAAAAATAAATAAAATAAAAATAATATATATATATAATATATATAAAAAAATGCTGCCTGAATCGTTCAATGCTTTGTGAATGCAAAGATTCTTTGAGTTGCTCTCTGATGAAAATATGCTGCAAATCTTTTTGACCATACCCTTGCTTTTGAAATCCTTTTATTTGTATGGGTATTGGTTGAGTTGTTAGTCATAAATCAATCGCCTGCGTCTCTTTCTGTTGGTTGGGTGAAGATCACTTCTGTGCCTCTGTTCTCCATTGAGATTATGCCCGGTGGCCGTTCAACCAACAGAAAAACACATACCTCTATGATGCTTTCATGACAGAAGGAGAGTATAGCGTCCTCTGCTCTCCTCACATAGTTGATTGAATTAGACATGGTGTCTAGGTTGATCAATGGAACTATAGAGATGTGTCGATTGTAGACGAATAGATTTGTACTAATCATTGCAGGGATCCTTGAGAGCAAACCAAGTACATCAGGCAACATGAAAGGCACATAATTCAAGAAGGAGATACCAACAAGGCGGACCCAGTGCTACCACATGAAAGATTTAATCGCTTAGCTTTGCACATAGTTGCAAGAGCTAAGCTTGGGGAGGGACCGCCAGGTGAGTACTTCCGTATACGATATTATACTCTTCTTGAATTGTGCCCTTTCTTAAAAAAAATTATATATATATATATATTATAAAAAAAAATATTAGGTTCTCGGCAAAGCCCAATAGGGGCTAGCCACCTGTATCACCCTCATTCTTTTTGCAGACACAAGAAGAATGGAGGAAGCGGCCTATTCAAGCTTAAGTCTTGCAAAGACTCACTACAAGAAATATAGCCTTCAATGACAATTGATCTTTGTCACAAAAATAAGATTTTATGTCATTTTGAACACTTTGTGACGATTGTGTGACGAATATGCATTTGTCATCTATCATGTGTTTAGGATCATGTTCTGTGATGAAAACATATGTTTTTGTCATAATCTTTGTGACGTTCATTCTGGCGTCACAAAGCAAAAAACGTCATAAAAATACAATCTGGCCCAGCAAAAATCCATGAACTAACAGGCCTTTCGTGGGCTAAGCCCAGTTACAGGCCTTTTGTATTTACAGCCTGTTTATAATTTTTTTAATAACAGGCCGTATTTCGTGTGGGCTGAATTCATATGGGCCCTGATTTCTTTTATGGCCTTTTTAGCAAATTTTTATGGGCCTTAATCTTTTCACATTTTCATCAATGTTCGTTTTTTTTAAGCCATTCGGGCCTAATTCATTTCCAGTAGCAACAATAGAGTCAACTCAGATAGCAGGCCAAGCCCATTTACATTGAACCAGATTGTGGGCCAAGCCTATTTACACAGCAATACAACCCATCAACCAAATACAGAGCCCATCAACATAAATACACATTCAGCTCACAATCACCAGAATGCACATACAGTCCTCAACCGTCACATTTCGACATAAAAGTCACCAAATATCAGCAGCATAGTACACAGCTAAAATGCAAGTTCTGGTCACCATGGTCACATCCAAATTACATAAATAGTTATGGTCACAGCCAAATCAAAATATCACCAGCACATAGTTATGGTCCAGCCAAAGTCATATGTGCAATTAGTGAGATAGATCCACAGTTTCCAGCATATTAGCAAATAACTTAGATGAAGCGGTGATGTTGTTAAGGGTGATGATTAACCTACACTTTGTTCAGGCCAAGGGCAGCACGCAAGACAGCAGTGGTTGCCTCATATTGCTTCCTCAACTCAGCCATCTCTTCCTGTTGTTTCTTTCTTGCTTCTTCCATCTCCTCCTGTTCTTTCTTTCTTGCTTGTGCCATCTCTTCCCGTTCCTTCTCTCTTGCAGCTTCAGCTTCCATCACCTTCTTGTCTAGGGCTTCAAATTTATCTCTAAGCTCTGCAGAGCGTTGCTTCTCTACCTCAACTTGAGCCTCAAGTTCATGTACACGCGGTTTGGAGCTTCTCTTGGGCACTGCTGTCTCAAGGCCAGCATTTCGAAGAAATGTTCTTGAAGGCAACACTTGTGCAACAGCTTCTGCAGGAGTCTTTGGTATCTCCCCGTCTGGTGCTGGTTCATCCACAATGGCCTTCATTTGCTCCTAACAATAGCAAGAAAACAAAATGAGACACATAAATATGGTTTACACTACAGTAATGCTACCACACTACAGTAATGCTACCAACACATAGCACTTTGTAGTTGGCTATTCAAAATAGGCTACACTAAAAATGTTATACACAGTTTGTAACTTGCACAGTTTACAATCATATAAAAAATTCTAATAGCCTACCTCACTATCATATTATTTATCAAAGCATGAAGTCTGCCAATTCATTTTCTTGTACTTTAGACGACAAGTTTTGTTTACATGCAGCAAGGTATAATGAGAACATAGAAGACTCCACATAATGACATATAAAAGAACAAATAACAGCATCATTTTCTGAAAATTGAAGTGAACATTTTGTTTATGTATGGCAACGACACACTTTGCATGTGCTTGAAAATGATTCTAGCTCTGTAAATTGAAGATTCCAAGTCAAGCACAGATCAAGATAGCTCACTATTCCAAAGAAAAAAAAAGCAGATGCACAATAGCTGTTCTCTGAACTTACTGAACATTTCTGAAAACTAACACTGCATAGGACAGCTTGGTTGTATAGGGGTAGGTCGGTGGCATCTTCTCCAAAAGTTCAAGTTTGGTCATTACTTACAAGAGCTTCCTTAACAGCCTCACTCATGCCTGTTTTAGTGCTGTTGTGACATTCCTTGAAGAAATCAATGGCATCGAGCTCCACATCTTTATACTTCTCGTCCTGCTTCTGAAATTACATGGCACCAATATAGTCATATACAACACGTGCAAAATATAAGATGCAATGCTCAATGAACACAAATTTTTTGCTACCAGAACATGGGCGTGCGCAATAAAGCTCCGAGATCCTGTCGACTGATGGAACTGAACCTTCTCCCGATTTTTTTTGTTGGCCACACACTTGTCCTACAAGATACATTCTATTAATATAGGAAGCATATTAAGAATAATGGGCGAAAAAATAGCAAACACAAAGAACCATTGAGACCTTATGCTTTGAGCTGGACCACATCTCCACAAGTGCTCTCCATTGATCATCAGTCATGCAAGTCACTGGCGTTGTTGTAGGCACTTCGTTTGCTGGCATGCCATCAAAGTAAGCCTTCTTCAGCCTGTGCCTCAGTTGCCTTTGACCACCCTTAAGCAAATCAGTGCAAGCATTTGTGATTGCCTTGTCATCGATGTCAATGGTAAATTGAGCCTAGGC
The DNA here is from genome assembly GCA_012490785.1 of Eragrostis nindensis. Lineage (NCBI taxonomy): Eukaryota > Viridiplantae > Streptophyta > Magnoliopsida > Poales > Poaceae > Eragrostis > Eragrostis nindensis. The sequence goes on from JAAXCT010000058.1 coordinate 1,662,135, forward strand.
AAGATCAGACAAGAACATGTACATTAGAAACTCGCATTCATAGCATGTGATTAACTTGTATAAAACAAGCAATGCAATTTATGACTGAATGCATCAGTGTGCAGGATGAACATATTTTCAGCTTCTCTAAAAACACTTGACCTAGCAGCATATTTAATAGAAGTGTCAGAGAGTTATAAAATAGAAACACTTGCAGTTGACAAACAAAAATGCTAGTTTATGTTCAACCCTCATCAGCCAAGTCCTATTATCAGGTATGCCAGCATTATAACTTTGCACAGATTATGGGCACCATTTCAGATTCCAACAGCATAAATTAAGTAAACGTCAATTCAGATGCTTGTCAAACAGCAGCTTAGGAAAGAATACTTACAGCAAGCCTCCCCTTTAACTCTTTAAGGTGTGTCTCATCGTTCTTGTAGTCCTTCCAATGTGGAAGAATTGGTATATGGTTGCGTAGTATGATGCCACATTCGGATGCTAGCTTTGCCGCTTGCATCGGTGCATCTGGCCTCCTCTTCCCTTCAGCAACATGGACTTGAATCTTGGTGTTTAAGCCTCTGCTTAACCTATCCAGCTCTTTACCCATAGTTCTTCCCCTATTTGATCGTTGTACCATGGCATTTGATTGACCTGAAACTAATAGAAAGTTAGTGTCAAGATGGGTGATATCATAATATCAAATATTTTATTCCTTTGCAATTCATTTCAGATTTAGTTTAATGTTGTTTATAGCAGAGTTAGTCAATTTATTGCGGATGTAAAAAATTTTCTTAGAGACAGGACGAGCTTGCCTTCATTGCACATCTCGATCTGATCAAGTTCAGTAGGAAGATCAGCAACCACCAGTGCATCACCTTGGAGACCTTCCTCAGTGGCACGAATCCTCTGCCTAGTCCTTCTGGCTGGTGGGTCTTGTTCATCAAGTACCATCACTCTCTTTGATCCAGTGGGAGTGGAGGTGTTCCTTGTCAACTGGAGGTCATTTTCATTCCCTGAAACCTGCATGAGCAATAAAAGTGATTGATACGATAGTGCAAGCATAGGTGCTGCTGGTACCTTCTGAATATATTAGTGCAACTAGATTTTTTATCTATGAAAAGATGATGGAAAGGCAATACGGAAAAAGATATAACTCCACAAATACCTTATCGGCCAGGTGTTCATTGTTATGATCAGATTCATGCAACCTGGACTGTTCAGCAGCCCTCCCCCTTCCCTTTCCATGTGAACTGTTCACAAGTGAAGCTAATGCAGTGACGCCAAGGCTTTGCAACATCTTATTGTTCCTCATAATATTTTCCACCCTCTCCTTTTCATATTCAGTCAGTGGGACTTCTTTACATGCATAAAAGAAATAAACATGCATTAGTGAAGTGATTTTTGTATATATGGGAATATTTATGACTAACAAAGTATCTCAGTATCACAGACAAATTTTAGAGAGTATTTATTCCTGAAAATAAAGCAAAACAATTCCATTCCAGTCTAGCAGAAGAATGCAACAGTTATACATGCACCAACATAAGGCAATTTACTGTGTGCCTACCAATTGAGCTGCCACATCCTGGCTTTGAGCAAGACTATACAAGCATACAGATATTAACATGACCATGCACAATATTATTATCACGCGAACTGCAGATACAAGCAGAGCACCACAGGGTTGATTTCTCACAGGAGTAGTGCTAGTTGACAAGGAGCAGAACAAAGCAATCCCATCGAATTTGCAAGATCTGTACATACGCATGCTGCAGATAGAACTAGCACTACTCCTGTGAGAATCGTACTACATGTGCAAGCAAATCACCAGCAAGCAGCGGCGTGCTCCAGGCCTCAGCAGACGCACGGCGTGGCAACTCCAGAAGAGAAAAAGGAGATCAGAACGGAGCCCGATTTTACCTGCTGCTTGGCGCTTGCGACCAGGAGGCATCGCGTAACCTTGGTCCGCGTCCAGGGAAGGGCGTCGCGTGCTCGTCGGCAGCGGAGGGGAAGGGTGCGCGGCGGCGGTGGGGAAGGGTCTGGGGAGGTGGGGAGGCGGAGGAGCCGCGAAGGAGGCGAAGAGCGAGCGATGGAGTGGATGGGTGAGGAGCGGCGGCGGAGGGGAAAGTTGCGGGCCTTGCTGCTAGGGCATCGAGTCGCACAGGTTAGTGAGATGTAGACAACATAATTTCCGAATTTACCCTCGGCGCTGAGTACAGAGGATCCCTCTCTGATAGGACAAAATGGTAATTTCCCCAAAATTATTTCAGCCTGGCGCGGAGCCGTCCCGCCTTTGCGTTCAGTTTCTGCCCCCATCGCGCGCTGGACTGACAGGTGGGCAACGACAGTCAGTGGCCTGGGCGAAGACGGAATTTATGTATTACGTTTTCACTTAGTAAAGGCACTCAGACTTTTTATTTGTTTGTCTTTTTTATATCTTCTAAAATATGTTGAGTTGGGGACTCAAAATTGTTATGATCCTGTAACATGTGCACTCCAACCTTCATTAGTTTTGTGGAAATTTTTGAAGAATTTTGGGCAATGTATATGTATTAGAAGTAAATAGATGTGACAAGAAAGTTGCTTGATGCACATGGATCAATTGTTTTAAAAATTCCTACAAAATTTACTATGTATATTTGCGGTTATGTTGTATGTGTATGCCAAATTTCAGGTTCAATCTCAACTTATGTTAAGAGGTACAAAAAAGACAGATAAATAGTGAATTTCCTTTTTTTTGTCCTTTTTTATCTCTCAAAATAGGTTGAGTTGTTGGCTCAAATTTGTTATGACCACTTTTCATGTCCACCCTAACCTCCATAATTATTTTGAGATTTTTTAAAAACTTTTGAAATTAGATGTCTGTTAGAAACCATGTATCACATAGACATCATATGGAGTATAGAATGAAATTCAAGGCCAAGTGAACATCCACAAGTCTAGGAGTTTTTAAAAATTTCACCAAAAATACTATGTGTAGATATGTATAAGATATGCATGTTCACAGAAAATCATTACCAAAATCAACTTTTTTGGAGAGTTACAAAAAAGTGAAGCAGCTAGTGAATAGTGACCATTAACGAATCAGCAAATAAGTGAAAGATTTATCTCAATGAACATAAATTATACGACTCTAAACAATAGATCATGATTTTAGAAAGTATTTGAAAAAAAATTCGACTCATTTGGTCAATATATGTCGAATCTATACGTGTTTGAAGTTTTAATTCAGAATCAAAAAAGAAATGGACTGGTTAAGAAGAACAGCAGCATGAACAGCAGTGGGACCCATATGTCAGTGGCAGAAGAGAAACTGGGCTGAAAAGATAAGCACCCCTGCGGTTGGAACTCGGTTTGACCGACATGTGGGCCCTAAGGGGTCGTAAAATAAAAGGAGCAGCCATATCACCACTCGGTGCCTCTTCCCTCCAGCCGCTGTCATCTCCTCCCCCACCTCCACCACGGCGGCGGCCCCCATCCGCGAGGAGGGCGAGGTCGAGGTCAAATCCGGCACCGCCGTGGGCATATTTGGTGCCTCTGCGCCGCCCGGAGCCAGGCAGGTCCGGCCGGGATGGAGCTACGAGCGGGCGGTGATGGAGGCCGGAAGTGCGCAACGGCGACCGTCATCCTTGCGAGGTCGGTGACTGTCACGCGATGGTGGCGACAACAACAATGGCGATCTGGTCCGTCGAGGTTGCGCGGGACGGCGCCGGCGCGTTCCCGGGGCGCAGGTGGCCGGAGTTCGCGGATGTGTGCGGCGCCGGTGCGAGGCGGCTCCTCAGCCTCCGGCAACGCAGCCGCGGCGTGCTCACCGTCAGGGCGTTGGACGCCAGCTGGTGCCTCAGCTTGGCACTCCGCCACCTGAAGGTAAAAATTCCACCTTCTCCTGGTGTCCGATTCTTGAACAAAATTTTCTCACTTATGACTGAATATGACGGATACTTGGCAGTGTAGCTGTAAATCCTTTTATCGGAGTCTTTAATTGAGCTGTACATCTGCTACTTGAATGAATTGAGAACATTAATTTTTGAGAAAATGGTGATGAGAAATTATCCTTTCAAGAAGATGTGCGCTGTAATGAATTCACAAAGCTACTGCATAGACTGCATAATATAAAACTGTGTTACTGATTTTTATTTTTTATTTTCTTGCAGCCTGACTCCATGGACAAAATGCCGGAGGCAAAAGAGCAATAAATTCACGATGCTGACTCGAACGAGGCAACCATGCGAAGGAAGATATGGAGAACACATGGGCAAAAGAGCTGTTCGATAAATACTCTGCTTGCGCAGACTGCAGAGCATGAATGTGTTCAGGTTTCAGTATCTTGTGGCCGTGTGGGAGCTGCGTGTGTATATGCGTGTCAGATTATGTAGGTTTGTTCATGTTAAGTGCTTATGAATGTTCACCCCACCTTTGTATGGATACTTTGCATGGTCTCTGAATATAAGCTCTGAAGTAAATTCTGTCATGCAAGCTTGTCCAGATTTGTGCATTATTTTTGTGAATTGTGTTTCTGAGCATTATTGTTTGCCCAGATTTGTGGTCTTGCGGCTGAACAGGAAATATGAGACTATATGCTTGTTTCTACACTACAGTTAGACCATTATGGACCCAAATAAATCAAATGCAATCTGAGAGGCTCCAAAAGGGAATCGAGTGCACAAACACAATCAGAAGCTTGAAACAACTTCCACTGCCAAAAAACTGAAACTGGATACACTACTCAACACCCAAGTACAGAGAATACAGCACTACAAGCTTGTCTTGTAATGAATACATCATCCAGAATGAAACTGAACTTAACATCCAAGTACAGAGAATATAACACTACAACCTTGTCTTGTAACGCATATTATTACAACAGCGTGCATTACTATATATTGGCATCCAGTTCTTCCCTTCATGGAATAAGCTTTTTCACCACACTCTATTCCCTGCTCCGCCTTCCATGCTTAGTGGCAGTTGCCTAAATAAAAGGGAAACATCAGATAACACATAATGCATCCTAAGCTAATAGTATTGGAATCAATTGAGAAGTAAAGTATTACATTCATAAATGCATCCTGAGCCACTCGCTACCGCTGTCATCATCATCATCAATGATTGTTGGGCCTTCATGATACGACGCCGTCGGTGAGGAGTACGCAGGGGAGATGTGAGTAGTAGATGAGACTGGAGGTTAGAACGAAGAACGTAACGAGGAGATGTATTGCTCTCGTCGCTGGCCAATGAAGCCAGGGCGACCGAGGACAATCCACCTCAACAGGAAGACTGTCTTTCTCGATGATTACAACTAGGACTCTCAGGCTACCTTTATACTGCAGGTGCCGACTCAATGCAATCTAACAAACCAGCCTACTGAACTAGCTTATCTGACGAACAAACTAACTGAAGCTCCCTGATTATTCTCTTCCGCGCTCGTCGTCGTGACCCTAGCCACTTTCAGTTGGCGCCACAGCCTGATCCCGACGACGTCGACGCTCGTACTTGCGGCCCACAAACGCGTCCACAACACTTCATTATCTTCGGCATATTGGAATATAGTTTCGTCTTCATCATCGCTCGACTCAGATGCCTCCTCTTCCATTTGTCTTCGGGCCTCATCAACTACATTTGCATCAACACTATAGGAGTCTTCATCATTCGGCTGCTCATTCTCCAAAGTTCCTTCATTAGCTTGCACAGGAGGACCCTCAAACTCATCATCTTGGTATGACAATCCTATGCCACTAGGTCCAGTTTCATCACAGTCATTTTCAGCCACACTCCACAAGTGTCTATGTGAAAATTTTTGAACTATTCTCCAGTTTTCACCATTCACATTATCTTTCAAGTAAAATACCTTTGTGGACTGTGTTGCTAGAATAAATGGATCATTCTCGTACCAATAACTGCCTTGGTAGATGCTTCTTAAAAATCCATCATCTTTTAATCGATCCTTGTTAGCATCAGTATCAAACCAATCACATCGAAATAGAACCACTGTCCGGTGCTCTCTCAAATCTGAGTTATATTGCAGCTGGATAATTTCTTTCAAGCATCCATAATAATCAATATAGTCTTCATTATGTGTACCCTCCGTCATGACACCGCTGTTCTGCGATCTTCTATTTTTCTCGCGGTCGATAGTGTGGTATCGAACACCACCAACAATGCATGCTGAAAATACTCGAACTCGCAGATCAGGTTCAGATGCCAGTGCATATAGGTCTTCGCTGATGGGTTCTCCATCCACATAACGTTTTGCAATCTATACATGCATGCACGTAAATATGTGACATGAGGAAAGCAAACCAACAAATCTGTACATATAGCATTTTGAATAATAACTCACATGCTTCTTAAACCAGGACGAGAATTTCTCCTGAAGGGTTCTTTCAACATCAAGAGTTCCTTCATCCTCAAGCTCTTTCCTACATATCCTGCAAACCACAGCAAATTCAAGAATCAGATAAGGTAATTAATAGGCTAAATAAAAAAAATCAAAAGTGTACAAGGGATGCAATACCTTATATATGGCTCAACCTCCGGACAATTGTTAAGCACATACCAAACCATTTTATGATAATCATCATGATATGTAACCCTCGAGGCTCCAATCAAATCAACTCCATGCTGAAAACAGATATAGCACCTTGACTCAAATCAACAAGCTCTCTATTCCTGCCCTCCCGATTGTGGTGCGTGTCAATGTCATCAAAGAACCTCGAGCAATAAGTCATGCACTCATCAGCAACATAAGCCTCTGCAATGGATCCTTCAGGCCTTGCCCTATTCCTCACAAAACGTTTCAATTTATACAACTTTCTTTCCACAGGGTACATCCAACCATATTGCACAGGACCTCTAAGGAGTGCCTCATCAGGTAAATGAACAGCCAGGTGCAAGCAGATATCAAAGAAACGAGGAGGAAATATTTTCTCAAACTTGCAAAGTAAGAGTGGGATTTCATCTCTCATTCTAAGCAAGACATCTACCTTCAGAGTTCTAGCACATAACTGCTGAAAGAAGATACCTAATTCAGCAATTGCTTTATATATGTCGTCGTGTATGACTCCATGGATAGCAGCAGCCAAAGTCCTCTGAAGTAGGATATGACAATCATGAGATTTCAGCCCTTGGGGGTTACATCCATCAGCACTGACGTGCGTTGCTAAGTTGGAAGCATAACCATCTGGGAACTTCACACTTCTTAGATAATCACAAAACTCAATTTTTTGTCTCTTATTCAGTGTATAGGGGGCGTTTGGACAAATGTATGAATCCCCATCACGCTGCAGGTGCAAATTTTTTCTTATGCCCATGTCTTCCAAATCCAACCTTGCATTAATATTGTCCTTTGACTTGCCAATAATGGCGAGAAGTGTACCAAGAATGTAATCACATATATTTTTTTCGATATGCATCACATCAAGGTTGTGTCGCAGCTTCAAACTTGACCAATACGGCAAATCAAACAAGATGGATCTTCGCTTCCAACACTGACTAGGTGATTCCCGCTTTCTCTTTTTGCTTTGAGGATGCTTGCCTGGTCTAACATGCCTGACCCTCTCCAATTGCTCCATCAGCTCATCAATGGTAAATTTCTCAGGCTTGTCACGTTTTTCAATCTGACCATCAAATAATCTCGATCTCCTCCATGGATGGTCCCTTGGAAGGAAACGCCGATGGCCAATGTAACATATTTTATTCCTTATTCTTCTAGAGCATGGTATTTTGTCACAATGCGTACAACCATAGTAACCGTTTGTGACTCTACCCGACAATACGCTCATAGCTGGAACATCATGAATGCACCATAGAACTGCAGCATGTAGATCAAACATTGTTCCACTAGAAGCGTCGAAGGTACGAACACCTTTCCAAAGTTCTTGCAACTCTTCGACAAGTGGCTCTAAAAAGACATCAAAATCATCTCCTGGAGGTTGGTTGGGTCCTGGGATGAGTAGGGCCATCATGAAGTTGGATTGGTCCATACATTCCCACGGAGCAAAGTTGTAAGGTATAACAAATACTGGCCACATGCTATACGAGGAGCTCATATTGCCAAATGGATTGAAACCATCCGTTGCAAGGCCAAGTCTAACATTCCTTGCATCTTCTGCGAACCAGTCATATTCTCTATCAAAGTGTTTCCATGCCTCCCCATCAGCTGGATGACTAAGCTCATTCACAACTGGTTTCCTCTTCAACTTGTGCCATTGTACTCAAGCTTGGGGAGGACCCCCAGGTAAGTGTTTCTAAACTTTCCTTGAATAAATAAACTCCCTGTTTCGAATAAATGCTAGAATCTTGGTGTTATGCTACGCATAAGGGAAATGATGATCGAGTTACAAATTAGCCTCCTATGTGTCGCATAGATGCAACCTCTACTCCTGACATATGTGTTATTTTTATTTGAGCATGATCACATCATGAGTTTTGCTTATTTCCGTGGGTTGCATTTGTTACACCAAGTCTGAGCATTGTGGATTATGATATGGCATGATTAGGACTTGTTGCAATTTCTTAGTATGGTTTCATCCAGAGATGTTTTTCTTGAATTGCTGCAAGTACCTAAAACCCTTCTGTTTTGGCACACTTCTCTTAGTGTGAGGATTTATTTACCTACCAGAGTCATATCATAATATTCGAAACAACCCCACTCATAGCCAATTGTTTATGTATTGAGTTTTGTTAAGGTTTGATGTGCTCTTGAAACTAAGCACTCCTAATTTTGGTCATAATTCCTTCGCGTGTGTTTTCAAAAATCTCTCTCCACCAAAAAAAGGGGAATGTTTGGATAAATCAACCAAACATTTTTCAGAGTTTGCAAAACTTTGGTCCATCAAAAAAAAAAAGCTCAAGAATATTTCAAAATGTTTCCTTTTGAACCATGCAAAATTTATGGCCCCTTGCACCATGGAGTAGTCAAAAAAAAAAACTCCATGGTTGCATGAAAGTCAATGGCCATATGGTTCTTATCATAAACATCTTGAGCAAAATAAAGGACCAATGATTTCAAAAACCCCCTTCCACAAGTGTGAGTCCATTTTCTCCCCCTCCATCACATTATTTCTTATGACCAAAATTTATGGAGTTGCTATGTTGATTGAGACTCATTCTTTAGCTTTACAATATATGCATGACATTTGCGCATTCCTTACCAAGCTCCACATACAAAGCCTCAATTTGGTAGAAGGTAGGATGAGTGAAGCTTGTAGGAATAGACTCACATTGGCTGGTAAGGAAAGTGCCTGCCAAAACGAAGGAGAATTTTTGCACCTTACCTTGCAGCACATAAAAACTCTGGATGCATACCTGCTAGAATTGTTTACTTGTCCAAAAGTGCCGTTCTAGTCTTCGATGCTGCATGACAAGGTGTAACGTATAAGCCCCACAATTTTTGCAACACTCATGAATATTTTGTGCTCTTGTCAACTTACCACTGTTTAGAGAGTATGTTGTTGCATCTTTATTACCCATGGGGCGCCTCTTTGTAACTCCTGATCCGCCGGTACCCTGAGTTGAGTTTGCTCGGGACGAGCAAAGTTTAAGCTTGGGGAGGTTGTTGGCGGTCGTTAAACCATGATTTGACCGCCACCCTACCGGTAAATAAATGCATAACACCAAGATTTTGTGCATAGTAGATAGGAATAATGCTACTCCACAAGTTTTGGTGAGTATTTGGATGCAGGAGTGAATAATGGAGAAAAGTGGGCCCAGCCAGGGAATTTCCCTGGCCGGCCGGCCCCACCTGGTGGCCGCAGGCCCCGGGCTTCCTCCAGTGGGCTGGAAACTAATCCACAATGTAGAATCAAGAGCCCGTTCAGAAGAATTCCACCGACGTTCTAGAAGGTGGGCTGTTTGGGCCTCAACTTGGCCCTCACTCCTCTTCTGCCGCCCCCACGAAGCCACCGACTGGACAACCGTCATCAGGAGCAAATCTGGAGCGTCCAGGATCGAGGCGGTGGCGAACCGCCACAATGGGTGGCCGGCCGGCCCCCCTACTTGGCCGGCCGGCCTACCTTGGCAGGCCCGGCTCTCCAGCTTCGGCCATATATCTTCCACCGCCATGGAGAAGCTATAAATAGAGGTGGCCGGCTCCATTTCAACTCGCACCATCACACTTGAGAAGAGAAGATCCAATGTAGGGTCACGCTCTTTCTCATGGAAGATCATTCCACTTGTGTAGTTTAGAGTAGGCTAGTTGGTCATGGGAGTTAGAGTAGAAGTGAGAGCTTCCCTCGGAGTTCCGGAGTTTTCTTCGGATATTGGGTAAAGCTCTCTTGTATCTTTTCTTTTTGATATTAGTTAATATAATTATTTTTCCTATTTATTTATTTTCTCATTTATTTATTTTAGTTTTTCTTTTAGTTTACATTTATTTATTTAAGTGATAATTATAGAGAAATTCTTGTGTTGGTTCCACGTCTGTGTATGATAGGTCTATCTGCATGGGTTGTTTGCACCGCAAATGCTTACACAATCCACATAGATTTGTTATGCATAGTTGGCTTGCTCTTTTACGTTGGAGTAAGTTATCTAGGATAGTTGCTTGTATGGTTCAAGGAATTATTCCTAGGCATGAGTGTGCACCCAACCCCACGGAGGATGGTAGCCGCGAGTGTATATGACAGCTACACCAGTCTCTGTAATCCACCACGTCCGGGTTGGACAGGTAGGGCCTAGACGCGGTCCGTTGCCTGGATACGTTGAACTTAGTTTCCGAGTTGCGTGTCTTGGCGGCGGCCGTGCCCCGATGCACTTGAATGTATCTGTAATGAAAGTTTAAGTAAATAGTTGTAACCCCTAGGCGGATACCCTTCTTCTCGTTGTCCTCCCAGTTGACTAGTACTATCTCTTTATCTTCATATGGAATCCTTATGTGTGTTTGCCACCCTATCATCACTCATCTTTACCCCTGCTTTGGTTTAGTTTGCAAGTTATAAATAATAGATGTTTCTTTGTCAATTCACGATATTCTTATCCCTGCTTCCCTGTGGAAAATATAAATACGATAACCTTGGAATACTCCCGAGTGAAATGCTACAATGGTGTTCCGTGCGCTTGCGAAAATTGAATTTAATCTTTTTACGTAAGAAACGCCAACACTCCGCGCTGCTTCTCGCCCCATTCGCCACCATTCGCCGTCCGATCCGCAACCGTCGTCGGTCGATTCGATCCCGGCGTCGTCCGCGTCCCCTCATCCCGTTGAATCTGATGGCGGAGGAGGGAGACGAGTGGCCGGAGTCGGTGGTGACGCCGGAACTGCTGCGCGGGCTGGTCGCGAAGGGCCTCCTTCGCCCGCTCTCTGATGCGGTGGAGTGGATGGTGCCGTCGGAGCGGTCGCCTTCTCCGCCGGACGACTACATCGTGTCGTTCTTCCACTTCCACTCCCGTGGATTCGGGGTGCCGGCGCACCCCTTCTTCCGCGGGCTTCTGGGCTACTACGGGATCGAGGTTCAGCACCTCAATCCCAACTCGATCGGCCACATCGCCGGCTTCATCACGCTGTGCGAGGCCTACCTCGGCATTCCCCCCAACTTCGATCTGTGGAGGTACTTCTTCAGGGCGTCGCTTCAGCCCGTCCGCGGGCGAGTCCCGCTCATGGGCTCCGCGAGCCTGCGTCTCCGCGTGGAGCGGGCGTCGGGCTACATCACGTGGGTGCACACTTCCTCCAACTCTGGATGGCACGACCGGTGGTTCTACTTGAAGAATGAGCGCACCGGCCCGCTGCCCAAGTTCACCAACGCCCGGTTGTCCGGGGCCCCCGATTGCTGGCACTGGGGTCTCGGAGCGAGGGAGATTGCAGCGATCCAACCCCTCCTCGACGCCGTGGCGGTGCTGCGTGACCGGGGGGTGTCGATGGTCGGCATCACCGGCCACTTCCACAGCATTCGCGTGCTGCCGCTGATGCGTCGCGCGCTCCCCATGTGGGAGATGACACCGGACGCCGACCTTCGGGGGACGGCAATGGCGATTGGCGAGCCGCTGAGCCACCGTAAGATTGGGGCGTGGCTGTCGGAGGCGGCCGGCAAGTCCGCCCTGCACTTCGTCGACAACGAGTTCGAGCGGCCCGTCGCGGGCCACCCCGCTACGCTGCCGCATGCCGACGCGATTCGCTTTGTAAGTTTCTTCCCCACACGTTCTTGGCTGATTTGCACTTGGCTTGTTAAAGATAAATGACTGCGGCATCCTTACTTCTCCCTTTGGGTGCAGCCGGGGTTAGCCGTTCGGCGCTCGACAGCCCCCGTGCCCGAGGACGCGGACCGGCGGGCGGTGAACCGCGCCCACGGCGAGAGGACGAAGCGGCGAAAGGATCGCCGCAAGGCCCGGAAGGACGCCTACGAGGCGAGGAGGAGAGACCGGGCGCGTCGTCGCCGGAGAGGCGAAGCGGTCGACACCGAGTCCGAGTTCGACACGGACTCGGCGCTTGACCACAGCAGCAGGGAGGCCAGTGACGGCGGTCACCACGACGACGCGTGGATCGACGACGTCATCCCTGATGACGACGGCGCGCAGTCGGTTCCGGCGGGCGATATCGCCGGCGAGGGCCAGGGGCCCCCATCGATCGGTCCTGGTGACGTGGTCACGGTCGCCGCGACGTCGACGGCGGCGGCAGGGAGCCTTGATGTCCTTGTTGCCGTCGCCGCTCCGGCCGGGACCTCCTCCCCTGCCGGGACGACTTCCACGTCGCCGGCCGCCCCCGAGACCGGCGCGGGGACGACCGAGCCCGGGGTCGCGCGGGAGGCGATCCCGCCCGAGGGACCCGGCGTGCCTCATCCGACCCCCGTCGTGGGGGCGCGGGGAGGCGAGGAGCCTACCCCCGACGCGGCAGCTCGTGCGGCCGCCGGACAAGGCTCGCGACGCCCGTTGGTCAGGCCTACGCGGAAGCGCAAGCGGTCCGACATGTAAGTTTGTTTTGTCGTGTCTTTTGTTGCCGCTTGACTTGCATTTGTTCGCCTTTTTCTGATAACGACATGCGCCCTTGCAGCCCTGCCCCGAAATGGGACGGGACCCAGCTGGCCCCTCACAAGGCGCTGCGTCTTGCCGCCGAGCAGAGTCGGAGCCAGGAGGGCTCCGCTCCACGGCAGGATGACACCGCGCGGAGACAGCCGGAGGTCATAACTGCGCCGGAGGAGACGGAGCGGGAGCGCGACGCGCCGAGGGTCGACGGCGCGGCGACGCGACAGGGTTCCGCACCCGCCGCGAGCGCAGCCCCTGACTCCGAGGGTCGGACTGGCGAGCCACGGCCTGGCACCGCCCCAACCGCGTGCGCAAGTGTCGCCGGCGCAGGGGGTCGGACCGTCGAGGTCCGTCCGACGTCGAGCCCGTCGTCGTCGTCGAGGGCCGGTGACGCCGGTAACGTTGCGGGAGCTCATCCGGGAGCCGCCTCTCAGCCGAGGAGTGCGGCCGGCGATCCGCGCTGGGACGCGGCCGCCGCCGGTGTGCCGCTGATCCAACGTCTCGCGCGGACCGGCTGGGGGCCGGACGTACTGGTGGACACGCCTGAGGGTCCGGTTCCCGTGGTCGACTCGTCGGAGTCGAAAGCCTGGGCGTACATGGCCCAGGAGCTCTCCCACACCTTCAGCAGGCTGGACACAATCAAGGCGTCGGTCGCGACAGAGGTCGATGCCGCAAAGAGGCTGATGATGAACGCTCGGGTTCCTCTCGACGTGAGTGGAAGATCTCTCTGCCCTCTTTCTCCTTTTTGTTTTGGAAGTTCATCGTATTCGCCTTTTTGCCTTACGGCTTCTCTTGCTTTCCGCAGACCCTGCTCGCCAATAGCAAGCTCAAGTCGAACCTCATCCGGCACCAGCTGAAGAAATATGTCGCCCGAGGCGAAGAGCTGGCACGCGCACTGCGCGTCTCCGACCCCATCCGCCGCCGAGCCGAGGCCGCCGAGGCCGCGACGAAGGCAGCGAAGGAAGCGGAGAAGAGGGCCGCGGACGCAGAGTCGGTGCTGTGCGACATGGCTGAGCGCGCCGAGACGGCGGAGAAGCAAGTGCAGGCCCAGGAGCAAGAGCTGCAGCAGGAGCGCCAATTCCGGGCCGCCGCCGACAAGGCGCTGTTGGAAGCCACTCAGCGCGCCGAGGCCGCCGAGAAGAGGGCGGCGGCCGCTGAGACAGCGCTAAGCAAGGAAAGGGAGCTCAAGGTCGCCGCCCAGTCATCGTTGACCAACATGACCGGTGAGCTCCAGAAGACACAGAAGGAGCTGAAGGGTGAGTCAGTTTACCTGTTCTTTGATCACCTCACCGTGCCGACTTTTGCCTCCTTTAGATTGAGCGACTGATTCTGTTGCTTTGGCCAGACGCACAGGAGCTCCAGGTGCAATCGCAGCATTGGCGGACCTTGATCTACTGCGGCAGGCCATGGAGATCGCTTGCAATGAGATCGGCGTGCCGCGCCCACCAGACGCCACATCTGTGACCCCGCAGGTGGCCGGGCTCCCCGCCTACTTTCGCATGCAGGAGGAGGAGTGCCTTCGGACCGGAGTTCAGCTCGCCTTTGCCGTGTCGAGGAGTCACTACGGAGACCACTTCAAGATCGACGTGCTGGCGAGAGGCTATGAGCCTTCCTGTAGTGAGGCCGACTTGGAGCGGATCGAGGAAGAGGTGGTTCCCTTTGCGCGCCATCTTGCCGATGACAACCTGGACATGATCCCCTCGCGCCGTGGCGAGGGTGAAAATCAGTAGGTTAGGTGGTGACGGTCGGAGTCGGGCCCGTGTGGGCCTTATTTTGTAAACAATGATGCGGGCATGCGCGCCCGTTTGTTTATGTGAATTTTCGTTCCGCTTTTCGCAAGTTTTTTGTTCGTTTTACTCTTTTCGTGTGGCGATTCGCTTCGAGCCCCCAGAAACTTAGAAGATCGACCTGACTCCGACCAGCCGCTCGGGCCGTCCCTATCCACTGGGGCGTCGGGTGCGCTGGCGTGAACTGGCCGATCCTCGAGTCGACATCCAGGATTCGAGGTTTTCGTTACGATTCGTCACACTTCGAGTTTTAGGACGTCGATTTTGCGTTCGCGGGGTCTCGCTCCTAATCGAATTGCGTTGTTTCTTTTAGGGGCATCGTTCCTCGCGCGTACAAAATTGACGCGGCACAAAGCCACACCCGCCGGGTGGAGCTCCGCGTGGAGCGCACCCAGACGGCTGCCCAAGAGGTGTAAAAAGAAAACCTCGAGTTCGTTTGATGTTGATGCATCGGCAGAAAGACAACAAACGAATTTACAGAGCTAAGGATAGAAGCGACGTAGCTACTCAATGTTCCAGGCGTTGGCGACGCGTTGGCCTTCTGAGTCCATGAGCTTGTACGTTCCGGGACGTAGCACCTCAGCGATGAGGAATGGTCCTTCCCACGGCGGTGATAGCTTGTGTCGATCTTTGTTGGTCTGCACCAGTCGGAGGACTATGTCTCCTTCCTTGAACGCGCGGCCACGAACTCGTCGTCCGTGGTAGCGGCGCATAGCTTGTTGGTACTTGGCGGATCTCATCAAGGCGACCTCTCGGTCCTCATCGATTTGGTCGAGTGCATCCTCGAGAAACCTTTTGTTGGCGTCCTCGTTGAAGGCGCGAACTCGGGGAGCCCCGTACTCGATGTCAGTCGGGAGTACCGCCTCCGCTCCGTAGAGCATGAAGAACGGCGTTTGCCCAGTCGCCCGACTTGGTGTGGTGCGCAAGCTCCATAACACCGCAGGCAACTCTCGCACCCATCGGCCAGCATGAACCTTCAATTTGTTGAAAATCCTCGGTTTGAGCCCTTGCAGGATCATCTCGTTTGCTCTCTCGACCTAGCCGTTGGCCTGTGGGTGCGCGACTGCTGCCCAGTCGACCCGGATGTTGTAGTCGTCGCAGAATTCGAGGAACTCGTTGCCGGTGAACTGAGTTCCGTTGTCAGTGATGATGGAGTTCGGGACTCCAAAGCGATGAATGATGTCGGTGAAGAATCGAACGGCTTCCGCCGACCGGATCTTCACGAGGGGTCGTGCCTCAATCCACTTGGAGAATTTGTCGACGGCGACCAGCAAATGCGTGTAGCCCCCGGGCGCCTTCTTCAAGGGCCCAACCAAGTCCAATCCCCACACGGCGAAAGGCCAGGTGATGGGTATGGTTTGAAGGGCTTGCGCCGGCATGTGGGTTCTCCGAGCGTAGTATTGGCACCCTTCGCAAGTGCGTACTACCTCGGTGGCGTCGGACACAGCCGTGGGCCAGTAGAAACCATGCCGGAACGCCTTTCCGACTAGGCTCCTTGGGGCCGCATGGTGGCCGCATTCGCCTGCGTGGATATCGGACAGTAGATCTTTCCCCCACTCGATGGGGATGCAGCGCTGAAGCACTCCCGAGTGGCTCTTTTTGTAAAGCTCGTCACCGACTATGACGAATGACTTGGCTCGACGCGCGAGGCGTCTCGCCTCCGTCTGGTTGGCGGGAAGTTGTTCTCGGAGTAAGCAGTCGAGGAGAGGAGTCCTCCAGTCGGACACTGGGTTAGACACAGCCCCCCAGCCCCCGACCGCCTCGTCGGCAGCCGGGCCCGAGCCCCCGATTGCTTCGTCAGCTGTCGGGACGGCAAGAACGGCTCGCCCCGAGTCATCTCCGAGAGGAGGGGACGTACCTTCCATCGGCAAGAAATCGGCGCTGTCTGGTTGGGTTGTTGAAGCGTCCGTCGTGGGTGTGGCTGGCGCCTCGCGCGCCGATGGCTTCTGCTGGTCATGGGAGAAGACGCCGATAGGAACAGGGTCCCGATTGGAGGCCATCTTCGCGAGGCCGTCCGCTTCTTCGTTGTATCGGCGAAGTACATGACTGACTTGGAAGCCTTCGAACTTTTCTTGAAGTCGCCGCACCTCAGCGCAGTACGCCGCCATCTTGGGGTTCGAGCAATTAGACTCGCTCGACACCTGATCAGCGATAAGCTGGGAGTCGCCGAAGACCTCCAGCCTTTTGACGCTGAGTTCGATCGCCGCCTTCATCCCGTTGACAAGTGCCTCATATTCCGCCACGTTGTGGGACGCAGGGAAATTGAGTCGGACTGCGTAGCGCAGTCGGGACCCGAGTGGCGAGACGAGCACGAAGCCACTTCCGGCGCCTCTTTTCGTCAGCGAGCCGTCGAAAAACATGTTCCAACACTCTTGCTCTACAGGCGCAGGTGGCAGCTGGATCTCGGTCCACTCAGCAGCGAAGTCCGCGAGCACTTGCGACTTGATCGCAGTGCGCGGGGCGAACTCGAGCTCCTGTCCCATGAGCTCAAGGGCCCACTTCGCGGCCTTGCTGGAGGCCTCTTTGCTCCTCAACGCCTCGCTGAGAGGAAAGGAGGTGACCACAGTGATCGGATGCGCGTCAAAGTAATAACGAAGCTTCCTTTTGGTAATGACGACCGCGTACAACAGCTTCTGCAGCTGAGTCCAGCGGGTCTTGGTGTCGGACAAGACCTCGCTGACAAAGTATACCGATCGCTGGACCTTTAGAGCATGTCCCGGCTCACTCCTCTCCACCACCAGCGCCGAGCTGACCACCTGGGTGGTTGCGGCGATGTATAAGAGGAGGGGCTCGCGCTCGGTGGGGGCCGTCAAGACAGGTGCGTTCGATAGCACTGTCTTGAGCCGATCGAGCGCGGTTTGGGCCTCGGGGCTCCAAACGAAGTGTTCTGACTTCTTCAGCAGTCAGTACAGGGGCAGACCCCTTTCTCCGAGTCGGGAGATGAACCGACTGAGGGACGCGAGGCATCCTATGACGCGTTGTACGCCCTTTAGGTTCTGGATGGGACCCATCTTCGCGATAGCTTCGATCTTCTCGGGATTGGCTTCGATGCCACGTTCCGAGACGCAAAACCCAAGTAGCATGCCTTTCGGAACTCCGAAGACGCACTTTTCCGGGTTCAGCTTTATGCCGCACGCCCTCAGCTTCTGGAAAGCTTGATCGAGGTCGGCGACGAGGTCGTCGGTCTTCTTGGACTTCACCACGACGTCGTCCACATATGCTTCGACGGTCCGACCGATGAGATTGCCGAAACACTTGATCATGCACCGCTGGAACGTTGCCCCGGCGTTCTTCAACCCGAACGGCATTGTCACGTAACAATACACGCCATACGGAGTGATGAACGCAGTCGCGAGCTGGTCGGATTCTCTCAACGGGATCTGGTGGTAACCAGAGTACGCGTCGAGAAAGCAAAGGGTTTCGCACCCAGCGGTCGAGTCTACGATTGGATCAATACGCGGCAAAGGAAACGGATCCTTTGGGCACGCCTTATTGAGATTCGTATAGTCAACACACATCCGCTATTTTCCATTCTTCTTTTTCACAAGTACAGGATTGGATAACCACTCAGGGTGGTACACCTCTTTGATAAACCCAGCAGCTAAGAGTTTCGATAACTCCTCACTGATGGCCTTGTGTTTCTCCTTGTCGTAGCGGCGCATGTGTTGTCTTACCGGGCGAGAGCCCAGTTTGATACACAGGGAGTGCTCGGCGACGTTCCTCGGGATGCCCGGCATGTCCGAGGGCTTCCACGCGAATATGTCCTGGTTGGCTCGGAGGAAGTCGACGAGCGCGCCTTCCTATTTGTCAGAAAGCGCGGTGCCGATGCGCACGGTCTTGCTGTCGGGGTTGGCCGGGTTGAGCGGGATCTCCTTGATGTCCTTGGCCGGGTCGAACAACCTGGTCGTGCTCTTGCAGTCGGGCCCGGCCTCCTCCGCCGTCGCCGCGGCAGCTGGGAGCTCGTCCTTATGCAGATGCGCTTCCGCGACCTCGCAGGCCTCGCGGTCGCGCTCGTAGGCGCGCTGGATGGACGTGCTCACCGTGATGACCCCTTGGGGCCCGGCATCTTCAGCTTGAGGTAGGTGTAGTTGGGGACGGCCATGAACTTCGCGTAACACGGCCGCCCGAGTACAGCGTGGTACGCCCCGGGGAAGTCCACCACCTCGAATGTCAGCGTCTCGGTGCGGTAGTTAGCGGCGGTGCCGAAGGTCACGGGCAGATCGATCTGCTCGAGTGGCACCACATGCTTGCCGGGGACGATGCCGTGGAACGGCGCCCGAGTCGGTCGGACGCGGTCCCGACTGATCCCCATGGCGTCGAGAGTCTCTCTGTAGAGGATGTTGAGGCCGCTGCCCCCGTCCATGAGGACCTTGGAGAGCTGCTTCCTGCCGACGATGGGGTCGACAACGAGCGGATAGCGCCCCGGCCGGGGCACGTGCTCCGGATGATCAGAGCGGTCGAACGTGACCGCGGAGTCGGACCACTTGAGAAAGGTGGGGACGGCCGGCTCCGCGGCGTAGACCTCGCGGCGGACGAGCTTCTGCTGCCTTCGCGGAACGCAGGCCTCCGGTCCCCCGAAGATCATGAGGCAGCCTTCAGGGTGGGGGAAGGCATCGTCGTCCGCACCCTTGTCATCGTCGCCGCCCTTGGGCGGCGGGTCGTCGCGCTCCGCCTTCTTGGTGCTGCCGGTGAGGAACTTGCGAAGCAGCCCACAGTCCTTGAGGGCGTGCTTGACAGGGTACGCGTGGTTGGGGCAGGGCTCCTCGAGCTTCTTCTCGAAGTGGTTGGACGCGCCCTCCGCAGGCGCGCGCTTTGGCTTGCGCTCCGCCGCGGCGACAAGAGATGCCTCCTGTCGCGCGACGTTGCCCTTCTTCTTCTTCTTCTTCTTGGGCTGGCTGGAGGGGCCGGCCCCTCCCGTCGACTCCTCCCTCTTGGCCTTGGCCTTGAGCTTGGCCGGAGTCCTGTGAAGATCGCCCCCACCGCGTCCTCGCCGGACGCGAAGTTGGTGGCGATGTCGAGGAGGTCCTTGGTCGTGCGTGGGCTGCTGCGCCCCAGCTCGTGCACCAGGGTCTTGTTCGTCGTTCCGGCGAGGAACGCGCTGACGACGTCGGCGTCGGCGATGTTGGGCAGCGCGTTGCACTGCTTTGAGAACCGCCGGATGTAGTCGCGCAGAGTCTCGTCGGAGAGCTGGCGACAGTTCTGGAGATCCCACGGGTTCCCGGGACGTTCGTACGTCCCCTGGAAGTTGCCGACGAAAACGTCCTCCACGCCCGCGTCGGGTCGACAGTTCCGGAGATCCCACGGGTTTCCGGGAGGTGCTCGAGCCACGCCCGCGTCGGGTCGACGAGACAGAACGGGAGGTTGCGGATGATAAACTCATCACTGTCAGCACCTGCCAGACAGGAGAGTCGGTAATCACCCAACCAAATAGCCGGGTTCGAGTCACCCGAGTACTTACTAATGTTGGTCGGCGCGCGATACCGTTGCGGAAATGGTGCGCACCGGATGTGGCGCCCGAAGGCGCGCGGCCTCGGAGGCGGAGGGCTCGGACTCCGGTCCTCCTCCGGGTCATAGCGACCACCTCGTCGAGGGTGGTAGCCGCGCATCTCAGCTTCGCGCCGAGTGCCATGGGCTGGATCACGTCTGCGCGCGTCAAGAAGTATGCGCGCATCCCGCACGGGCCCCACGCGGTCCTTGATGGGAGGCAGGTTGCGGCCGCCCGATCCGCGCGTCGGCTGCGCTACGGACACTTCCTTGTCGTCATGGCGATCGGCGGAGCGCTGCAAGGCGCCCAGAGCGCGCTGCCGGGACAGCGGACTCTCGGCCTGCTGCTTCGCGGCCACCTCGAGTAGGCGCAGGAGCTCTTTGCGCTTCCGCTCGTCCTCCGGAGTCGCAGGTTGCGGGAGGTCTCGCGCGAGGGCTGCTGCCGCCGCCAGATTTTGGCTGGCTCGCGGGAGGTGAAGCGGGGTGCCCGCGATGTCATGCACGATGCGGTGCTGCACATCGCGCGCCATGGTGCGGGCGCGCCCCGCGGGGGCACGCCGCTTGGCAATCGCCTGCTCCAGGAGCTGACGCTCCCGCTCGATGCCGCACTCCATGTCGGCAAGCTCCCGCCTCCGCGCGAGCAGCTGCTCCAGTGCTGGCGGATCCTGTGGTGGGGGTGTTGTGCCCCCTACCGCAGGCGCTGGGTACGGGTTCGGGCCTCCGTCGCCGGATGGCTCGTTCCCGTCATCACCTTCCCCATCGCTGGGGTCAGCAATATCTCCGTCCCGAATCTCGGCCATGAGACACTCGCGGGACGGATCGAATGTGAGCGCGTCGAAGCACTCAGCAAGGAGGTCCTCGACAGAGTCGCGGTCCTGGGTATCGGCGGGCTCCGCGCCCACAGATAGGGATGTGCCAACGGCGGGACCGGGAGGTCCAGTCCGGTTGGGGGGGAAGCGGCACGCGAGCTCATGCTCCAGTGCCTCCATAGACTCCCGCAGCCGAGGCGGCAGGAAGGCTCGACGCTCCCAGGCCTCGTAGCCAGGCGGGAGTGGTGGTCCCTCAACAAGGCAGTTGTTGAGGAGTGCCAGCGCGTAGAAGATACGCCGGCATTCATCTGGCCGGGGGTTCGCACCGAGGTACGCTTCGATGCGCACGGGCAGTGCTCGAGCCCCCGGTCCGCGCGAAAGGTGGACGTCCGAGGTGAAGACGCGCAGCGGCTCCGCGCCGGCGCTGCTGCGCATCCGCTGCAGCTCGGCATGATCCGTCAAGAAGTCCACGTCACCGAAACGGAAGACACGGTACGGGACCGTGTACGGAGTGTAGAACCGGGAGGAGGGCGCGGCGGAGCGCCTCCGGTCCCTTCCGCGGGCGCTCCCGTGAGACGGGAGACGGCCGTGGGATGCTGGCGGCCACGAAGCCATCAGCTGGCGATGTGGTCGTCGTCGAACGCGCTGAGGTCCCCTACCTGGCGCGCCAACTGTCGGCGTTTAGTAAACGGCCGACGAGTAGATTTGTGCGCAGCTCGACGGCGATCAGAATGTTTGTGTTTGATGCAGTGGGTTATACTGGTTCAGGCCAGAAAAGCCCTACGTCCAGTTCGTAGTGTTGCTCGTGTTGCTCGTAGTAGGGGTTACAAGCTGTGGCGAGAGAGTGATTCGCTCCCAAGTCTCTGTTTCTACGTTATGTGTGTGTGCGTGTGTGTGAGAAAAGGAGCTTTCTGCCAGCCAAAAAGAACTCTCCCTTTTGGTGAGAAAAGAGCTCTCCCCTTTGGTGAAAAAAGAGCTCTCTTCTTTCCCCCGGTCCCAATCCTCCCTCTTATAAGTCAAGGGTGAACGGTTACAGATGGAGGAAAGAAGAAAAAGAAAAGAAAGTAAAGATGGGCTGAAAGGCGGTGGAGATGGAGTCGGTCCGTCTTCGCTGGTTCCGGTGTTTTCCGCCGCAATCTACGCGCCAGGTGGTGTGATGACGTCGTCCGTGTCTTATCTGGACGCTGTGGAGCGCCCATTCCCTGATCCGCACTGTTATTCACTGTTGGTGCGCTGTTGGTACCTGTGGAGTTGGGTGACGGTCATTCCGCGCACAGTTGCTACTGTGTTGCGTACTTGATGCATGCATTCGCCGTTCCACGCCTGATCCGGATGCGACGCCCCCAATCCGCCGTACGTCAGGCATAGTGCTCCTTCGTACCGTCCAGGAGTGGATATGGAGCGTCTTCTTATCCGAAACTGGCCGGCCGTACGCCTGAATTTGACCCATGCACCTGCGCCGCTCCCGAACTCACTTCCCGGCCGGAGTGGTCGGGTTTGCTTCGGGTCGAGGCCCTCCGCCGATCCCGACCACTGCCGGGGCACATGGACGGCGAACGGCGGCTGGCCGGTGTTTGGTCGGAGGAGTCGTTCGACTCCGTGGCGCCCGACTCCCTCCGCGGGGAGTCGGGTTCGCTGCCACGTCCGTGCCGGGCTCCTTTTATGCTGGACCAATCGCAGTCCTGGGTGAAGGGCCATGCGCAGCCATGTGTGCCCGGGCCTTTAGCAGGCCGTGAGGAACGGAGGTTTTTGTGGGCCAAAGGCCGTTGCTGCGTCCTTCGCCCAACGGGGGCCACCACACGGGCGCAGCTTTCCGTCGCTCAGTCTTATGCAAGGCCTTTGGGTCTCGGTTAGCTTCCGTGTATTGATACTCCGTATGTATACTGTATAGGGTACCTAAAAAATGGGTACCCGACAAGTGGTGACTTCGTCAATCTCGAGGGAGCGAATTTTCCAGAATTTAACGGCGTTGTGCGTTCAGCGGGAGGCGACGTAGCCGTCGACAGCGAGACGCCAATGGTGACTTTGTCAATCTCAAGGATTTACCGGCTCAGTCTGAGTTGTACTATATGCTCATAGGGGTAGGGTTTCCGTATGTGCTTCTGAGAGTGCTTGCGTTGTGAGTGTCTGAGTTATACTGTGTAATCGAAAAAAACTCCAATAGAGATAAAAAAGGATTATTTTAGTTCTATTAGATAATGAAAAGTAACCCCTCAAAGTTCCAAAAACATTTTATATGCAAGACTGTTAATATTTGACGGATGTCCATCATTAAAACGTAACTCAAAACATCAAATTTTGAGTGAAACATGTATAACTAAAGTAGTTGTCTAAATATCTATCAAACTATAATTGATTACCATTATAACTAATATCACTGAAATACTTGGTATTTTCTAATAGGTCTATTGAGGAACTTTTCTTTTTTCTGTAAGTTGTAAAATGGCTCTATACAATATGCATGTCAAATAGTAAGTCCAATTTGTATATTGTAACAAACGACAGAACATGTAATCAATTGTTGTGATATCTTCTTGGTTCAACTCGAAACGAAGAATTCAAACTACAATGTAAAACAATATGTGGGCTTTATGGTCATTTTATATCATTGATGATAATATAAGGCGGGTGACTTTTATTCACCTATATCTCATACTCCTAGATCATTAGATCAAATAATATAGGAACAATCATACAAAGTGTAGCTTGTGATTCTATGAGACATCCTTGTAATATACTACTCCCTCCGTTTTTAATATATGACGCCGTTGACTTTTTCGTTGAACTTTGACCAACAACATAGATTTAAATAATTACTTTCCAAATGTGAAATGAATATTATTAGATTCATCATCAAAAGCATTTTAAAGTTATTTTATACACTTAACTATTTACACAAATATTTTGAATAAGACGAACGATCAAACGTAACGAAAAAAGTCAATTGCATCATATATATTAAAAAACGGAAGGAGCATGAGATAACAAAAGTCGAAGGGTTTCAAGGTTTGACCATACTCATTCGCAAAAGAAAAAAGGTTCGACCGTGCTACAGAAACATAGGCATTTACGTTTACCACCCTGTCCACCGCCGGCAGCTCCTGCCAATTCACATTCCCCCAACTTCACCGTGCCATAGAGCACACGGCACAAGCAAACCCCCCAAAAACCACTTGGCCCGCCGCCTCTCCGGCCTCCTCCGCCGCCGCGAATGCCGGAGCCGCAGGCCATCCTCCCGCTCCGCGCGCTCCCACCGGACGCGCCGCTGCCCCTCCCCCCGCCATTCCACCCCCAAACCCCTACCCCCGCCGCGGCCCCGGCCCCGGCCCCTGCCACGACCCCGACCCCGACCCCTCCCCAACCCCAGAATTCCGCGGCGCCGCCCGGCTCCTCCTCGACGCGGCCGCGGCACCAATGGGAGATCTCCGCGCGCGCCTGGCTCGAGTCCTTCCCCGACGGCCGGCCGCCCACAGAGCCCGAGCTCGACGCCTACATCGACGCCCACCGCCCCGAGCTTCCCTCCCTGCCACGCTCCCAGCTTCAACAGCGCCTCCTCGCCCTCCGCGGAGACCAGGTAACCAATCCTCCTACTCCTTCCCCTGTTCACCCGTTCACGTGTTGTGCACGATTTGCAATTCATCATGTAACTTCGCTGTAATTTAGTTGATGGGATTGATCAGCTTGCGCACTTCATCACTTATTATTTCCTCATATAGTGTGACGATTGTGGGTTACTCCACTGGTCAGCCGTCGAGGATGGAGCCTGTCCTGAAACATTATGTTTCTACTAGAATTGTTTGTGGGTTTCAGCCCTCGGAATTTGGAGTTGCTCATTGTATTATAGTTTGTTAGATTTAATGATTATGAGAGGTTCCACAATTAGTTGAACTAAATGGCTATTAGTTTAGTTTGGAACTCGTGGAGCACACTGATTTCCTAACTGAAATATGTTATCCACTGTGTGTGTTTGTAGTGCTAAGCTGCTTCTGCATGATATTCGAGGAAATGACTGGTTCTCCGTAGCCGTTTCTTACATACTTGTCTATTAGATTCCTCACAATTGACCAACAAATCTGAGTTCAGTATGCACTTACATTTTGCCTTCACGTCAGGTTTTAGATGCAGAACAGAGTGCATTCCCGTACAGGTTCCAGCGAACTGATCTATGGAAGCCTGTGTACCAGTGGTTGGAAACTCTTGAGATGGATTCACTAGTAGAGACTAAGCAGATATCAGATTGGCTTACATCAAACCCTAAGATAATGGACAGGCTGGTTGAGAAGCACTCAAAGTATCATTTAATACACTACACCCAGAGAATGCATTTGAAGCTGCTGAAGAAGAGGGGAAGTTGCCAAAGGTAATTACATTTCTGAATGGTTTGATCAGTCTATGCAAGAAATGCCTTTTTATATTATTTATATATTTTCTAAAGTGGTCTCTCGGCATTTTCTAAAAGGCTACTACACTTTTAACAGGGGATGTATGCGATGTTGCTTGAATCTAATTTGCCAAGCCACTTGACATAAAATCATAAATATTTCTAGCTATCGTTGCAGATTGCCCTAGGCATCACTCTCACACTTCTGCCCTCAGTTTATTATCATCAGTTTGTCACAGCGAAGTGAAAGAATCCACCCTTCTCTAAATCATCACATATAACAGTTGGTTACTTTGGGCTCTGTTTCTTTGTTTATCATATTTCTTGTACTTGCCAGTTTGACTGTTGGCAGTAGTTGCATTCCACCTAATAATTTGATGCAACAATACTTGCAGTAAAAAACATTTATTTTCTAGTATGTACTCATGGGTATCTTGCAATTTTCATGTCTATTCCCATGACCTCTTGTTGGAGTACATCTTGATGACCTTTCATATTTTCCTTATGCGATCTGGAATATGCTTTGAGTTCTTGTTCCTTTTTGTCTGAAGACACTATCTTCACAAAAGCTGATTCTTAAATTTCAGACCCTACAACTTTCTGCGGCTAGAGCCACCGTCAAGCCAAGTGCTGCTCCAGTGACACCAGAAGAAAGCACAGTAACATTGCGAAAACCTACTCCTCCACCAGCAGGTTATATCTAAATGTTTTCATAGTTTTTTGAAGTGATACCTTTGAGCCTCCACAATAATCTAGTGTTCTGCCATTTTGCAGGTAGATTTTCTGGTGACGCTGCAGCTAGAGGTCATAGTAGCACAGCTGGCAGATTCCAAGGTGGAAGTGCATCTCTCAGGGACAAAAAGACGTCATCGTCCAAAAAGAAAGAAGCTTTGCTTAAATATGAACTGTATGTAGCCAACTCTGGGTTATTTGTCTGTTAAGTGTTGTTAATGGTCTGTACTCACGGGTTCATGGATGTTTGTTTTTTCAGTTTAACTGATTTGCAGAATCAACTGACCACTGTGCTGTTAAAGCAGTGCCGTACTGTTGCCATTAAAGAAATAGATCCATCGTGTGTGGAATTTCAAAATCCAGAGACTAACTTAAGTGTAAAAGAAGGGGCCACTACTGCTAGTGCACCAGCTCCTGCAGAGACAACAAAGGTTCATGTCAATGAGAAGTCAAACCCAGCAGAAGCCTCAGATAGTGAATTTGGGCAAAACAGAAAGAGAAACCCTATCTTTGTTACACCTGCATGGTGCTATTGTGAAGCTTTAACAGGTTTGTCATTTTGCTTGATGGAGGATTCATTTGTCATTATATTTGATTGATGTATCCTTTTTTGTTGGCTCCTTTATACAATAATTTTTGGAATATTAGTTCCCTTCCAGCTTTCAAACTGTATTTTAGCAAGTATCCAATGGTTTGGGAGTGTTTTTTGTTAAAATTATGCTAATATCATTCCATGCCAAAAAAATCAAAACCGTTTATGTATATTGGTCTTATTTTTTTATAAGTGTGCACATAAGTAAATTTGGAATGAAGGTAATATTCCTGTCAATCTTGGATACTCCCTCTGGATTTTAAATTGTTGATGTTGGCTAGTGTAATTTTGCACTAACCAACGTCAACAAATTAAATCCAGGGAGTATTTATTTTATACTTGAAGATTAGGCTGCAATATCCATAGCATGCTATGGTGCACCCATGAATGTGTTACTTCTTATTTTTCAAATGTTACTCCATATTCACATATTATATAATGGAATATTGACTTTTCTTCTGTTATAATTGCAATTATGGCCCTGTTTGGCACAGCTTCTGCTTATTGCTGCTTCTCGGTTCATTCTGAGAATCTGCTTAACTAACAAGCTGCTGCAGAATCGTGGTGTTTGGCACATATTCTGCTCATTTTTGTGAAGAAACTACGAAATAAGTTGTGCCAAATAGGGCCTATGTTAACTACTGGTCTGTATCAACTGACCAAGTATGTTAAAACCATGGCAGGAGCCTCGCGGGGTGAAGAAAATAGTTCACGTAGTGATGGCTCAAGAAGTTTGGATTATTGGAAAGGACATGCTAATCCGCTACTGAAAAATAAAGATATTAAGAAAAATATATTGTTCTGTCTGGAGGGACGTGAAACTGGTGCCAGCTGGTCTCAGGCTTGTTCTTATGGAGGCTATGCCGGACGGAATTGTGAAAAATGGACTCCATTTCTTGAAGGCATGCTCGTTTATAATTTTGTTCTTTAAAAAGTAGAGCCAAGCTGTTTATCGTTTCTTTTAAAAAATCTACCTACTTATTTTACTTGAACTGATAAGTTTTTCTTGATTTTCAATACAGGATGGAATTCACCTGCAGTCCAGTTTGAAGGGCCTGCTGTACATGTTGTGAGAAAAAGTTACCTATCGTGGAGTCCAACTTCATGTGCTTATACATCAAGTGCTCCTGCTCAGCCTCATGACAGGGTATGGATATCTTATGTTTGTGGTTGTGTAATTGTGTGCAAGTTCAAATCTCAATATCTGATAGTTTGCTTTGACTATCTTCTCTTTATGAATTTTAAATGCTCTTCTGGTGTAGAATTTTTATCAAGTGCGTACTTGGTTCCGCTTGTAACTCAAAAATTAGACTAGTTCTTATGTCAAAATGGATCATCATGTGCAGCTTCTGTCAGAAAAGGGATAAGGATGTAACTTATATTCAGGCTGATAACTACCCTTCTTATTTGTTTGCTTCATTGTCGGTGATCCTTAACTAGACTAGTTTGATTGTTTACATTCAATGATGTAGTCATAAGTTCGATCTGGGAAGACGAATGGAGTTGAATTGTTGGTAGATATTGAACGGGGAATTTGAAACTGATTAGCATCATCAGAATGCTGTGCAGTCTACTTGTTCTTGGTTAGCTAAGATCGAAAGTGAAATAGTCAGCTTTCATTTTGACTGTTTGCTGCCTCGATTGTGCTCCCTCACAGCGCTTTCCTTTTTCAGAACTATATGTTGTGGTTATTTTCAAATTTGCTCTGTATTTATTTTCCATATTTACACATTTTTATTTAATTTTACTGTTGTGCTGCATCAGCAAGGTGTCCGCAAAATTCTTGATGTAAAGTTCCATCCAGAAGGTCTGCCTCAGCTTGTTTCTAGCTCTAATGAGGTTAGTGCCATTTATGATCCATTTTGTATTTTATGGTCAAGAAACATAGAGAGGGGACCTTCAAATGGCTGTTGTCATAGCCGCCTCCTTTGCTGTTGCCATGCAAATCTTCACCAATGTCTTGAAAATTCCTCTGTTTTTTTGGTTCCATTATATTTTATGTTACCTTCTAGATTCATTAGCGTTTAGGGGTACGGAAATGTTTTATTATATTTTGTGTTATCTTCTGGATCTTGTCCGCAACAATGATATACGGGAGATTAGGGTGGCACCAATTGAGGAAAAGGCGAAAAGCTTGTCCAGCATTGGTTGAGATGCTTTAGACATACAACCCAACCACAGAGGCACCATTGTGTTGCGGGATAGTTAAGCTCTCTCTGACCATGTAAAGAGAGATAGGGGTAGACTGAACTTGACATGGGAGGAGTCTGTGAAGAGAGACATGAAGGATTGGAATATTAACAAAGAGCTATCCATGGATAGGAGCACGAAAATTACCAACCCACATGCCAGAACCGTGACTTAAACTATCGGTTTCCGCTGAACATTTTTAATTCAGTGATTTTTTTATTCCTTTTTCTTTCATTTTTTTCTTTTAACTTTTCATGCTAGCTCTTGTAGGTTTCATCTCTATCCTACCCTAACTTGCTTCAAACTAGAAGGCTTTATTATTTTGTTGTTATAGAATCATTAAAATATTATCTCACTGATTCAGGCACCCAACGAATTATTGCTTTTCAATCTTCTCTCTGGAAGGGCTATTCAGCTTAGAGGCCACAATACCAAGGTATGCCAGATAACTTTATTGTTAGTGCATTTTCTCACTGAGTATGTTCTAAGATAGTGCATCAAGAGTCAAGACCCCTTTGTCCTACCCCTTGTTGGTTGCATAATACGATTTCTTCTGAATCGGATACAAGAAGCTGAATAATTACAACCACCATCATGAAAACTTTTTTTTAGTAAATTTCACAAAACTACGACTATTTGCTCCCGAGTAACAGAAAATTATGACTTTTGAGTTTGATTTCAGAAAACTATGACTATTTACGCCTCTTGTAACACAAAACTACGACTTTTTGATCTGGCCCCACCTGTCAGCCACTCATTCAGCAAAATGGAGATGTGTGGCTGACATGTGGGTCCAGGTCCAAAAGTCGTAGTTTTCTGTTACTTGGGTGCAAATATTCGTAGTTTTCTGAATTATCATTTTTCTTTTTTTTTCTTAAAGGAAAATAATGAAAAAGGTGGCCATGTGAGTACCAACCAATCTGAGTTTTCTTTGCAGTAGAATTTTGTTAATCCTTTAGGTATCCGGACATATGGTGTTCAGTATCCGGACATGATACTACACTTTATTTTGATTGGCATTGTTACTTACTTCTACCTATTGTCCTCAGATCCAGGCTATTGCATTTGCAGTAAAAGGAGCAAGTGTAGTATCTTGTGCTTCTAATTTATTAAAGGTAACTATAGGCTTTGTTTTAATTACTACAAGTTATCTGATAATGATGGTGTTAATTACTTCTCTCCTTGTAACTGGATGATAGGTATGGGATTGCATTACAGGATCTTGTCTCTATACACTGGGTGGCGATGACCAAGATTCAGTTGGGCATACTCAAAAAATTAATGCTATGGCAGTGAATAAATGGCAATCATGTACGTATATTCATCATCTTATTTCTTTGTGCACACTGTTTGAAACTTTGAGCAAAATATTTTGTTTTGGACACATGAAAATTGCATGTCTAGAATAGACTTGAAATGTAGTGTCACACTATCATAGATTTATTGGATCTTACAAATACGCTCTTACAGAAAATATTGGTCAATGTTATACTTTGAAGACCTGTTGTCATCCAAAACATCAAACATTTGTTTGTAGAGGGAGCGTCTCTCTCTCTCTCTCTCTCTCTCTCTCTCTCTCTTTTAAAAAAGTAAATACAGTAGGAGAGGCTCCCACTGCACGGGAGCATGTCTCTAGGTGTATTTCTACATTTTTCCTTGCTGCAGTTGTGTTGCAAACCTTTTGTGTTTCTTTTCTTGTTTAGTTTGCTTAGAAAAGTGTTAATAAATGAATTGAGAAAATGTTTACTCTTTAGAGTGATAAACCTGATTTATGTTCGTACCAAAAACTTTGCTTATGTTGACCACATATAAAAAAAAAGGGCAACCCGGTGCACGTAGCTCAAGCTTGCGCAGGGTCCGGAGAAGGGTCCGACCACTTTGGGTCTTCTGTACGCAGCCTTTCCCAGCATTTCTGCAAGAGGCTGTTTCCAGGACTTGAACCCGTGACCTCATGGTCACAAGGCAGCAGCTTTACCGCTGCGCCAGGGCTCGCCTTCTTATGTTGACCACATATGATTCGGGAAATTGAAGTACTAGGTGCCGATACAAAAGGAAGTTTCCTCCCACCGTTTGAATGACTCTGCTTTGCATTTCTTATGTTCTTGTAAGAAGATGATCTTCTATAGTTCTATGTGGTATTGTCTTGTCTGATGCAGTAGCATGAAGAAAATACAACAAGCTCATGATACTCTCTGCTGATTAAGTGATTATCTATGTGTCAAAGTTGGTTAATTATGTTCTTACCCTCACTCTGAACTCTAACTGCTATTTTAACCTCAAATTTTTAACTTTGTGATTCTACCCCTGGTTTTTTGACCTGAAGCCAGAGTTCACCCCTACTGAAAGTTAAAATCGCAATAATTCTATTGTGATTTTACCCCTACTGAGGCTGTAACTCTGGCTTCAGGTTGGAAAACCAGGGGTAAAATCACAAAGTTAAAAATTTGAGGGTAAAATCACAACTGGAGTACAGAGTGAGGGTAATAACACAATTGCCCCTTTTTTTCGTACGTCTCTTGCTGCAATTGTGGCCCTGTGTCTTTTCAAAGCCCTGTGTCTTTTTGGTGTTTTTGTTGTACGTGGGTTTCATCTCTAGCCTACTCCAACCTGCTTGGGACAAAAGGCTATGTTGTTGTTGTATTGCTGCAATTGTGATTATGTTGGGATTGTTGCAAGCCTGTTTTTCCTTCTGTTTTCTTTCCTTTCTAACATCAGCACTAGGACTGATCGTGTGAACAAGTTGTTTTTTGGGTGTCCAAGTATTGTTGTTTGTTTTCTGTAATTGTGTTACCTATTTCGATTAATCCAAGTATTGTGTGAACAAGTTGTTTTTGGGTGTTAAAATTGCAGGTCTTGTTGTCACTAGTGGAGCAAAAGGTGATGGAAAGCTTTTACTGTGGAATGCCTTGAGAGGTGAACTTGCTTCTGATCTGAATTCGAGCTTGAGGTAACACTGGTTTCCTTTTACATCGTCTATCTGACTGTTTTTTTTCTTCCTTCTAGCCGATGTGGCAGGCGTTGCTATGAATTGCAAATAAATAATCTAAATAATAAATTCATAATCAATTCATGCAACTGCATCTGTGAGATACTCCATCCGTTTCAAAATAATTGCAGTTCTGGGTTTGGGGGGTTTGAGCACAGGAATTAAGGAGGGGTGAAAAGGTGATGTGCATAAGAAACGAGGAGGGGTGGAAGAGTTTAGAGATAGAGATGCGTTGGGAAATGAGAATGAAGAGAGAGAAGTGCATTGAGATGCAATTATTTTGGCAAAATTTTGGAATCCTAGTACTACAATTATATTGAAATGGTGGGAGTACCAATTGTCTTATACCGAGTTTGCGTGAAAGTTTACCATTGCATAATGGCATTGCTTTGCATTTTATATGGATATTTTTATTGCATATCTACTAGTAAGCAGGAAAATGTCCCTTGTAGTGTATTGCTAAAACTGCCTTTGAAACAAAGGAACACGATCAGTAATAATTTCCCAGGGGTCCTTAAAAAAAAAAACCAGGGAAGGGGAACTTGGAAGTAGTTATCTGCGTAAATAGCTCCAACACATAACATTTGAACTCATCATACGTTGATACACACACATATCCGTATGGAATATTTTCTTGAGGACTGATCTTATTCCGATTTTTGTTGAGTTTTTGGGCAACTTAAAAGGCGGATACTTACTCAAACCCATTTGACTTTCCCTTCAATGTACCCAAGAAAAAAAAAACTAATGTTGCCAACCTAAAATAAACATGCACACCCTGATTGCTAAATTAGGGAGCAACTAGAGAAAGCACCCGTATACAGGATGTGTTTGGGACAAGACAAACAATCTCCACTGCCTCCTGGCATCAAAACAAGCTTTGACCCCATTTTCCTAAGAATGGGGCCCACTGTTTCCCAATTGTCTTCTTTCTGTCTCCCGTTTCTTTCTTTATCTTAGAGAAACCCCACGCCGCCGCCACTCAATCCATCAAAAACAATAGAGGGTCTAGACACAGGTACCCAAGAACAGGGGCCCACCGGTATTTCGATGCCATAAATCATGTGCCGCCAATACAAGCTGCTTATGAAGTTGACGCCATTATCTACATAAATTGTATGTTTCTTTTGTGTGACCGAACAAAAAAGAAGTTCTATTTCTATCAACCTGATTTTTCATACTTAAGCTTCTTGTTAGACATGGATCTGCTATCTTTATTTCACACAGAAAATCTAAGGACTTTTCAACTTTGCTCGTTGCGTAGTAATTTTGATACACATGCATTTCACACCTCGTCCCGTTGAGAGAAAAAAAATCATCAGAACAAAAAGGCTTCTTGGACTACACCAACAATCTATGTTTTCAAGACGTCGCCTAGGCGTCTAGGCGCCCCACCTGGTCGCTGCAGGGACACCTTAGGCTGTAATGTCGCCTAGGTGGTAAGGCTCCTCTTGGTTGCCGCAGAACGCCACGACACCTTAAAAACTATGCCAATAGCTTTATGCAGAGAACTTCTAGAGATGATTATTGGCAAAGCAAGTATCATCTTTAATATTTTTTATGTGTAAGGTTGTTAAAAATTAATCGACAGGAATTTAATTGAGGGGCTTACCTAGTAAAGATATATTTGGTCAGATTTAGATATCGTAGGCGAAAAACAAAATTGATTTCCAGATTTTGTTCTGGGAGTGAGAACAAGAAAGTTTGCTTTTGCTCTAGGTTTTCCAAGAGCTGTTTTTAAATTCTTGTGTTCACATCAATATTTTGGTCTTAAGCCTGTGGAATCACAAACTCTGTGAGTTGCTGCATTAATATAGGTCCCAGGATATGGTCTATCCTTCAGTTGATACGATGGAGTTCTGTAGCGAAAATCTACTGGCATGTGGGAGTGACTGTGATTATGGTGGCTCAGCAGTGGTACAATTATGGGATATTGAATCTCCAGAGTCTTACCTCTCTTTCTCTGCTAGTGATTCTGTATGTACCTTTTCCTTTTGTATTTAAGTGAGACTTTAATAATTTAAGAGAGCACTAACATATCTCTTTCCCAGTATATTACTTCCCTTAAAGTCAACCCTGCCGGCAACACTATAATTACAGGTTACATAATCTTCTCAATTGCATGGCATCCCTCTATTGCTGCCGCAGTAAAAACTGTGTAGCTATTCTTACATGCAATATGCAGGTTCTGGTGATGGGACTATTGGCTTATTTGACATCCGTGCTTGTTCTGCAATTAATCATTTTTCAGTGGGGCCTGGTTGTGAGGTATTTGACATGTTGTTGCCTATAATTTGAATTTACTGATCATAGTTTGAGTTGATCATGTGTAAAGTATATCATTACTTGTGTTGATTCTGATCTCTGAGCTTACTAGCATATTTCTTCTCTGAGAACTGATAATTAATATGTTGCTTCTCAACAGGTTACATCCGTTTCATTTAGCAACTGCGGTACCTATTTTTCTGCTTCTAGCACATCCAATAACACTTTGGTTTGGGATACAAGACTAGTCCCAAACTATAGTAAGGATGTATCACGAAGCAAAGATATGCGGTTTTTTCGGCCTTTACATTGCTTAAGCCATGGGAAGCAGATGCCTACAGCAGAATATACAAGTCAATTGCCAGGGTAATGATAATGTGGCTATTACCCCTTACTGCACTTACTGATTAATTCTTTGAAACATCTTTGGCAATTTTTGAGCTTTAATGGTGAACTTAATGCAAGTCAATTTGAAGTGAAATTTAGTTTTTCATTGGACACATGCTGTGCTGTTTCTGGTAATTTGATTTACATTTTTTGTCTTATGTTTGGTTTACTCCAGTGAAGTATAATGTGCTAAGAAAAGAATAGAAAACAAAACTACACTTTAAGCTTTATTTGTGGTCATGCGTCTCCCTTTACAAGGAAGAAAATCATATTACGGTACTCAATGTTGAGGATGCAGAATCAGTCATTAAACTTGAATGTCATGCCTACAGCGTCATATGTACAGTTATACATTGACACAATGGGTTGCTA
Source organism: Eragrostis nindensis (assembly GCA_012490785.1). NCBI lineage: Eukaryota > Viridiplantae > Streptophyta > Magnoliopsida > Poales > Poaceae > Eragrostis > Eragrostis nindensis. Next base: position 1,697,053 of record JAAXCT010000058.1, read on the forward strand.
GTTGTTTTTGCTACTCCAACTGCTGTGCCCTCCATTTGCCCATGCCTACTGCTTCATGTTATGCTACCCATTGCCGCGTTATGGAAATATGTACTCCCTCCATTTGTAAAAGAGTAAAGTTTGGACATTGTTGTGGATCCGGGAACACAATGTGAACATTAACTTGTACTCTAAATCTGTACCATATTTATATAATCCTATAACCTTATACTATTATGGAAGTAATTCTCTAGACAGAGCTGCACATTTTATTTTCATGTGTTAAACATAAATGTTAAAAGAAATTCTTCTATGAAGTTTTAGTTGGCTGCACATATCGGATATCGCAAAACACCACTTATGTGTGGCTAGAGAGGGTATTTTTTCTCTCATCTTGTTTGGCCACTGCCCACTAGATAGTTCCTGCTAGTACAGTAATAGACATATCCTGCCTACTTGGAATCATTGATTTCTACCATAAGATTTGCAAGTTATTTTGTAAACTCTACTCTTACTATGCTTCTTGCTTTTCCAACGTAACATTAGCAGATTAGCTTTTGTTATCTGTTTTGGTTCGAATTTTATGTTAACTTTGAGTTTCTTTTATCCAGTCATGTTGATGAAGGTGATCAGGGTGTAAATGCCACACAGTGGCTGCATAATGAACCAGTGCTTGTTACTGTAAGTGGTGATGGGAGGTGAGTAATCAACACAATGACTTTTGCATCATGTCATTTCATCAATTGCACTTGTGCTCGCTAATTTTACACAAATTATTGACTTGTAGTCTACTCTGCATGCAGTTTTGGAATGTGGGATGTTAATCTGGGTCAACCTTGCGTCAGACATATTAATGCTCATACTCGATGTGCTAATGCGGTGAGCTTTATATTGCAATATTTTATTTGATGGGTCTTTTAGCTTAGCCTATTTTTAATGCTTTACTTCGGATGGAATAAATTCCAGGTTGCTGTAGCCCCTAATGACGAGTACATCTCCACTGGAGGAAGTGACCAGAAAGTCGTGAGTTACCTATTTGGCAATTTAGTTTCTAATATTGCATTGAAGTAGGTGTGGTTTTGATTGTTTCATCACTTTACATCAATAGAACTCAAAACAATTTGAAGGCAATACAACCATACTCTTAATACGGTTCATTGATAATGTGCTCATAACATAGTGGTAACTACTCCAGTTGTGAGGCTACCAACCAGGGTTCAAAATATGGTTCTAGCAAAAAGAAAAAAAAGGGTCAATCTCCGGTCCCCTCAAAAATATGAGTTAAGAATCTACCTATGGAGGGCCGGCCCTAGTGTAAGGGGCAGGGGCCTCAAAGCACGGTTTATCCATAGATGGCGGCTCCTTATAGAGGAGGCTGGCTTTTGTGTCCTTTCTCGGCCCCGATTTCCCTTTTTTCTTCTTAATGATAATACGGAGGGGTAGGTCATTCCCCTGGGGCTGTTTTTTTTAATACGTTAGTAGTGATGGTAATAATAATAATAAAAAGCAATGTGCATGAACTGAGCTTGTTTTGAAGATGCCATCATCATGTTTTGACTCATCATATCATCTTTATGAATTTTGACCTTTATGTACACAACTGTGTAATTTGTCCCTGAAAAGGTATGTGTACTTACCTTGTTTTCATAGTCCTCTTGCACTAACTAATAATTATTGGCTTGGCAGGTTTTATATCATAATAGAAGAGGGCATACTAATCTAAATTGGCGTCTTTCACACCCTCTTCAAGGAAATGATTAATATGCTACATGAATTGTAGACATTTCCACTAACTTGGTAAGCCAGCTCTTTTGTGCTATCTGTCAATGATGGGCATATGAACTACCAACACAAACAGATAAAAGGAACATGCTTTACTGAATCATAAATCAATAAATATATGGTATAAGTTCATAATAAACCTACTGCAATTCGTTTTTCTAATAGCTTTGGGTAGCAGTGGTACTGTCACATGTCAGACAAACAGCATCCTGTAGACATCTAAAAGGGGAAAAGGAGGAGGAATATTCAAATTGGTGAAATGTCTTGTTTTATTGTGGAGGCTGATGATTTGTCTTCATGAGAGATTGAACAATTTCTGCTATTTCCCGATGTGGTTTGCATATCTCTGCTCCTAATTTTTCTTGTATGCACATCTTTTTCAGCTGAGGAGCTCTCTGAATCATGTTGTTGAGCTTTAATCGCAACTCTGCTGCTCCAGATCGATGTGGAGCCAGGACTGGCATTCAAACCTCTGCTTGATGGACGACTGAAGCTTGTGTTGGGTCTTAACATAAATGAATCTGCATGCCTCTTTACAAGCGTATTCTGTATCTTTTTATTCTCCTGTAAAGAGAATGTTGAGACAAATATTAGCCTGACTGGTAGTAACTTTCTATTCTTGGAGTATGTTGGATAGGAGAGGGGTTGAAATACAAATTCTTAGGATTTAGTTCAAATTTGAATTAAAGTCCTAAAGCGATCTCCTCATCCAAATACCCTGTTATGTTACCCTGTATCATGATATCATCAGCTGTCTAGCAATAACTACTCACCCGTTGCCTGTGTTTCTCTTCCTCCTTTTCTTTGAGAGTCAACATGTAGTCTTTCAGTATTGCCAGAAGCGGAAGCTGCAAAAGCGTATGTTAGGCATTTCTTGTCAAGAAATTATAAAGAGCTTTCAGTTTTTGAAATCAGCTACTTGTCGATCAATCTACCTGGTCAAGCATGGTTACTTAATATATTTTTAATACACTTTCTAAATTAACAAAATAATATGTTCTTAAGGCTATTTTGCAAGTTAACTATGCAAATATGGGCACCATACTAGCTTAATGCACGTGTCATACTTATTGTGCAGCACTGAAAGCTATTGCATGCTATAAGTGCTTAACACTCTTCAAAACTATTAGTGCATTACCCTTGGAACTGTTCATTTGGCTTGTGGCAGTAATCCCGGTACTGAGATTTGTTTCTATATAAGTCTGAACTATATATGTTGATTCACAAGTATTCGTTTATGGCACCTAAAGGACTGACTATGATCAGTTAGTCAAATGACCTTTGTGAAAGACTTTAAAGTGATGTAACGTGTGGTCATTTAGGTGCACATTAGTATGCATTTTTGCAGTCCTAGTTTTGCTTGGTTTGCATTAGAATTGGATGCACAGTTTCCTTCGTTTTGACATCCCTTCGGACTTATCTCGGCATAGCACTAATGCATTGACATCCAAATACCTTTCATTTCTTTCTGTGTAATAGGATTTAATGCTATGGAATAGTCTTCTTCCAGTAATGAGTAAACTGCATTATTCTTGTTTCCTTTTGTATCAGCTGTACCCAGGAATAGTATGGCTATGGCCTATGTGTGTTAGCGTTCTACAAGCTATGCTTCATAGCTCCAGCCTACAAGTATGTTGGTTTCATCACTGCTATTTTTGCTTTCAAGAATAAAATTCCTGTTAGAGATGATTGTCAATTGGTTTCATGCTAAATGCTGAATTCCTTTTTTACCAAGAGTTCAATTCTAACTCACAAGGCCCTCTTGTTATGTTCTTGGAAGAACATTTTTACCCTTGCTCTTGCATAATTAGAACTGCTATAGGAAGTTAGGAACTGAGCCTTAACTCACTTATTGAGGATGTGGATATACACCTAGACCTCCCACGTTTATGTTCTCTTGGACATGGGTTCAGGTGCCTATTTCTTCAAATTCACATTGTCACTACTCCCTCCTTGAAATGATGTCATTCGGACAGGAATTTTAGACTTGTGGCTAGTACAATCTGGATGTCTGAAACGACATCAAAACCAGAACGGAGGGAATAGTTCCTTGGATGCTCCATGCTTAATTTGAATGTCTTGTCCCTCTTGTGCCATGAATTCAGAAGGTACCAAATCAACATTCATCTAGCACCATAATGGATTACCTTTTTCAGCACTAAAACTGTAGAGTATACAATTGTTCAGTATTCTTGCTTCTGTGAAGCACGGAATTTTTGCTTTTTGGATCATTATAAGTTATGCTAAGACAGTCCAAAGATTGGCTGAAGCCACCAGAAACAACCGGCCAGGTGCAGAAAAAGTAAAGATAACCCTGAACTGTATGTCTGGACAATCTAGGTCAGTTTAGGATGAATATTGTGTGATATGTTCATTTCTAAAATCCAAATTTTATATAAAATATAACACATTTTCTATAATCCAAATACTGTATGAAGGATTTAAGTTTAGATAATTTGGTTTGGACTTTGGAGTCCATGAGCTTGCACCTCATCGTAGTAGAAGACCTTGTTCCTCTCCTGTTCCCAGAATTGTGTCTTGGCCACTAATTGCTCTACCATGCCTGTATCCTTTCCAGTTAGTATATGTTGCATATCAAATTTTCCAATTTATTTGTTGTCGCTAATACATACCTGGAATTTTGTTAACTATAATTCTGGCTCGTTCTGCCCGTTTCAAGTGTTTATGGGCCCCTCTGCTTATTGAGTACCTTCGCTCGTCCTGTGTGGAAAACTAGAATCAACTTTAAGAAATCAAACTTGGAGAGAAAGCATATTGTAGATAGTCATTAGGCAGCCACTGCACCCTGCTGTATTCCTCTAGCCATCTCTCTTCATCACATGAAGACAGCCATTTTTCAACCTTATCCATTATATCTTTCCGACTTGTTGCCTCCTCTTTGGCTTTGCATACGTATTCGTTCATTGTCTTTAGTAGGTCATCATGGTCCACATCTCCTGTACATGTATTTCAAGAGTAATGCTGTGAAAAATTGGAAAATTCAGCCCAAACCAAGAGGAGAATGAATTCTGATTTCTGGGATGCACCTGACATTATAAGATCCAGTATAGTGTCCATTTCTGTTTGGTAAGGCAGGTCCATGTGTGATTTCTTGCAAATTTCATCAACCTCTGCTCTCTTTTTTAGGTAAAGATCTTTCATTTTGCTTGCCTTCAACTGGTCTAGTCGGTTAACTTCTGATTCCACCTATTTTTCATTCAGTACGATAAATTGAAAACATATCATCTCTAAGACTACTCATCATCATAATTCAAGATTTATTTTGGAGTCACTGGGCTTTACCTGCTGAATTGTCTCTAATGTGAGGCTTCCAGGACCTAACATACCATTTGCAGAAGTTGTTGCAAATATCTTAATTTGCCCAAATGGTTGGCGCTCCTCCATGTTAGTATCCAGAATATTCCATAAGTTTGTCAACGCTTTTACAAGGCTGTGAAGCTACAATAATGCATGCATTAGTAGGCAGTAGAACTGGCAGTTCATGTTTCTTGAATATTGCAATGGGATATTTCCTGTTAGAAGTTAAAACTGGCAACATCATTAACTAGCTAATGCTATAGGCACATTATTAATGAGTTGAAAAGTGGATTTGTGTAAGAAGACTAGTGTAGTGTCTGTTAACTGTATCAAGTCAGTTTGCTTTATGGCATTACTGAACTACATGTGCTAGGGATTTCTTTTCAGTATTTAGCACTCCCTGAGAGCTTGGGTGTCTGCTCTGATCTTTCTGCTATGCTACCTCATTGAGTGTTGCCATATCCAAGATATTTGGCTGCACAGGTCGTTGCCAGAAGAATAAAAAATCACCTTGTCTCTTCTACCGTTCTTCTCTTCTTTAAGCTGCTCAACAGTCATGTTGAGCTTTGTGAGGATGTCATCACTGATGTTCTTCGTCTGTTGTTCATTTGGTCCATCTAGCAACCTTGGGTGAACATTTGCAAGTATCTTTGAAGGATCCATTCCCATAACTTTTGCAAAATTTTGAATCAGGACTTTGTATTCTTCCACTTTGCAGAGGCGATCACTCTGGAGAAAATTGTCAGATCCAGGGCTGGTAAAATATATTGATTATAATACATGTTTTTTCGTGTGTGTGTGTACCTTTTCTCTTTTCAGTCTTTGCAATTCGCTTTGGTACTCCTCCAGTTTCTTCAGTGACAGGTCTTCTTCATTCACAGTAACAGCTTCATTTCCCGCATGCCCTGCTATTTCAGATGCAATTCTTTGTATTTCAGTTTGAACCTCCATGAACTGCTTTACTCTGGCTTCTTTCTCATCTGCATTTCTTGTAGGGCTGGTGTAATGGCATTCAGCTGCTCCTTCAGAGTGCCTGTCATTTTCTCAGGCTGCATAAAGAGGTTTCAAGTTAACTTTGAACTGTTTCTTGTTCAATATGATTTCACGATGAGACATATAAGATGTAGATGTTACTCGGCCTGGGAATGATCTTTCTCCAAGTGAGAGAAGTAGATTTGTGAATTCAGCCTCTGATTCAGCTAATGCTTGATGCAGTAGAATACGGGACATATTTGCACTGTTTACTTTTCTTCTGTAAACTTCTTGGCATTCCTTCTCGAGCTCTTCCAGTATTCGCTCCCTCTCATTTTCGTCTTGCCCAACTTCATCCCATATCATCTGACACCGTACAGAATTAAGATCGGAAACAAATATAGGTACTACGATGAAAGAAATTTCTGCACCTTCAGTTCTTGAAGCAAGTAGGCACATGAAGACTCTGGCAGCGCAGCACCAGCTGCTTTTCCAGTCATCCTGAGTGATCCCATCTCAACGATCTTCTGACAAAACTAGAGCCAATATTGATGGGATCAATTCAGTTGGGCGCAGTGCATGCTTAGAACTGGCCCTGGAAGGCACAGATTTAGCAAGTGTATGACCCAAAAGCTGCGAAATACAGGAGTGGCTGCTGCGAGTGGCCTTAGATGCTAGTTTTGCTTGCAAGACACGTAGCTTATGCGTGGTTGGTGTCGCCATGAGAGCTGGAGCGGCATGAAGCTTTGGGGAGAAGGATCTTTTTCTAGCTGATCTGTTTCCTCTTAAATTTTAATATCAGCCTTCTTATTTTCAAAAATGGAAGAACAGGTACAGTCTCTTCAGACCTTTCTTCTTTGCATATGTTCCTATCTCATGAAACGAAAAGATGTGTGCTATTTATTTTCCCGTTGATGGCTGCGGCACATCTTCAATGGATTGAATTCCGGGGCTAGCAATGTGAGTTGAGCTTACAGCTCAAGCCACGCACTAATTAATGTGTGCTGCCTTTAACTTTTTGGACATGTGCACTATTCGGAGAGTGAAATGCCACCTGTGGGCTTTGTGGCCAATGTCTGGTAGATCTGAAAGTAACTGGACAAGTGCTTTGCTTGCTGACGGTTTGCCACAGACGGCAGTTAGCAGTGACCTTTTCCCTGCACATGCAATTGTTGTTGTGTTCTAACCACGGGATATCTTTTCAGGGTATCAACGACGTTCGGTTCTACTGAAATCAAAGCAGCGTGCTTATATCTAATTGTACTTTTTCTGAACTAATGCCGTTTACTGGAATTCGAGCTTAAGGGTAAGTCGGCATCTTATGTCGGGTGGTGCTCCTTGCGTTGGCATGTCGCGTTGTGGAACCTGCCGTCAGCTAAAGGGGTACAGCAACGGCCCATCTTACCGCAATATCAATGAGTTATGACAAAACGATGTGGCAGTAGCCGATTCTGTCGGTTCAGAGATTGCAAGTTGCAATCGAAACAGACGGGTCATCGGGAACGTCAAAAAACAGGAAGCAGGTTGCCGCGGCCGTCTCGAACATTGGTCCACTCCATCCATGTCTCCGGACAAAGAGCATCGACCAAACCCGGGGTTGAGCTCCGTGTCCGTGTGGGAAGTTGTTGCAGAAATGGGCTCACATCTTACGAAGCTAAAACAAACGGGCCTTCATTTTATTATGGGCCTTCATTTTGTTGACATGGATGGGCCTTCCAGAGAGGCGCACGAGGGCACAAACAAAGCCATCTCATCTTCCTACCAAGTACTCGCTAATTTCAAGTGGCGAGCGTGGTGGGGAAGCAGCTGTCGTGCACGCATCTGAGCACGTCGCGGTAGTCCCTGTCGATGGTGAATGAGTCGTAGACGTTGCCGTCGCTGCTCTTCTTGTACTCGAACAGCAGCGACGAGTGGTTGAAGGCGGTGAGCTTGACGAATCCGTAGTCCTGGTCGCGGAAGACGCTCCACCTGGGGATGGCCGTGGTGTACTCCGACAGGTGGCTGCCGCCGCCGCCGGCGACGACGAAGATGGTGCCGTTCACCGTCCCCGCGTATCGGCTCCTCTCGGCGGTCATGCACTGGCTCTGGTACATCGGGCAGGTGCGCTCGTAGTTGTGGACGTGGCCGAAGAAGGCGATGTCGACGCGGTACCTCTGCCACAGCTTCTGCAGGCTCTCGCGGCCCTCGGGCTCCTCGAAGGAGCCCTCCATGGCGTACCACGAGTTGGAGGAGTAGCCCAGCACGCGGTGCGCCGCGAAGATGAGCCATGGCTGGTGCTTCCGATCCACCGTGGACAGGCAGTGCTCGATGAACTTGTACTGCGCCGTGCCTTCCCGCCAGTCGTGCTCCGAGTCCGCGATGCAGAACCGGAACATCCCGTAGTCCACCTTGTACCTGACACAACACATTTGAACATATATTCTTGACGTAAACTGATTCATCGGGACTCGGGAGAGCATATATGTTCTTCAGTTTGGTCAATTGCACTACCAGAAGTTTGCTCTGTTCTCGGCCGGGTAGTAGTAGTACGTCTCGGCCGGCACGCCGCACTCGCCGCCGGAGTCGTTCACGTCAAAGAATCCGCCGGTGTTGGGACAGTCCCTCTCGTGGTTGCCGCTGCGCACAATTGACATGCAGAGTTAATGCTATATGTTTCCATGCTTGTATTTTGCAGACCTGAAAACGCTACACAAGCAGTCAGGTTGTTGGCGTACTACCTGGCGATCATGTATGGCTTCTTGGCGGTGATGGGCGCGACCTGGGCCGTGAACTGATCCCACTGGGAGATGTAGCCGTTGGCGTAGGGCAGGTCGCCGATGTGGAACACGATGTCGTAGTTGTCCAGGTCCTCCACCAGCGTGTCGGTCGTGTTGAGCGACCCCGGCTGGTAGTTGGCGAACTCGTTCGATCCGTCCCTCTCCGCCTGAAAACGTTCCAGACATCAGTGCTTTCTGTATCAGCGCTGAACATGCGTGTCGTCAGAAATTAAATTCACCTTCCCCATGTCGCCGAAAACAATGACGCGCTGGAGCGAGTTCTGTCCCGGGAACGGGGGAGCACGGAACGAGTATGGCTTGCCCCACACGACGGACCCGTCCTGGAGCTCATGTCCGATCTTGTAAGAGTACCTGAATCACAAGCCAAACAGAGTTACACATGTGTGCTGGCACGTTGGCCGCGGACAAGCCACGAGACATCCGAACTGCAAAGCTGACAGCTGCCGCTACAAACAGTAGCAGCATGCAGGGGCGCGCGACAAATGAGCAGAATTTGATGTGGCAATGGCACTCACTCTTTGTTTGGCCACAGGTCCCGCATGAAGGCCGTGTGGATGAAACCGGGGTCTCTCCACCCAACCGTGCGCGCCGGCTCACCTGATGAAAACCAAACACGTTCAGCACGTCGGCCGTTGCGGTGATCCATGGAATCGTGCGCGGAGTAATAAACCAGGATATATTATATAGCCAGGCGTACGTACCGCACATGCTGCCGCGGTTGAAGGTGAGCGTCCCGGCGGGCGTGCGCGTGGGCTGGGCGCCGCCGCCGACGAGGCCCCACTCCACGAACGGGTACGCCTCGCTGATGTCGTACCCGCTCGTCCATGTCACAGTCATCTGCCCATTTCCATCAGATTCAGACGCAAATACGAGGAAAAAACTAGACGCGCTAATTAAAGACGGGCTCGTGTTCCGTCGGCTCACCTCGTCGTGGGACTTGCCCTGCGCGAGGCGCGGGTACACGGGCGCCTTGGGGTTCTTGAACGCGATCGGCTCCGACACCGCGATCAGCTTCGGCTGCTCGATCGGGCGTCACGAAAATGCAACGGAACACACGTTAATTAGGTCGTTGAGGTTTGCCACCAGATTTGAGTGCAGGGGATCGAGCTCACGTACGTTCTCGAGGCCGCCGGTGAAGAGGGCGAAGGAGAAGTCCTCGCGCTGGTTGATGAGCTGGAACCGGATGCTGCCCTTGCCCCCGTAGATGTAGTTCGCCGAGTAATTGGCGTATTGGTACTGCACCCATGCAACTAGTACACTTTAAGTTTCTGTTCAAAAACTGAATGAATTCAGGTACATGTTGGCGGCGTAGTGACCTTGATGGGTGCCGTGCAGAGCAGCGGTTCTCCAGGGTACCTCGTAGGGTTAGGACACGCGCCGGAGCTGCTCCGTTAATTCCACACAAGATGCATCAGCGATATATGGGTTTCTTCAAAATTCTGAGAACGAAGAGGAAGGAATAGTGGATTGATGAATGAATGAAGCTTTTTACTTGAAATCTGCTGGAGAGAAAACGCCAATCCAGTCGTCGACGGACTGGTTTGTCCACCCGTACTGCACAGTCACCCATTCAGTGTCTTCTCCCTGTCAGAGAAAAATTTCAGAAGCACGTAGGTACAGGAGTGGCGAGCCCCTCAATTTTTTCATGCAGCGTCCTATAATTTGTGCCGCTAATCTAATACTACTGGATTGGTCATATCAAAGGTACGGTGTGTTTGGATTTGTCTTTGAAAACATTCTCACAAAAGTATAATTGTATAACAATTTATTGATGTAAAATTGTCAACTACTCGACAAATTCACATATATTACAGATTGTAATAAGTCAAAAACGTCAAATTGTGATAATTTTCCTGTTTTGTGCCTCTCTCTCTCTCAGCTCTCCGGTACACTTCGCTTACAAAATTAAGGTAGCAAATATTAAAGCAAAACGATTCAAAGTCTCAGAAATTTAAAAATAGTGAGTACATGCGCAACACGCCGGTTCAGTGCAGCCATAATTCTGCAGCTACCATATCCATGGTGGTTGGAACGTGTGGCGGCGATCAGCGAGCAAGCAAGAGGAGCTAAAATATCTCGATGTCATTGTCCTACGGAAAATGGTGGAAAGAGGGGAGCTAAAACGAACAAAGAATATTTCTTGGTGAACCTCGTATCCCTATTGGTTTCGTCTAGAATGAAGCTAACCTTACACATTCGTTCCAGACAGCTGGCTGAGCTAAAAAATGCAAAGATCATGAGTTATTCTTCCCCCAGAACCGGGGTCCCACCCACGGAATTTCTGTACTTGCGTAATGAAATTGTGTGCTAACGGTGATCATGAGTCGTGACCAACACTACGACGTCGATCGTTTCCTTGCGATTGTGTGCTAACGGTGCAAACTTTATAATGCATTATTTCGATCTAATATAGTATAGCTGACGTACCGGAGAATCTTATACGCGCAGGTTCTCAAAAAACAACTATTTCGTGCAGTCTATAGCTTCGTTCCCTTTTTTTTTTTCCTTTGGGAACTTGACAACTAACAGTCAAACATGTACAATGCATACGTGAACGCTCAACCTACGCCCAATGTCAAACTAAGCTTATGGCTGAAAACAAATGAACCAGCTAGCTAGCTTAATTAGCGATGGTGCTAACCTGCTCGCCGAGCAACGACTTATTGGTCGCCTCCACGTACGCCGACGGCTCGAACTCGACGGTGGTCTTGTGGATGGCGATCTTGGACAGCGGCTGGATCCCCTCCGCCGGCGACCCGCTCGCCGCCGCCGCCGGCAGCAGCGTGGCCGCCGCGGCGAGCAGCACGGCCAGGGCAACCGCCGTCGACGCCGCGTCTCTCGTCCCCATGGAGCTAGGCAGCGACTGCAGGGAACTCGAGTTTTAACAGGGACGCGGTCTCGCGCTTCGAGCTGTGCTGGCAGCTGACGAGGTGTGATGTGCAGGGACGGCGCCGTGGCTTGGCCTTCTTATACAAGTGGTGGGAGAGCCAGGAGGGCGAGATCGAGGCACGGAAAATGGAAAATCTCAAGGTTGTCATGGTGTACGGGAAAAAAAAGTAGTCGCGCTCGTGTTTCACGTGCCGACTGCGAATCTCAAGGTTGTTGCTGATCATCTGCAGCGACGACGATTGGGCAGGCGGACAGAATGCAGCCTTTGTTCGGAATTCCGTGTCTGTCAGTATCAGTTGTGTTTATTCTCAAAATAATAAAAAAAGAGTATCAGTTGTTTTACTTTTTTTTTTAAGAAGTGGATCAGTTGTTTACTGCAGCGCGAGCTGGTTTTTTCCCTGATTGGTTTCATCTTGGCTCCATTTGTCGATTGGAGTATAATGTTGTGTAGTACGTTAGATCACGCGCGGACCGCAAATCTCAAATTTGCTGATCATCTGCAGCGACGACGATTGGGCAGGCGGACGGAATGCAGCCTTTGTTCTGAATTCACGAGCTGGTGCATGATTTGGTTTCCCGATTGGTTTCAACCGGTGCATGATTTGGCTAAAAAATCGTACGTACTGGCTCCATTTGTCAATTATAATGGCGTGGAATAATTGATAAGTTTCTCGCTGATCGATTCATCAGCACGTGAGACCACGGGACGGAGTCCAGCTTTTCCAGTCGCCTCGCCCGCGGCGCTATCCGCGATAGATCGGCGAGACAAATAAAGCAAATGGAGATTTATATACATACATGCCACACCCGCCGCCCACACACTGTAATGAAGAGCGACCCAATGACTGGGCTGCCAGAGTGCCACTACACCACAAGATCCTCTGCCGTTGCGACAAGCCCGTTGCGACGAGCCCCGAAACTCAAAGCAAATATTCAAACATAAGTCAAAAAATAAACAGCGACAATAATTTAAAAATGAAGGATACTGCGTGCAGCTCCGTCCGGTCATGCATGCGCGGTGCACGAAGGGGACGTCGACGCTCGGCGCCGGCGCGCCGCCGTGACTGATGATCGAGAATACCCGGCCTAAATTATCTCGTACTAAGTCCCGCAGCGATTGCACACTACAAAAGTCGCGCGCGTGTTGCACGCGCCCCAGGTTTCGGCGCTCGGCTCTTTTCGTTTGGCGTCAGCTTTTTGCTTCTGATGACTGGACGATGATCGATTGATCCTTTCATTGACGACCGTAGGATGCAGAGGCGGACGGTTTGTTCTAGCGATTCAGTTAATTAGCTAGCCGGCCGTCTCTGTCAGTGGTCGTACGTATGCATCAATAATGCGTGAGATAGGCTTTTACTAAACGGAACGGAGCATATTCCTCTTACTCTCTAGAGATATTCTAACTGGTTTTGTTCGTCCTATAGATGATTTTTTCGTTATTGACTAGATGTGGTTTTGCCTAATTAATCGGTTTGTTTGATCGTACTGTACTGTCCCCCCATTCGTTCCCCCGTCAGTCGCACTCTCATGTGGTTCACGCGCATGCTTGACCGTTACCCTTGAATAACCCTATGGAGTCTATATTTACCCTCGCAAAAAAAAAATATATACCCTCGATCGGTTCGTGCGGCCGGCCAAAGGCGATCCACCGATCGACCAGCCACGCCGGCCGGCCGTTGGTAGTCCTGGGTCCGTCGGGCGCGCCGCGCAAGGGACGTTGCTGATCCAGCGGCGCGGCTGCATGCGCCCGCCCAAGTCCCAAGTGTGCCTGTCGCTCGTTTGATCACCGGGCTTGTTGGGAGCTGCACGCGCGCGCGCGCTTTCAATGCGACGACGGCCGAGCGCCTCGCCACGTTCGTACGTGTGCAAAATGTACGTGTGTGTACACGACAACGAACCAGTGCTTGAGAGCTGCAAAATGTACATCACCACTTGAAAGTTGAAAGTCCCGGCCACCACGTAATCTTAGCTAGGAGGCCAGCGTGCATGGTCGGGAAGCAACTGTGGTGCGCGCAGCTGATCTGAGCACGTCGTCCCTGTCGAGTCCGCTGCACGTTAATTGTGGACGTTGGATTCGATGGGCCTGGATTTTGAACGTTTGAGTGATCATACGCACGCGCGCGCGGTTCTAGAGTGGTCGGCGTTTCCAACACCTGTGCCAGCTGAGGTTTTCAAAGTATATATAACGCATAGAACGATAGTGTAAAAGTGATCGGAGGGGCCGGGTTATCTTGAGCACCAGTCACATTTAATTTTAATTCCAACCGGGATAATGGTCATTTACAATCAAAAACACGTGTGAATGTAAATTCAAAATATAAGTCATACAGATTGCAACACGACGAGTATAAAATTTGAATCAAGATGTACAACGTACTTTAAAATGAAGAAGCTACCATTAGTAACTGACCTTCAAAACTCACAAACGGTACGTACCATATATGTTTGCCTGAGTCAATGGAGGGTTTTTTTTTTGTTTTTTAGGGGGGGGGGGGGGGGGGGGGGGGGGGGGGGGGGGGGGCGGCATGGGCGCATGGCCACCCTTTTGTCATAACAAAGCTTCGCCGGTGTTTCGTAGTTCTTCTCCCTTTTCTGCCTTATTTGCGAAATACCTTCAATTTTTTCCTTCCATAGGTTTCAGCTAGTGTAGATTATTTTTTTTTTCCTTCAAAAGAGCAGTGCAATTAATTCCGTCTTTTATATGGCACATCAACTAAGGCACATGCACTCAGACGGAGCACGGCGTGCGGTAAGAAAAACTAATCTTAACACCAGTAGCATTGTTAATCTCAGTTCGGAATGTGGTCATTTGCAAGCAACGCTATCAAAGAGTGGCCATCTAAAAAATGCATTGTAGATTAGGAAATAAAAAAGAGTCATGCATATAGCAAACACGACGAGTATAAATTTGAATCAATTTATTTATTATCATTTGAATGAAGAAACTATAATAGCTCCATGTATGCTTTATAGATCACATGTTATTGACTCATCCTTGTCAAAAAAAAAAACGTCATTGACTCTCGTGATTTTCTACCATTGAGGAATCTACAGGATAGGACTAGTAACAGTTATTTCCCTCGCAAAGAAAAATGTAACCATAATTGGCTTCTGTTGTGAGCAAGTGATCATGTTCACTCTTGATGTTAATATACACGAATCTCAACCACCGCGATACAGTACTTGATGAACTGATTGCTTTTTCTATACATCTTTTATGTTCTACTATGTACTCTAGATAGAGTCTACTCATAGTAGAAACTAGAAACTTACATCGAAATAGTAGAGACTGGATGATTTTATTTGCTTGATACTAAATTATTTTATTTTTTAAAAAAATCTGGATTTTTTTCTTGAGAAAAAAAAAACCTCTGGATGCGTTGGTAGCTTGAGCTTGTATCGGATCGGTGCAGTAGTAGGCCCAGCCTTTGAAGTCTGAACATATCTCTACCAGGGGCCTCCTATATGGAGGACAGTCCTATGGTTAACATAAAATAGATCGGCCCAATAGCCCCATCAATCTGAGCAGCCCAGCCCAAGTCAGAGCGTCAACATTTTAAAACAGAAGAGTCAACATTTTGTAGTTCTATTCAACATTTTAAGAAATCAGTCAACATTTTTACCGAAAATATTGACATAGTATATAAAAAATGTTGACACAATGCAAATAAAATGTTGATTAGTACATTCAAAATGTTGACAAAAATTCGAAATTCAAAAAAAATTCAAAAAAATATTCATATTGGATCTCATTTTGTAGCATTAATTCTAAACAACACGATGGTCAAACGGATTCGAAAACGGACTTACGGTTGAGAGAAAATGTATTTAAAGTTTGAAAACCATTCTTTTTCCTCCTCCCACCCGCACCAACCAGAAGCTAACACGTGACGGCACCTCAGCCCTTCTTCTCCACCTGAGCGAATCTGAGCCGTTGCACGAATCTCAAACACTGTTCTATCAAAGTTTAACCATAGCCCGCCCTACATATAGGATCCACCTATCTAATGGGTTGTTGATGGCCCAGCCTTCTGTGCGGGCTGCCGATTCCCAAGGCAGTCCTCCATTAATGAAACTACGAACGGGCCTCCATCTAAAGCTGAATTTCGAGCCCTTATGGGGCAGCTCCGGCCCACAACAAATCGTAGCTGTCTTCCTTCCACCACGGCCTGCGTCGGCCTGGGCAGCGGAGCAGAATCCGGTCCGGCCGGTGATGGAGCGGGATCGCAGCGCGGCGGCGCTGTGGGGGCACGGGCACCTCCCGCTGCTGGCGCGCGCGCGGTCCAAGGAATCCGTCGAGTACGTCCTGCAGGCGCTCTGGCGTACCCGCCGCACCGGCCTCGACGCCGCCGACCGCGCCGTCGCCCGCGACATCCTCCAGCTCTCCGACGACACCGACCTCGACCCTGTCAGTAACAAACCTACTACCCCTACGCCTCCTGAGTGATAATTGATCATCGTCTCTTCCTTCCTCTCCGCGCCGCTGCTCTCGTCGCCAGTGGCAACTTGAAAGTTCAGTTCCCGGCCCTGAGATTATTGAACCTTTCTGCTGCAGCTGCTGGTTTGCCTGAGGATACTGATGAGATGCGTCAACCGAGAACGTCGCCAGGAGGACATCCCCAAGCTTTTCCTCAGGAAGGTGTCGCCCGAGTTGCAGAAGCTGCTCACGTTGCTGCTGCAGAAGTTTCAGCCCGAGTGGCAAGAAGATGCTAAAAAGGATCAGGTAACTGCTAGTGCTAGGGGCTGCCACGATAACTTGATGCTTATCGTCGTTATCTTGATCATCTTCTGCTCATTCTGAGACGTCGAGTTGTTCCGTAGGCGTCTGCGCCGCCTCCGCATCAGAAACAACAGTTGGTCAGTTGAATCAAATGGAGACGCATCAGAGCAACGAGCTGCTACTGCACAGGGTACTTAGAACAATTGTTGTTTGGTGCTGTCTGCAATATTGCTGAACATGACGCTAGATGTCCCATTATCCTTTTCATGCCATCCTAGAAAAGACAATGCAAGCTTGACAGGTCTTCCTGTGACAAAGCCATTTCGATATCTTAGCAGAACTGTACTGATCATACTGTCTAGGATGCATATCTGATCATGTTGAACTGTTGTTGTCACTGCAGCTTCAAAATGGTACCACACATGCTAAGGATTCTGTAGACCAAGGAGAGAGAGAAGTGAAGAAGTATCCACTGGCCAAGGATTCTTTAGATAAAATGCTGAAGGATTTATTCTCTGTCAAGGACCAGACGACAAATGCTGTAAGTATACATGTGTTGTTGTCAACCACTAGATGATGGATGATTATTCTTATCTTTACAATTCTATTTTTTTCTATGTAAGATTCCACATCAGGATATTTTTCTCATCACTTATGCAGGTCAACAACAATGGACATGAAGAGAGACCACGATGCACTTAGAAATGCCACTTTTATTCTCCAGTTCTGTGGATTTCCTAACATCAGAAGCATAGCTAAAGTCGGGTGCTTGTCTGCAGCTCGTTAGGTGCTTCGTTGTCTTTGTTCGTTCTAGTCATGACAGCCACGGCAGCGGCATTCAGTTTCCTGCCTAGTGACAAATGTAAATTGGAAGAATGCTCTTGCAATATACTAATATGGTATCTTTTATTTAAGGCGCAATTATTATCAGTGCCACTGCATACATTCCTTGCTACGGGATAAGACATATCATCATGTCATGTTCTCGTACATGGTATGTTTAGTGATTTTATACAAGTAATTTGAAGCTCAAGCTCATAGGCGGAGTGCATCTTATTCTTCCCCCTGTTGGCAGTTACCGGATGAAGTTATTGATGCGGCAATAGTAATTCTTAATGCAAGATACAGTGATAAATTCTTGATATCAGATCAACCAACAGCAGTTATCTATCTCGATGCGGTAAAAGAAAACAGCAATAGCTAACAGCACATATGAGATGAAATACACACAATTTTTAAACCAATAACACAGCTCTGGCAATTTATGGATATCTGATTTGGAGAACATAGAAACCTGCAACAACTTTTTATTATGCTGGTTCATTTATTAGACCCTCAAGGATCGCCACCATGATTGTTCCTGAGCTGTCAGTAGCGTACTTATTTTCATATCTTGGATCTTCCTACGAACGATGAATTCTGTATTTTGATTCGATGCCAAGATGTGTTGAGAATTCCTCTCAGGTTCCATATGTCTTCCACTTTTTCGGGTTGGACATTTGCAGCTGAGTCCACCTGTACACCAGAAGATGCATTTTTAGACTCTTCTATACAGCGAAGTAAAAGTTGGGTGAACATATGAATCAGCGGTCAGCAGCATCACTTACTGCCTTAGCTACTATCTCAGCATTTGGTGGTATGTCTAATGTAGCTTCGAAGAGAACCATGCCCACTTATCACTTTGAGGTCCATCAGATACATACGGCACATTGTCTTTCTGATATCTACGAGCCTCAACCCAGGTTTTACCCCCATCAACAGATATATCCACTCTCTCAATGCCACGACCACCACCAGAAAGCGCATACCCAGCAATTCTGGCCTGCAGAAATCAAACATTGCAGCACGAGTGTGTAACTAAGAAGCCATTCCAATTTTGCCCGTGGTATGTACAAATGATGCATTCACTCAGTTCATATTATGGAAATAATACTGACCTTTCCTTCCTTGATAACATCTACATCTTCCAGTGTACAGATGGCAGACTACGGATCAAAAGTAAGTGAAGATAAGTAAGTAACCCAGAAATCTAGCAGTACATAATTTCAATTTTGTAGTATACCTGTACAGGAAAATCCATTTGTGGCCTTCTAGTTGACCAGTTAATATTGTCCCAGTCCACTGATGGTGGAAACATTTGTAGTCTTTTTGAGTAAAAAAACCCTGGTTGAGAATAGCAGGGAGCTATGAACATGAAAAAAAGGGATGAAAAGGCATTGGCATTCGCATTTTCAGAAAACCTGGCATTCTTCCTCGATTATGTTGATTCTGTCCAGCCATTTTACGGAGCGCGCGCCAATAACGCCAGGCACAACAACACGGAGTGGGTATCCATGATCACGGTTGAGGGTCTAAACATGGTAATTAGTGAAAAGTTAATACGTAACACATATACTCAAGCATCAGGAGAGTACCAAAAGTATGGAGTTGCATAAAAACTCAAGTAAAGTAACATTTAACAACACATTTTTCAAAATCTTGTGCGCACATGCTTGACATGAGCAGTATCACATAAAATTATTACAAACTCATTCAGTACCAAATAAAACTTTGTGAGTACTCAAATTTTGTAAGAGATGCATTCAAGAGTTATCTCTACACTAACCACTCTTTCAGATGTATTTAGTACTATCACTATAATTCACCAGAAGCAGCTCCAAAGGGAGTAATCACATTTCACAATAATGAAGTAAAAGAACAAGATGTAAGATTAACAGAAAAAACAAATAAGAAGTAAAATCGGGACAAGAGTATTAGGACCAATTCCTTTTTGAAGAACAACTAGAACACAATAGTGAAGAAAATGTAAAAACAAATTTCAATTATGATTTATGAAACAAAAGGTCAATGTTGGGTCACCTCTCCATTCATTTCATATGCAAGTAATACATCAGCATCAGGATCTGCTGCCTGCTTCAATGGAATGGATGCTGTATAAGGACCACCGTTTTCTTCCTGAACAAAAAACAACATGGGATTAGTGATCTCCATAAAAGCTGCTGCAGCCAATAAGGACCAACATACTCACTTTGCACTTGTCAACACTAACAAACTCAACGTGCTTCCCTCCTAAAGATGTCACTGAACTAAGTTTAGGTATTCCAACTAGTTCAAGGACATCACATAATTTTGCTCCTCCCCAGGTTGCTGGAACGACACAAAGAATCAGAATAGAACAGTAATAACTTGAGCATCACATAAATGCACTGGGTTGCATTTCAACAACCCAGCAACAACATGCAATGCATGCTATCGACATTATAAAAAAAAAAAGAAACACAGATCATCTCTTACCGGTTCCAAGAGCAGAGATGTCCCACCCAACACCTCTCACTTTCCGCACCTTACTCATAGCAGTCCTCCGGTTTCCAGCACACTGTTAATTTCAGAGTCACATGATCATACTATGGTTACTTGAAATACTGATATATTAGCGACCACAGAGAGATCAGAGGGACAAGGCATAATGTATATGTCAAAAGACCTGTAAAGTAGCCGTGACAGTGTACTTCGGAAGAGCCCTGAATGCAGAGTTTATGTCAATTCTTTACTCAAGATCCAAGAATATTCATGTCACATGGTAAGATCAAAAACACATACCAAATGTCGGCCATGAATATCTGAATAGGCTTGTTGACAAGACCAGTGATGGAAACACTGTATCTGTTGATCCTTACACAATAAAAATGTGAGGATTTGTAACAGAAGCAACATATCACAATGATAAATGAAGGTTCAATCTGCTGAAAACCTTATGAGGTCATCTACTTCGGAATTGGTCCATGATTCCTCTTGTAGAAGAAATCCACCGGGGTGATGTAAGATGCGACTAATGCTGATCGGTGAGGCTCAGCATTGAACGGCTCCTACACAACAAAATAATGTTATCAGTTTACTCTATTCTGTATCTTACTGAATAATTCTGGACCAGCTCTTGCTAGCTACATGCTTGTTCAGGAATGATTGACTAGCTAGCTACTGCCCTACTGGTATTCAGGACTGGCTTTTGCTAATCCCCAAACTAAGGAGGTGACGGCGAACGGAAAGCAAGTCCAGGCACATCGGAATAATCCCAAATCCAGAAAACTCACTCCGCACTAGTCACTAACAGCACGCGGACGCATATGGGCAGGCAGTGGAAACTTGGGCAACAAAAACGGTGATGCCCGCAATTACGCTTATGCAGCGGCAGAAGCAGTGCTATTGCAACCCTTGCAGGCATCCCACCCAGCGGGCCAAGCCTCGAATTCGCACGATTAGCGACATCGCAGGTGACCCGATCTCTCTATCCTCGGGGGGCTGAAAGAGAAACACGGACGCGGGAGGTGGGCTGACCTTAGAGTTAATCTTGAGGCGGGGGTGGCGCGGCGGCTCCTCCGCGTAGTCCGACGGCCCCGTGAGCCCCGGCATCGTCCCCTCGATCTCCCTCTTCTCTCCTCTCGCAGCCTCGTGCTCCTTCGTCCGCTTCGTTTGATTCGCTGCTGCCTTCGCAAAATGTTGGGGGAGACCATGACGCCTAGGCGAGTAGGCGGCCGGCAGCACGGGCCCACCTTTTTTTTTTTTGAGATGATCAAGTGGGGCGTTGGTGTGTGGTGAGTCGGCAAGTGCGAGGCGCCGACACCCTGTTCGGCTGGGGTGAATGGAAGGGCTGAAACTACCGTAGCAGCTGATTGAAATAGTGTTTTGTGAGAGGATTTTACCACTGTAGCGGCTGATTAGGTACTGTAGCGGCTGGTTACTGTAGCGGCTGGTGGCTGTATAGACCCAAATACCCGTATCTCAAAATAATACAGTGGTACTGTAGCTACAGTGGTACTGTAGCTACAGTAACCAGCCCAGCCATGCCGAACAGGACGGAGACCGCCACTTCCCGAACTAACGTTACATGAAATGTTGGCCCCATGCCTTCACTTTTTTTTCCGATAAAGCCCCATGCCTTCACTTGGACTCATCGTTTCGTTTGGAGTTTGCATTATGGAATTTTTTTTATTTTTAATCTAATTTTTTATTTATTTTTATTAATAGTCGTACGATTTCAAATTTGCAAGACTAGTCGCCCAATCGCCCGTCCATAAGGCGATTAGGGCTTGTCGCCCTATGATTGGGCGAGAAGGACGGCAATCCGGCGCGGTGGGACCCAGTCGCCCCGCGGGCGGGCGACAAGACACCCAATAATCCTTTGACTGGGCGACAAGGGACGGAGCGCGGAGGTGTGGGCCCAGTCGCCCAACGGGCGACAACGATCCCAGTCGCCCAAACGGCGGGCGACAAGGCGACGGTGCTTATGTAGCTGTTCTGAACAGCAGGACAGCACATGGCCCTTGGAACTTGAAGTACAGCAGTTTTTGCCGATGCTACTACTCTGGCTTGAAGTTGCATCGGCACCGTCGATCTGTCTACTACGGTGCCAGCAGCTAATCCCCACACCAAGTCTCGAAAAGCTGCCTCATCGATCAGATCAACTCAGCGTCACAGGCTCGGTCGGCGACTCGTCGTGTCTACGTGCAAGACAGAGTACGAAGCTAGTACATGTTCCCGTACGTCTAGTCGGCGGAAAAATTTTACAGTTGGTACAAGTTGACGGGTGAAATACATGTTCATCGTCACAGTTCACTTATAAAAATGTAAAGACACTGAACTATTGATTAAAAAAATTTTGTTCTATGGACTATCAATTTTATTTTGTTCACTTTTGTGTGCACTAAAATATTCCTAGACTATCGCACAAATCCAGGACCTTCATAATCACCCAGCCAATAAGTGCTCCCTCCTCTCCTCCCCGGCTTGTCTCGGCTCATTGAATGACCTGCAAAGGCTACATTAAGCACATTGCCAAATGCTGTGCAAAGACAGTCCTCTGACAACAATACATGCAAATTTTTTTTTGAGTTGACGCAAAAAAAGATCACATACGATAGAAATACTTTGAGGGCGCGACCATCCCAAGACAAATTAACGAAGGGCCGACGACCCGGGTACCAGAACGATTTTCCGCTTCAAGGACAGCAGTTTTTGCCGATGGAAAAAACTCGTGTTCGGCTGGGATTTGGACCGAAATCGACTTGGACTCCGTGTTGCCTTGTACTCCCGAGCCGCCGACTAGACGTACGGGAACATGTACTAGCTTCGTACTCTGTCTTGCACGTAGACACGACGAGTCGCCGACCGAGCCTGTAACGCTGAGTTGATCTGATCGATGAGGCAGCTTCTCGAGACTTGGTGTGGGGATTAGCTGCTGGCACCGTAGTAGACAGATCGACGGTGCCGATGCAACTTCAAGCCAGAGTAGTAGCATCGGCAAAAACTGCTGTACTTCAAGTTTCAAGGGCCATGTGCTGCTGTTCAGAACAGCTACATAAGAGCAAGCCCAATGCGAGACGACGCATCGACGGACACGTCCTCCTTCAGCCAATGGTTGGGCCCGGCTCGTTCAGCGCACGCGACTAGCCAAGGCTGCAGAAAAATAATTTTTTTATCTTACGTCGGTTTCTCCTCTCCTCTGAAGAGATGGGCTGTGGGGCCGACGAACAGTGCGGAAGGCAGAAATCGACGATCGTCGGCAGCCGCGACCGTTCCTCTGTCAGAATGCGTTTCTCTTTCCTCCACATAGATTTTTAGCTGACGTGTTGGGTCGATGAGACAAAGCAATGGCCTTGCTCTAAGCACCGTCGCCTTGTCGCCCGCCTTTTGGGCGACTGGGACGACCTCGTCGCCCGGCCAGCGGGTTATTGGAGCTTGTCGCCCGCCCGCGGGGCGACTGGGCCCCACCGCGCCGGTTGCCGTCCTTCTCGCCCGATACAGGGCGACAAGCCCTAATCGGCCAATGGACGGGCGATTGGGCCGACTAGTCTTGCAATTTTTGAAATCATGCGACTATTAATAAAATATAATAAAAAATTAGATTAAAAATAAAAAAAATTCTTGCATTATGTGGGCTTTGGATTCTATCCCTGATTCCTAATCGTAATTATGGATAAAATGGGCCAGAAACGGATTGGGCTGCACAGCGAAAGGGCACGGGAAAACAGAGTATAGGCGCCCCTCGTGTCGGACGAAATCGAAGCGATTGGATCATCCATCTTGCCGCGCGCCGCCGCCGCCTCCGCCGCTCATCTGCTCCAATCCCGTCGCCGCTGGTCTGCTCCTTCGAGATCAACCTTCTGTTTGGCCTCTTTTACGCGGATAAGTTCTCTTTAGTCACATTCGAAAGGCGGAGCCGGTAGATCAGTCTGAATTTGAAGCAGGCTGAGACCGATTGTGAATAATGGAATCTTGAATCGGAGAGATGATGATCCGGCGGTTCGAATAATGGAATCTTGAATCGGAGAGATGATGATCCGGCGGTTCGTGAACATCGTGGAAGTGCACTACAAAGGCAGCGCGTACTCGCTGCACCGCCTAGACGTCGCGAAGCACCTCTTCTACCCGTCAAGAGACGAAACACAAGTGATGCCGCCGCTGTTAGCAGAAGAAGCACAAGCCGGCACTGCTACTACTGCTGCGGGTGATGGTAGAGATGTCGAGGAGCTGCCTGCACCGTGCGTGAAATTCCACACCGTGGATCGGTCGCCCAATTCCAAGCTGGCGTTTGCCGGACTATTGAGCCCCCGCAACAGTGACGGCAAGGTCATCTTTATGACCAGGGTCGGCGACGCCGTCCTCTATAATGCCGACTGGAACTCCACCCGTGTCATGCCAAAGCTCAATGACCGATTGGGACTCAGGCCCATCTCGGTCTCCATTGCCCGACCTGGTGCCCACGACCAGGAAGAAGAAGACCTCTACTTCATGGGCAAATATCCTGTGCCGGGCGACACGTCCTCGTGCTTCCGCGTCCTCAGATTCAGCACCTCCGTTGAGTCGGAGTTGGTGAGCTGGCACTGGGAGTCTCTTCCACCGCCACCCTTCGTCGACAACCCATTGTACAGGACCTCCTCAATCCGTTCGCACACGCTGGTCGACGATGGCCACACCATCTGCTTGTCCTCAAATGCTGAGGGCATCGGCACCTACTGCTTCGACACAGTGGAGTGCTAATGGAAGCATGCTGGCGACTGGATGCTGCCTTTTGAGGGCAGAGCCGAGTACGTCCCTGACCTCAAGCTCTGGTTGGGCTTGTCCCCCATCAACCCTCACTATCTTTGTGAGACATCGTCGCACCTCTCAACCTTGGCCAAGGACGAGGCACCAAAGCTGCGGCACGTGTGGCAGGATCTTGTCACGCCTGAGGATTGGGTGGCCACACGCATAAACCTTGTCAACCTGGGCTCAGGCAGGTTTTGCATTGCTAGGATCTTCGAAGTGGGGCGTTTCTTAGGCGACATGGTTGACTGGGACGTTGACTACGAGGTTGCTGTTCTCACCGGCGTCGAGATAGGCAAGGCCGGCGATGAAGGGCTCCAAGCTTTTAAGCACAGGTCCATACAATACAGGTCCAAGGATGTTCGCTTGGTGCTGTGAATCATTTTGGCCGCGCCTACCTTATTGCTCTACGTTGTCATCAACTCACTATTATGCATTTCATTTCTTGTTGATGGACTAGTAGTTTGTAATAAGAGGCTCATCGGACTCTCGGAGAGATCGGATGTTGCCACTCAGATTTAGTTGTCTGAAGAAAGATCTTGTTTCTCAACCAAAAAAAAAAAACGATAAAATCTCACGGTTCACATAATCCGCGATGTCAATTCCATTTTTCCATATGGTGTGGCAGACTGATTGGCAGTCCATATCATGTTACCGTCTTTGACAAATCACAGGAACAAGAGTAAACGTTACTCCTCTGCATTTGCACTACCAATTTTCCAACCAATGACGAGTAAACGTTACTCCTCTGCATTTGTGTTCTGAAACCTGATGGACTACATGACCCAATGTTCCGAGAAGACAAAGCTATTGATCCAATATGCACAGAGGCTCGTCACTGTTGAGCTTGAGCATCCAAGCATCACCATTCACCACTGAAGCTGAGAGGAACATGACCTCCTCATGCTTGTAAAGCTTCACTGAACTATTTAGCAATCGAAGATCCAAAAGAATGTAGTACGATATATACACTCCTTTTGAATTTTACATATATACATCTGTAAGCTGCGGCGTGATTGATGTGAATATCAAACCAATAGCCCAGAAACGAGGAGGAATCAAGAGCTGCAGAATCTAATCGAACAGCAACTGTGTGGTGAAATCACCACGACGCAGAGGACACGACGAGCCAGACGAAACTCTGGTCTTCACCTGACGAACTGCGGTACGCCTTCGAAGAAATCCAGCACGTAGTTCTCGAGGTCCTCGAGGCTGTACTTGACGTGCCTCGACGGCAGCCGGCTCGCCCGGCCGAGGAACGACCGGTACGCCGGGATCAGCCGCTCCGACACCGCGATGCGCAGCTCCTCCCGGAGCTGGGGGTCCGACACCTTCCACGCCGTCTGGGCGCGGTACATCTCGTCGAACGTGGCGCTGAAGCTCTTGGCCTGGTCCCTGAGCGCCCGTTGCGCGGCGGCGGGGGTCACCGGCGCGCCATCGTCGCGGAGGCGGGAGAGAACGGCGATCCACGACGCGCGGAGGTAGCCGGCCTCGTACTGCCGGATCTGGCCGCGGTGGCGGCGCAGCCAGTCATCGCCGAGGAGCTCGCGGAGCGGCGGCGAGTCCATCACCTTCTGCACCACGTAGTAGAGGTTGTTCATGAGGAAGATGTTCTGCAGCCCGGCGTCGTCGTAGAGCCGGGACTTCTCGTCGAGCTTGCGCAGGAGGAGCGTGAGCAGCTCGCGCATGCAGCGCGCGGACGGCGTCGCGCCGGCGGCGTCGGCGTCGTCGTCGAGGCCGGCGTGGCCGAGGACGGCGTCCAGGGTTCCGCGGCAGTCGGCGAGGAGGCCGCAGTAGTTGAGCACGTAGCGGGTCATGGGGTGGATCTCCCCGCCGTGCACGGGCTTCCGCGACGCCTCGCCTTGGATGACGTGGCCGAACTCCTCGATGGTGAGGCGCACCGTGTAGCTCAGCTGCGCGACGGCGCTCGAGACCTCGCCGGCGAAGAAGTCGCGCGCGGCGCCTTCGGCGAACAGGGCCTCGAGCTCCGGCTGCACGTCGGCGAGCGCCTCGTACATGCCGAGCGTGCGGTAGAGCTTCTCGGTGGCGCGCGCCGACATGGCGACGGCGTCCGCGAAGCCGAGCAGCTGCAGGACGCACCCCCTGGCGACGTCGGCGAAGCACTCGCGGCCGAGCTCCTCGTCCGACTCGAAGACCTCATCGCAAAGCCGGCGCTCGCCGGCGAGGAAGGTCCTGACCACGGGCCGGACGGCGTGGCTCCACCGCCGCATCCGCTGGTCGAGCGCCGCCCAATCCATCCTGAGCACCTCCTCGATGGAGAGGGCCTCCACTCCGAGGCCCACCACGGACTCCGCGAGCGCGTCGCGGCGGACGGCGACGTGGACCTGCGCGAGCTCCGGGCCGTACCCGGCGCGCACCATGCGGTCGGCGACGCCGCGGACGGAGGCGGCCGCGGTCGGGGAGAGCGCGTCGTGGCGCGGCGGCGACGCGCCGGGCGTCGCGTCGCCGGCCAGATCGTCCGACGAGAGCGAGAGGCGCCGCGAAGTGGAGCAGAGCAGGGAGCGCACCTCCTCCTCCAGGCGCGGCATGGCGGCTTGCACGGCGGCGGCGGCGCGGGCCGAGTGAGCCGCCGCAGCGATGGCGTCGTCGACGGCGTACAGGTAGTCGGTCATGTCGGAGGACGATGACGACGAGTTGCACCGGCGGATGACATCCTCGGCGGAGGCGATCAGTTGCTCGTCGTCGTCGTCGTCGTCGCAGCCGGGCGCCTCCTCACCGGCCTCGGGAGAGGAGAGGGGGATCAGGCGGGGGTCGTAGGTTGACAGGAAGCGCATCATGTCGTCGGCGGCGTTCTTGGACACCGCCAGGCTCTTCACGATGTGCTTCGCTGCGGCCATGACTCTCTCCTGCCCGGCGTCCACGACCGTCGGCGGCGACGATGAGGACGATGCGCTCGACATGGACGCAGCAGGAGTCGTTGGAGCAAAATGAAGAAACTTTCTTGGTCGTCGCCGCGACTGTGGAGCGATTTTGGATATGAAATCATGGGACGCTAAAATATCTTTGGAGCAATTTATACTTTGCCCTGGATACATGTGAACATGACCATTTCTTTCTTTTTATCGAAACAGTAATTTCTTTCTTTTCTTTCTTTCCCACAAGACGCAGATTAAAATTGCAAAACATTTAGACCAAGTACAGTGAACCCAATTGTCATTTGTCATCTTTATTTATTTATTTTCAAAAACGACCTTTTTACATCTCCTTTGGACAAGTCTCCCTTTGGGGTAATATAATTGGGCGGTCGACGTGTAGATGTGGGCTGTAACAGGAGACCTTCGACAAAGTATATTATTTTTTTTTTTTTTTTTTTTTTTTTTTTTTTGCGAGAAAGGGTGGAATTATATTAAAAAGAAAGCACAGTACAACCACACCTTTTACAGGGGCACCCCTGAACCAAAATTACAGAAAGGACCTCAAGGAAAAGAAAATTACAACTAACTCCCTTATCCTCTAGATCCTTCCCGACACCACATCCTCTCACCGCCGGCGACCACCCGCCGCAGCAACTGGCATCTCCCTTCCTCCCTGGCCGCGACCTCCACGCATCGTTGGAAAAGCCGATTAGATGGGCACAGACGCCCATAACACGAAGAAGGCACCAAGCCGGCCGTCGCCATGCCACCGGAGGGAGCAGAGCACACCAAATCACCACGAACAAGCAAGCACCAGCAGAAAGAGGCAAAAAACCGAAGAAATCGCCGCCGGACGACAGCGACGACCACCCGGGAACACCTTCCACCACCGCCACGAACAGCAGCGAGGGGAAACAGGGGTCCTTCCACCCTTTCGCAAAGGAACAGAAGGAAAAACAACTCCACAGGGCCTCACCAGTGAGCAAGTCATCGTCGCCGACACCCTTCTCGCCAGATCCGCCAAGGGAGACATGAAATCCGACCGTCATCGGTGAAGATGGCGACGGAACCCTAACCCTAAGAGGGGAGGAGCTAGACTACCTACTATATAGTAGCTAGAAAGGATGCCGGACGGCAGCGCCGCCGCTCTCCCGGTCCTCCGAAGCCCTACGGGCCGCCGGAGGGAGGGGAGAGCGGGCGGAGCTGCCGCCGGAAAGGGATCGCCCTCTTTTCGCCTGCTCGCTACTGTAGCGGGGAAAGGGGCGAGAACGAGAGGCTTCTTTTTTCGACAAAGTATATTATACGAGCTTCGTATGCAATTCGACTCCACGAGCTGATGTAGACGGCTGCTGACTGCAGAACAAAGTTTGTTGGGTGTGGAAATTTCATAGCAACTTCATATAGTTCTTTTTTCGGAGACCAAAAGGTTTTCATTAAAATTGAAGCACGAATGCAAATATTTGCTTGCTGACAAAAAAAAAAAGGGATTGCTAAAACCTAACAGGGTATTTTGAAGGCAGCCATCACCTGAATTTTTTGTGAAGCCACCGCAAGCCAAAACCTCTCCTCCAACGCCGGCGAGGCTCCGAGCTCCTTCCCCAACTCCGGCGACCTCTCCGACGAGGTTAGTGTTCGGGATTGGGGTTAGAGTTTCGGGTTTGGAGGTCACCGGAGTCCGTCGGACTTAGAAGAGAGGGGGCCGGGGGAGGAAGGCCGGCCCGGCGGTGGTGGCGGGAGAGACGGCGGAGGCGGCGGGGGGCCCGCCAGAGCGGGCAGCGGAAGATGGCGGTTGGGCAGGGTCGGGGCGGAGGCTTGGATGATGACGACGGGGGTTGGGGCGGCGGCAGGAGGCGGTCAAGGGTGGCTGCCTCGGCGAGCTAGGGCCTCGCTGGAGCTTTGGGCGCGCGGCGGCGCTCGCGGAGCTCCGGCGACGCCTAGCTCGCCGAGGCAGGGGGCGGCGGTGCGTGGGGGTGGGGGTTGGGCGAGTTGCAAAGGAAGAAGAGGATGGAGGTTGAAGAAAGGGGCAGCTGTTGGATCTCCTGATCCAACGGCTGAAAAATCGGGTGCTGAACAGGCCAAAAAAAATACTTGCTGACAGCTCGGTGTTTCTAAAAAGCTTTTC
This sequence comes from Eragrostis nindensis, assembly GCA_012490785.1. Lineage (NCBI taxonomy): Eukaryota > Viridiplantae > Streptophyta > Magnoliopsida > Poales > Poaceae > Eragrostis > Eragrostis nindensis. The sequence goes on from JAAXCT010000058.1 coordinate 1,726,570, forward strand.
GCTCCGCAGAGTAGTACAAAAGACTCTATTAAGCTCTTGAAATTCTCAAATAACTGAGAGAATATCCGCACGAACATTGTTCTGTCTGATTCTTCCTCGTATCAGCAGCTTGGTATGCTTTGGAAGATGCAGACAGCACCCAGGAACCAACATATTCTCTATGAAAAATAGCTGGGTTTTAAAATATGCATGCTCCATGAACAATAATGTATGTATCATTGTAAGAATAATCAGAACATTGTGATGCTATAAACGTTACGCTTACAATTCGAAAGAACAGACGTTACGCTTATCCAACTCTCCTGCATATTAGAAGAGATAATCGGCATTTATACTTCCTAAAAAAATCAGCTTTTATCTGCATAGGAACCCCGTGATGAACTGACCAGAGCTAACCTACTAACCTTTTTGTTTTCATACATCTCCCATCTGCGCGGTCAAACATTTGTTAGTGTTTCGCAAAAGAAAAAAAACATTTATTTTTGCTTAGTGCATCGTGGTCAATGGCGACTTGTCCATTTATTCAAGTGTCAATGGTCCGCGTTTACTCGGTCTCTGATGGGCAGTTTCCTCTGCGCCCCACCGGACCAGAAACTCCAAATTACTGCCCACCAAATGCCAAAAGATTGTTTTCTAAGTGTCACAATCTAATGTGAATTGATAGCATCAAATGGATTTTGATATTCGATATAGGAGTTCTTATCTATTTTGCACGATTTTTTTTTTTTTTGAAATTCCCATATGATAAAAAATATTCCAGTGTCTTTGTGAGGTCAAAACTGAAACTAGGTGTTTAGCTTTCATAAAAGTTTAAACAGAGTGCTAGGATTTGGCCGCAGAGTCATCACTACGTAGATGTCTAAGTCCGGATCCCCACCAAAACATTTGATTGTGACACTTAAAAAACTTAATTTAAAGGTAAAAGTTTGCACGTATCATTTTTGTGAACACATGCAGTGCACGAACACTCTGTCAATGTGAGCGGCTACAAGCACACCACCTAACGTTAAAAAAGCAATTAGCTATAAATTCAAACACCTTAAACCCATAAAGTAGGTTCCACACCCCTACTGACTATGCTCTCTGTTAATTAATTAAGACATCTCTACAAATTATCTAGTTGTACTACTTTCTTTAGCCTCTTTCAAAAAAAAAAACTACTTTCTTTAGGCTTGACATTCGGTGCAAACATATTGTCTTTATATTTTGCACGAAACTTTTCAATCTCTACCAATTAATAGTAGTCCGCCAAAGCAGTACTTGAAGATGATTCAAGAGCAGAGTTCATCACGCTGTCTACACCAAATAATTCTAACGTATCATTGTCTGCAACCCTAATCTCACTCTTAAGTCTAGTTGCCAAAAAAAAAAAAACTGCTTAGCAATCCGCTTTTGGATCGTGGAAACAAAGAAGCCTCTAGTATGGCAGGCTCGTAGTATGGGCCTCCACGAGCGGCTCACTCTTTGGCCCATCTACAGCTGTCCCTCCTCACTCACTTCCTCAGCGGAGTGCTCGTGCGAAAGCAAACTCTTCTCTCCCCACCGCCGCACTTCGATCGACGCTGCCATGGTCAGGCCTCGTTTCTCTCCTTCTCCGATACAACCATCCGCCGTGCTTTGCCCGACTGACCTAACTTTTATCACGCCATTATTCAGGTGAAATACTCTCGGGAGTCGGGAACCGGCTAACCCTACCTAGGGTAAGATATCGCCCCGCCCGTTCATACAATGAATCAGTCTTGGCTCTTTTTATTTTTTTCTTCTCGTGGTGGTTATGATGGGATCTTTGGTTCTGTTGATGCAGCTGCTAAGCCCTATGTAGGGATCCGAGGGTACACTACAAAGTGCGTCTCTTCACCCTGCTTAGTGTGATCTTTTTAGAGGAAACTTTTTTAGTGTGATCTTAGTTTCAGTCCGAGTTGATACTTTGAAAACCACTGAGCTATGCGTTTGGTTTGATGTGGCGCTGGTTAATTAGGGTTGGTTAGGAAGTTATTTGAACTTAGTAATCGCTTAGTGCTGGGCAGTATACAAGTGGCAATGTGACAGTATACAATTGGCCATGTGGCAGTATACAAGTGGCAATGTGGCATGAACCTAAAGAGTAAAGGTTCTGTTCTATTCTTCACATGAGCAGTTCCCACGTTACTTTAGGGATATCAACACATTGTTAATATTTGACGAGCCATTGTACCATTCCATGACAAATGGTTCACAAACAATGTGACATTTTGCCACCTGCAGTTTGCCTAAGGGAGTTTGCATTTCATCTAAAATCCATGTTTTAAGGGAAACTTTGCTCCTTAATTTTAATAGTGTTTTTATAAAATAAAATATTACCTGTCTTGCTGATGCTGTGATCTTCGCTGATCCAACTCAAACTTCTTGATTACGGTGATTGGTAGGTTACATTAACTTTTGGAGCCACTTACACTTGCGGATCTCATCATGACATGAGCAATATTATGGAGAACTATAAGCTGTTCATGGGACCATAGGGGTTAAGTTCTGGCTGTTTTAGTGTTTTTTTTTCCTGATATCACATCGTCTTAGGGCATGTATAGTGAAGCTCCAGCTTCCATAAGTAGTGGACCTGTGTATACCTAGCTTTAGAAATTCATGGAGTTGGAGGTAGCTTTGGGTTTTGGAGTGAGATATCTTGTTCCCATTTTGTACTAAAAATAAACGCACAAATTATTTTGTTTTAGCCTATAAGCTTCAAACCTCACTAGAATTTAGAAGCTGGAGTGCATTTTATGTTGTTGTGCCTTCCACCCTCGTCTTTTTTATCTTTGTTGGCAATAAATGAAATACCATACACTTACCCTGCGAAAAGCAATAAAAGCTAGGTATGCTCATCACAACAAATTTTGTTTCCTTGTTCTATTGTCTTGTCATCTTGTCATTAGTCGCACACATGTATGCTGTGCAGTGTCAAATATGCTGATAGATTGAGTAGTAATAGAATTGTAGGGTATTTGGCCTTCTGTCGAGTGTCGACCTGCATTTTGCTTTGACGCAAGGTATCTGTAGGAAGGAAAACCTTTTTTCAACTTTTACACACTCCACACTGAGATCACTGGTTAGTTTAATATTACATGGTGCCTTGCTCACATACACAGGGTGTATAATTTTTTTGCAGAACACAAGAGAGACAGCTTTTGCCATTCGCTAGCTTCCTTCGGCCAAAATGCTAAGTGGTACCGTGAAGATGTTATTGCTCACAAGCAGGCAATTCCCTTCAGGAGATACTGTGGTGGTGTTGGTCCCACTGCACAAGCAAAGATTCGCTGGCCTGTGAAATCAACCAGGTTCATTCTAGATTTGCTGAAGAAATGCTGAGTACAAAGCTGTACTTTATGTTTCTATTTTTCTTTTTAATACGCATGGCATTCTGTACCTTTTGAGTTAACATGTGCTATTTGCAGGTCAAATGATTGGATCTCGACAAAACACATCCAGCTCAACCAAGTCCAGAAGCAGAGGCGCCTTAGATGGACGCATTGTGTAAGCTACGATCAAGTTTTTCCTCTCTGTATAATATATTGCTCTTTTGCCAACTTACATGTCCTCATCCTGCCACATTGAGCTGATTTTGTCAGAGCAGGAAGAGCCTGATTTTGCCATTCTGGTTTTCTTTCGTCCCTATGAATTCGTTTCTACTAAGTTCATCAGATGGTCTAAATTATCTGAATGTCTAGTTTGTATTATTCTATCATTTCGTTTTAGTTTAACTACCCAAGCAAAGAAAACCAGAATGGTTTGGGAAAATTGCATCTTCTGATAAACAGACTATCACGTTGAAAGATAAAAGAAACCATTCATAATCGTCAGTTTGAGGGTTCTCGTTTTCAAGGGAGTTAATTTTGGTGGAGAAAACTTCTGCATATTGTTTTCATTTCGTTGAGACTTTCATTCAGCTGTTTCTCCTAATCTTTATGATTGTTCTTTTGCAGCCTGACCACATTTTCGCACCAAGGAAGCAGTGAGTTCTGTTAGTAGATACAAGAATGATAGCTGTAGTTCTGTTTTGTACTTCTTATGGCCGTATTGCCTCTTGATGTCTCTGGTACCAATATTATGAGCCAGAAGTTGTTTAAGGTTGGTGTATGCAAAAGTTGTAATCTCTATGATGATCTCATGTCACTTCAAGGAATATTTGACCATTTGCTCACTTCGACTCATTTGGCATCACATTTGTGGGTATGGCGTCTGGTTTCTCTGACTTGCGACCATCGTTTTCGTAGTGAGTTCTTTCAAGCTTGGTCATACAAGTTCTTTCTACGATTCCGTATCTGTGACAAGCACCGATCCACGGAAGCCATTACTACTCATCAACCACAAATCACAACTATTCTGTTGAAGAGACTGTTGTCACTGGCAGCTGCTGCATTGCGTGATTCAGTGCTACGACTGCCGGAACGCTCCCAGGATTGCAGATGCTTCGGCGCCGCCGCGAAGTTCCGCCGGTCCGTGACGGGTCGAGAGGCTGCCAGCACGCCGAGCCGGGGCCTCAGCTAGCTCTGCAGTCTTCACCCGCCCTTGATTGTCCTGAACTGAGGTCAGTGTTTGCGTGATGTTGGATAGTTGGGATCGTCGTTGCAGAGGTATCACTTTTGGGCGAATGTTGGTGTTTCAAACAACAATTTCATCACAAGCTCCACCCCTTTCTGATCAAGTAAGCTGAGCATATGCCAGTATTTCAAAAGCAGCAGCAGCAGAACAGCTGATCAGCTTCTTCACAAACACAGTAGGGAACACCCCCCGTTCGCAGTTGCAATTGTCGCTGACACGGTCGGGGAGGAGCCCGAAACGTGGTACGGAGTACGGACCATGCCGGCAGCCGCCATGGCTCCGCCCGGCCGCGCAAGCTCAAGCTTCCGGCTGCTCACCCGGGTTGGATGGCGGCGAATCGTACGCTCGACTCGGTCCTTGATACGGGAGACAGAGCAGAGGAGCGATGTGCAGCTTCTGGGGTCTGATAGGGGGAAAGAAGGTTTAGGGCTTCGCGAATCCGGCGTGGACGACGCCAGCGGATCGGCCGCCGGTGTGCGGGAGCGGGAGAGCCGAGCGGCGAGAGCTCGCGCCGTCCAAACCAACGTTTTTTGCAAAATTCTGAATAATTAGGGGGCTTTCTATAAATATTTAGATCGCGACTATTAATCACGAATTCGCGATCCAAACTAAAGGGCATATTGTAAATATTTGGATCGCGATTATTAGAGGGTGTTCGTTTCCCTGGCTAAAATTTTAGCCCCTGTCACATCAAAGAGAATCTTGTCATTTAAAGGTATTAAATAAAATTTAATTACAAAACTTTTTGCAAATGGATGCTAATTAACGAGATCTATCTAATGAGCCTAATTAATCTATGTTTTGCTACAGTGGTGCTACAGTAACCATCGTTTAATCGCGGCTTAATTACCCTCATTAGATTCGTCTCGCGAATTAACCTAAGGCATCTGTAATTAATTTTGTAATTAGACTTTATTTAATACTTCTAAATAGCAAAATTATCTTTGGCTAAAATTTTAGCCCAAGAAACGAACACCCCCTTAGTCGCGATTCAAACAGGAGTCATTTTGCAAATTTCCGCTCGGCCGCGAGACGGCAACCGGCGAGGTCGCGCTGCCGCCGGCCACCTCCTCTCGGCCGCTCTCCACGCTTCCCGCCCGGTCCTCCGTCAAATCCACTTGCCCCGCCACATCCTCCGCTCCCCGAGATCCCACATTCCCGGCCCCAGGTGCTCCAGAGACCCGCCCCCGGCCGCGCCGGCGCTCTGCCGGAGGCGGGGAGGGATCTTTCGAGCCACCGTACGGGCTGCCGCTCGGAGAACGGAGTGGCGGCGCCCGCCGAAGGCGGTGGGTGGCTCGAAGACCGTTACAGCGTTGAGCAGGTCCAACCGCAGTCCGCAGGGACCGCTGGAGACGCGCTCGGACATGGCAGGGATGAAGCTCGCTTGTTTCCGCTCCTCGTCGCCCCCAATCATCTTCAGGTGTGCGCCCATGCTTGAAAACTCAAGTACGCACAGCATAATCTCCGCATGTTTGCCCCGCCATATCGTTAGCTACTGTCTCCGAATTGTACCGCTGCTGCGCATCGGTTGTTCGATGCTTTGCCTAGGAGGCAATTATTCGATGCTTTTCCTAGAAGGTGTTTTGCCGGATTGCGGGACGTGCCCGTACCGTTTTTCCGCTATCGGTTTCGGTTCCAAAACGGATCGCAGGGGAGGAACGCGAGTGACACACCGTTTCTGGCTCCACCACTGCCCACCACCGACTGCCGCGCCATTTTTCCCCCTTGCCCCACCGGCGGCTGCCGCCGTCCCTGCCGTCTCTCCATGCCACCAACTTCCCACGACCGCTGCACACCGCTTTCATTCGCCCCGCGGCTCCTGAGGCACCACCGCCGGTTCGGCCGCTGGCCCAGGCCACATTCAGAGAGTGAATAGTGGGGTGGTGCAGCCCGCGGCTTTGCACAGCGTACGGGGCAGCGAGCATTGGCGCCCTCCGCCTCCCCGAGCTCAGACGATCCGCCTTCTTGGCCCCCGCCGCCGAGCTCCCAAGCAAAGAGCCGCGGTCCTGGCAAAGACCCTTGCAGGTGCTGCACAGCACCGGCTAAGGTACCACATTGGCAATGAGTCCAAGATCTTGTGTAAATTAAAAGCTCATTAACCTTCCTGATGCAACTGGCCAAGTAGAATTGCTCCATATTTACTGAACCGGAATGTGAGCATTTGAGTGGCCTGATTAATGCTGCACTAGTACACAGTTCATGAACAATTCTGCAGTACTGGTCAGGTTGGTTACATTTGCAAACTTTTTATTAGTTTGTAATGTTCCATGTCAGTTTTGCACTACACAATTCCTGCATGACTTCCCCCCATTCTGGTTTGGTTTGTATGTGAATTCCATTGGTTATTTCGTTACCTGTTGAACATCTGTGCTTGTTTTCTTAAGCTCATGCGGTGGTGTCCTGTTGAAGATAAACTTATTGGGCCATGGGTGACTGTTCAATTAGTCCTGGCTTCAAGCTTTCCTTGTCTGGACTCTTTTTGACGTTTGGCTTGTGGTTAAAAGTAGTACTTGATCATCAGTTTGGGCAATAGCTATGAGACTGGAGGGATAAAAACATCTCAACCAAAGTTGTGCCCAACATTTGTTTACTTGCTGTGTGTGTGGCTCTTGACAGCTTTTTCTTTGTTTAATTCGATTTTCTCATCTCATTTCTTTAATTCATTGTCACTTTAGTCCATGAATTCTTAATTTGACAGCTTTGTTGTCATTGATGCAGGTATTATAATCAAGAGGTCTGAAGATCCCCAATCCAGCACAATCATCAAAGGGGTCTGGTGGGACAGTAACCGGATCAATGACTGAGTCAAGGATGGAGAAATTTGAGAATTTCATCGTTGCACAGGATATGGAGCCAGATGATATCTACAGGAAAATAAAAGAGATTATGATGCCACGTGTGGATCAAGTTCTCCGTAGAGAAGGGTACTCATTTGATATTCCAAAGCGGGGAAAGGAATATATGGATTACAGTCACACAATTGGTATACCTCTCCTTCGGGCTGGCAACAATACCACCCGCTCATTCCACAATATGCATGATCTAACCATGACAACATGGATCATGATGGTAATATATTGTATAATTCGTAATCGAGTGATTATAACGGAGCTCGAGCTGTACCATATGAATAAAGAATTATTCGTCAATCAAGATGCAGTGGATAGAATGCTAAATGATATTTGCTGCATGATGGGGTGCAAATGGAGATCACTGAATGTTGTATCAGCCCAGAACGGTTCAGTTGTCGGAGATATCAGCATGAGGATGAATAACAGTCGGCTCGTGAACTGTTTGGAGGTAGCTCAAATCCCGAATGATAGCAGAAAGATTTCTGAAATTATGGTCAATGAAAATGCAGGGTAAATCAAATTTATTCTCATGTTTCAACACCTTCAACAGATGAAATTTCATACTTTGCAGCACTGCATCATGGTCACAGCCTGCGAAATGCCTGACTTTTCAACCCGTGAATTTGTTCGGATGCTAAAGCTGAAGACAAAGCTCCCAATCTATGCTTTGGCTGATCCAGACCCATCTGGAATCAAAATGTTGACGGTATATGCCAGAGGATCCATTGAGACCGCTCAAGAAAACATTAATTTAACAATCCCTGATATTCAGTGGCTTGGTATCTCAACTCTAGACTGTGAAGACTTTGGCCTGGTGTTGAACTCTCAGAACAGTGTAGCATTAACTGATGAAGAGATAAAACTGCTGTCTAATATACTTGCTGATGAATACCTGCAGTTATCTGATGAATGGAAAAAAACGAATTAGACGTGTTATAGATGGGAAAAGAAAGATGCGTTATGAGGATTTAAACTTTTATGGACGTGAATTTGCCGCGAAGACATTTGTTCCATGGCTCATTGATCGGTTGAGGGAGGCAGGAAGGCCATCTTCTGAAATTGAAGTCTGACTAGTTTCATGGAGTCTGAAGCTTTTTCTAGAACCTTGTGGTTATGCTGCTTCTACATGCTGGCAGAAGTGGCTTTCGGTTCTTTGGAGGCAGCCAAGAAGGCGACTTTACTAGCCGTGCCCTCTTATCTCAAAATACTCATTTTGTTTCTGTAAGGCTTACTCCGGTACTTTGATTTAACATTGCATTGACTGTTGGTAAGACTGTCGAAACTTGTTTGTTCGCCAAGATAACTTAGACTCTCCGCACTGGGTTCCTCTACCGGTTCTTCAGTAAACAGATAGCGTAAAAGGTGCTGCACCGGGCTCCGCTACCGTTCCGCTATCGAAGCGGAAGGCACCCGCTTCCGCCATTCGTAGCGAAACAGAGGAGTCCCTCTATCGGCATGTGGGGCCCGTGCGCCGACGGCTTCCGCGCCATCCCTCCCAAGCTCCAGCGCACGAGATCAACCTCCGCGAGCGGAAGGAACCGAATCCAAATGGCGTTGCTGAGCCGCGCGCGCGCCACGCCTGTCGCCTCCCTCCCAAGCTTCAGGACAATGCATCACGGTAAGGAGAAATATACTCCCTCCGGTTTTAAATTGTTGACGTTTGACTATTTTCGAGTTACTTTTGACCACTCGTCTTATTCAAAATATTTTAAAAATTATCTTAGATTTTGTTATGATTAGTTTCTTCACTAAAGGAAATTAAAATATAACTTATAATTTTGCATATTTAAGCTTATATTTTGAATAAGACGAACGGTCAAACGTAACTCAAAAAAAGTCAAAAGTCAACAATTTAAAACCGGAGGGATTATCTTTCTCCCTTACCGTGATGCATTGTCCTGAAGCTTTTCAGTAGCCAATGATCTGGACGGTGACGTTGTTCAAAACGATCTGCTCCTGTAGGAGTGCTACCAGTTGTGGAACCATCCTGAATGCTTGTTTGCGGATCCATGGAACCATCCTTCTTTGGCCCCCCTTTCAATCTGTAACTGAGGTTCCGTTAGCTGAATATGTAGCTTTTTAATGTTTTGATTTGATGTTCATCCTATGTTCCACTCTTCCTCATATTGTATGTTCCTGACCATGGTGACCATGTACTATGAATGGCGGTTGAGCGTACATTGGACAGTTGCAGGCTCATTTGGTCCTGTAGTCTGTGCATGTTATAGTAGCGGCTTCAAAACAAAGTTGCTGAGTTGTGTCTCTTGACTTTGTGAGCGTGTGATAATACACGGATGTTTTGGAGCATTGTATTGCGGTGCTCTAGCTCGGGTGAACTTTCATAATCGATGAGTTGCGCTTTTATATTGTTCGTCCATGGTGATTGAACCTGGATTGTTATTTACTAGCAGTTGACTTGAACTGAAGGTGATGCACATGCGCGCATGCTAAATGAATGGCGTCAAAATGTTGATGTTGTTTGCCGAGGTTTGGCGTCAGCAAGCCTACAACTATTTGGCATGAACAGATAATTATATCTGAAGCGAGGCAAGGTGACGAAAGCAGGGGATTTCTTCAGTCAAATAGACTGGAGGTGAAAAGCGAAAGTACTGAATAGAAGAAGAACAGAAAAAGAAAAGAAGCATATGCGTCGGATCACAAGTCAGTCATCAACAGCTGCTGCATTCACGCGTTGGTCAGCGGATGCATTTGCCGGGCTTCGTCCACCGGACCAGCCGCCTGTTCTCCGGCGCTGCCGCCGTGAAGTTCCGCCAGTCCTTGATCACGCTCCGGAGGTCGTGCACCTTGTTGGCGAGGCCGGTGCAGCAGTTGGCGTGCATGGTGGACACCCAGCGCAGGTCGCCGCTCAGCTGGCAGAAGCCGCCGCAGTGCTTGGTGTCAAGGAACTGCATCCGCACGCCGAGCCGCCGGCTGAGCTCGCTCTGCCTCCGCTCCAGGATGAACTGCTCGTTCGTCTTCGGCGGGAACTCGCCGCGCAGCAACCGCCATTGCCGGTAGAACTCCACCGTCCGGTTCCTGGACCGGACGAACAGGAAGCCGCCGTTGGGGCGGTTGTGCAGGCTGTCCGGGTCGCCGTTGAAGTAGTCGCTGGCGATGGCGATGTCCGAGGTGATCGAGATGTGCCGCATCGGGTTCCGGAACCACATGATGTCGATGTCCTGGAGAGGGGGGGAAAGCAAGCGACATGGTGATGTGATGATTGTGCAAAGTTTCATGTGAACTGCACTGCCCAATCATGGCGTAGGCACGCACCGTGAAGAGGAAGTTGAAGCCGAGCTCGAGGATGGTCTGCTGGAACCGGTTCCTGGCCCACATCATGTCGAGGTAGTCCTTGGTCATGTAGAACTTCTCGGCGCTGTAGTCGACGGCGCCGTCCGGCCGGAGGAGGTAGCAGTGGCGGTGCACCGACCGGCATTTCTCCAGCGCGCCGGGGTCGACGGCCACGATCAGGACGTGGTCCAGCAGCCGCGCCGTGCCCTCGCCGAGACGGAAGCTCTCCAGGAAGAGGTCCAGGAGGGAGCCCGGCGCCGCGTACGCCTGGTTGATGGACGTCACGATCACCGTCTTGTCCTCCATCGATGCGTTCTTCAGAAGCTCAGCGAGCTCTGCGAACGGTTTCACCTGGACATTCAGAGCACGGTCAATTCAGATGCTAATACTAGCGAATTGGATTCAAAATTTTATAAGGAAAAGTTAGTCACATTGTAGTTGACAGATTAAGTCACATCGGTGACTAGAATAATCGACAGGCATGCGTGGTCACCAGGTTAGCATATTCTTTGCCTGTCCAGTGATCAACTTCAGAAGCTCAGGCTTAAGAGGACTCTGGATAAACAAGAAGCTTAACCTAGAATTTCAGTTCTGGGCATCATTTTATAGTCGTTGTCACTTCTTATGGCTATAACTATGAACATCATCCAGGATAGAAATGGGATGCACCTGCTAAAACATTCATCTTCTGGGCTACCGCCCATTATGCCACTGACCGTAATACCACACTAAATATATAGATACGCAAATAACCGGAGTGCATCATCTGATTCTGTCAGAGGTATATTGCAAGATAATATAAGCAGAAAAAAAAATGAAAAATAGAAGGAAAAGGGGCTGCATTTCCAACAGCAAGCAAATTCAGGTAAACAGAGTCTCTTCTTCTGTTTTGAAACAAATGCGGCAAAATTCAGGTAAACAGGGGCTGCATTTTCATTGCTTCCATTCAGAAAACAGTTCTTTCCATTCTCTAAAAATTTCAGAAAACAGTTAACTTCTTTCAAAGGAATCAAACGATTTTGTTCCTCTATCCCTCAAAGTTGAAATTACCAGAACTCTCGACTAAAAAGTAAAATCCACGAAAATGCTCTTTTCTTGCAGTCTAGAAACCTACCGGACGAGCTCTTACGCATCTACAACGTCCAAGATTTACGCCTTTTTATGACAACAGTGAAGCACGCACTTTAACAAACGAAAAAAAGTGCATACGAAGAAGTGGTCAGATCGCTAACCTCGTCTCTGGCCGCCGGTCGAGCACCATTGCGCCATGAGGCCAGCTCGGAGATCCTCCAGTTCACATCCATAGTTGCTTCGAAGAAGACGAGCGCCGCCGTCAACGCGGCGCCGAGGAAGAAGGAGATAACCGGGAGGAGCTTGCCCATGTCCGCTCTCGCTTTGCAGGCCGTCTTTTTTCTCCGTGGAAGGGAGGGGGATAAACAGAATGGCTCGTCAGAGAAGATCGACATGTTTTATATGGCAACTGCTGATTGGCAGTATCTATTACTTCTTATGCATATACGACAGTACTGCATGCTCTTTTGGAAAGTGAGGTGGCTGTGGTAGCAAGTCATGTGCTGTTCAAACCAAGAAGGAAAACTTGGCAGCGCAATGTATATCCTTATCGTTTTCCTTTTTTCAGAAAGTTGATCCTTGATGGTTAAGGCCTTAAGGGCTCTGAGTTGGAATTCAATGATGAAAATTTGTTGTAAGCCTAGCTGCGGCGCAGATAAAATTTAGGCTCGCGAACTTATGATCCAAAGAAAAATGTCGAAAGTATGAGTGATGGGACGGGGAAGAATATGCTTCCCTAACGTCCATGCAATAGAATTTGTGCAATGCCAAAGGATCACTCAAGTTTTCACTAGCTATAGCCTCCTCTCCCTATGTATGAATATGGGCCAGTGAGCTTAAACTATATTTTGATAACTACAAGCTAAAGAATTTCCTTCGGGTCAAATCAAATCTCCATGATGAAGCAGTCTATAGGTTTTTACTACATGCCAAAATTACTTCATAGCTACCAGGTTGTCCACTTGAATTTTTGCTACTAATGGATAACAATAACTGATTCTTGCGTGGCGACATGAAAGCTTTCCCCAATTGCTGGCAAAACTTGAGGAAGCATATAGAATTGTATCTGCAACTTTAATGCCTGTGATCGAAAATATATGTGTGCTTTCATTATGTAGGTGAGCAGTGCCTATTTTAAGACTACAGGTTCTTTACTGAGAGCGCAAAATAATATCGTTGTGTTTGTGCTCTAGGCCGGTATGCCATACTTTTTTTCTTTTTGGTCAGGATATATCGTTGTACTTGTTCTCTTGGACTTTTTATAAATTTCTAGGAGGAGAAAGAGAATCTCAAATTCTCAATAGTTGCAAAGTTTGCGTTCGAGGAAAAGTGGTCACCACAAAGTTTGTATGTATTGTCTCGAGAGAGGATTCCTACTGACTACTTGCCTTGAGTTCCGACAGAAATGGCCACGGAAATCAGAGAGAGAAAAGCGTCTAAGCAAGCAACACGATCGGTCCAACGCCACGATCTCGCGGCTGCACTCTTGATCAAGTTTGGGTACTGACGAGAGCCGGTGTTAAGGGAGACTCGAGCGATTTTTTTATGTAAAGGAAAAAAGAAAAGAGGGTCTCAGGCAATTACCAAAGAGGAGGATTGCGACGGCGCCGCTCGCTCTGAGCTGCTCGTGAGGCCAACGGTGAAGCTATGGTAGCAGCGCAGAGGCGGCCGCTGGTGACGACGAACGCGCGCCGTCGGTTCAATGCCAACGGGATCGTCGACGATGTCCTACTTCGCGGGGAAGCTCCAGTGACGGCAACCACGAACGCTCGAGCAGGGTCGTGGCGCCGTCTTGGCTGCCCAATTGCCTGTCTTGGCTGCCCAATTGGTCTCTCATCAAGCGCCCCAGTGGTCCACGGGGCTCGTTTTGCCAATTTGGGGCTCGTTTTTGTTAGATGGGCCGCTTGCGATCCAGCTCGCCCCGGCCGGGCTCAGGGAGTTTGATGCGATTACGGCCCACAGGGCAGTGGCAGCAAACGCTGGGCGCGCTCGCGAATTCGTGTGGTGTCGCCGGCCGGGGCTTCGGCGGTGGCGGCGGCAGCCACCCAACGATGATGCGCGCACCCGGTCGGTCGAGGCCGGTCGAGGCAGGCACAAGCAAGTTGCTGCTGACCGACTGTGCCCATGCGCAGGCACAAGTTGCTGCTGACCGACTGTGCCCATGCCCCGGTGAGATCGCAGATCAGTGCCTCTGCCTGGGCGGAAGCACCAGAGGAAATGACCCGAACGCGACCTGTTATCCAAACTCTCAGACTCCTTGTCCGTGATTTTTGCGGTCAAGCTTCAGGAAGCGATTTCTTCTGAGTGCCATAGGAATATGCGGGTCCAAACCCCATCCACAATTAGCTCGAACTAAAACTAAATAATCTGCCCAGCCGCACTGTGGCCTACTGTTAGCAGCAATGCGCAAACAACGTTGGTCTGACAATCAACACAAGTGAAAGGGATACATCGGCAATGCTGAACTGCGCCTGTGAACATAAAATTAAGGATGATCTAAAAATGCCAATTACGCATGACCACTGCAACATAATCAGATCCAATGCGAAATGGAAATGCGGCATACGACAGAATACAGACCATGCAGAGAAGAAGTTAACCATGAGCCTTGCCACTGTCATTGAGTTTCATTTGAATACCCAGTTTAATCACAGCTGAGATAACTGGATTTATCATGCATTTTACAGGCTATCTGTATAACTGACGATGAAGAAAGTTTCGCCAGTAGCTTCAAAATTCAACGCCCGAGTTTGTTTGTCACACACCAAGAAAAACAACACCAAGTCGTATGATAATGGACAAGACCACATGATTTTTGTACCTGCCATAACCTTTCCCCGTTTGCTTACAGTATACCTAACCAACCAAACACCAGTATACCTGTCACGGTGATGTCAGCTCTATCTGAGTATCTTTTTACACTGCCAGCGACAGCAGTATCAATCGTCAATTAGTCTGTGCCGAAGTAGCGATCCCCATACTCTCCCAGTCCGGGTATGACCCGATATTCCTCATTCAATCCAACATCAATCTCTGAGGTTATAATCTTCAGACGAGGGAAGCGCTTGCAGACACAATGAACTCCTTCAGGGGTCTGTTTATCAGAAAACTATAAACAAACTGACCAAATTGAAAAGAAATAAGTCACAGTAACTAATATATGACTCAGCTTAATTAAAAACTTTTACCGAGATGAGATTAAGAAAAATGATCCGTTCCTCAGGAACTCCTTTCCTTATAAGAAGTTCTATTGCTTGGTTAGCCGAATTACCTGCGGGAATGACAAGATAAGAAACTTCAGCCAATAGCTAAGTAACCAGTATATCCATGGGAAACCTGGATATGCAACACTAACCTGTTCCAAGCACAGGATCTAAAAGCAAGACATGACGTTCAGCAATATCCATGGGAAGCTTATGGTATATGATCTGGATACAGAAATAAATTAGGTTTTTATCACAGTATAATAACGAGCTGGATTATGTTTATCAAATATTAACTTTTCAAGAAAACTACTTACTTGTTGTCCGTCGTCTCCAACCCGATGTATTAGAATTTTACCAATTTTTATACCCTTACAACAAGCACGCAAAGCGTTTTCCATGCTTTCTCCGCTGTGCATAGATATCAATAACATGCAATAGAAAATGAGAGAACAGCGTCACTTATTGCAAGCAATTTAATTCATAACATATAGCTAAGAGAAAAGGAAAAGCAAGTGGAAAACAAACCCATAAATTAATTAGAGTATCATAAATGCAAACTGCTTGTAAAGTTGAATTGTTAAGAGTGACCAATAACATACTAGATAAAATTGATCAGAAATTAAAGTTATGTAATCAGAACTTCAGAAAAATTGAAATATCATAAAATGTAATAAAGTCATCTTCATTGAACAGGAATGAAATTTAATATATTTCTTCACTGAGCATTCCAAGGCCACAAAAAATTGGATTTTGAAAGATCCAACAAGAGCTTACGAAATGCAATGCACTAAGGCTGTGTTGAAGCTGATAAACTACATGGAAACTAAAATGATGCTATAACATTTCAATCTTGATTCATACATAATAAAAATTCCCTTTTAGGAAAAGTATTCCAGGCTTACCTTCGAACAATAGACACTCCACAGAGCTTCTTGCAGAACTCAACCCCCATATAAGTAGATCCTGTATACGAAATAGCAATAATGATGCAAAAGTTTGTAAAATTCAATCACTTACGCTAACCAAAAGTATGAAAGAAGGTGTTTCTATAATAAATGTGCATTAATACAAAGTAGATAGTGTTAGGGATTGCAACTCAGTGTACTCCACAGCCCAATGGGCAAGATGTACAATGTACATATATGCAGAAAAAACCTCCAACTAGAGGGAAAATACAAGTAACTATGCACACAGCTACAACACATCTGAGTTTGGACAGAAATTAGCTGTGTTGCTCCCGCGTCTGTGGCTTCGTGACATATCTAACAGATAGAACAATCAACGAAACAATCTTTAAGAAATGACTGTGCTTCCAATTCCAGAAGATTTTGTGTCACCAATACATACGGCAAAGGAAAAAAGATTTCACAATGCACAACAGCTATGCAATCTGCAGACTCCTTAGCAGAGGGGATAAGCTATACAATATCTGTACTATTACTCTAGTAGCTGATGACATGGGACTTAAGTGTGACATTTGAAAGGGGCTGATACCAGCTTTTCAACTATCAAATCTGCTGCAAAGAATATTCAGTAGATGAACATCGACCCCCCTTGATTGTTTATTGCAGAAAAAAAATGAGAAAAACAGATATTCGATCTTGATGGTTCTGGGGACATATTTTGAAGAGAAAATTGCAAATACCATGCTCTTACAATGGTATAATTCGATTTTACCTAAACATGTTATTTCCCTTTGTTAAGTTCCTCTTATACCAAAGATGCCTATATTAGAAAGCTCATTTGAAGCAAGGAACTCAGTAACTCTGACTCAACTATGCCAAAGAATTTCTGTATCACAAACCACATTAAAAAAAGGGTGTACAACAAAAGGTCGGAGTCAAGCATATACCTGTTGGTGTAACAACCTGCTTCTCGGTAAATGGCAAATGCCCCAGACCGTGTTCAACTACCTACATGACATTTGTCATACAAACAATGAATTAGCAATAGCATGCTATTAACCAGATTTCTAAACTATGCAACCCAAACTGTCTGATAAGCTAAATAAGGCAATAGAGGTAAAAAAGAAAAAGAAAAAAAAACAAGGGCACTACCAGACGAATCAGCCGATCTGAGTAGAAAACGAAGTCAGGTGTAGTAATGTCCCTGTTGCGAATGAGGGTATGCATTCCTCGTATCTGTTCAGATGAATCATCAAAAGCGTCACAAATTTGGATGTCCAAGTAACATCATAAGGCTTAAGAGGAAAAGTGCTAAGAGTACCTGGAAAGTTGTGTGAACGACATGGATATTTGGATAAATTTTGCACAAGTCATGCTGCCCAAGTTTTGTACGAATATGTTGCACAATTAAATCAATTGCAACATGGTTATCTCCCCCTCTTGGTATGATCACATCAGCATATTTCTTGGAGGGCAGGACAAAATCATCGAATGCAGGCTTCACAAACCTCCCATACTAATTATTTCAATAGCAACTTGTTAGGAAGTGTCATGTTCTATATACATCATGGAGATACTTTTACTGCATTCAACTAGCATAAATTTTAATAAAAGTGCGCTAAAGACACCATGTCTGAATACCTGCTCAAGCACTGAGGTAACATCTCGACCTCTTTCAATTGTATCACGCGTTATACGTCGAGCAAGCCTAATATCAGCATCTACATGGATGGAAAAAAAAAGACATGTAAACGGGGAAGCAGTCAAATATATATTACTAACAAACAAATCAAAGTGCAACACATTCTCGAGCAGCAACTTCAAATTTTCACCATGATATCGATAAGCACGTAGTTAATAAAGGGAAAAAGCCATGAACCTGTGTCGACAAAAATTTTCATATCCATCAGATCACGAACCCTTTGATCATGAAAAACTAAAATTCCCTCCAAAATGATGACATCTGACGCATTCACCTAACAAAAAATGATCACAGAGTCAGTTTTAAAGAGAGTTTAAATGACAATCTTTTTATCTCGTTCGGGCAATGACGGCTAGAGGCCAAGGTCAAGACCTTTGTAATTAATCGCAGCTAGACAGATTAAGGAGACATCACACAATTTATTATATGACCCCTCGAATACATCGCACATGAACTAACACCAAACAGACCGTGAATTGCTACTTCCAATATAGTATATGTAGCTCATTTGGAAACAAACACTTTACAGTGTGACACAGTAAAGACCTATTACAAATACAATAGCTTGGCGACAATGCATAGAGGAGGAAATGACAAAAAACAGAAAAGTGCAATAATAATCACTACAAAATAAGGATAAAACTTGGTGACAAAAACTATGCCTTAAAAGTAACACACATGATATGTCGCTGATTTATCTTATCTCAATATTTTACATTAAACCGTATGCCAATTAGATCATAAATGATAAGGGAATAGCTGTTTCCACATCAGTGATTGATTAATAATTACTACCTTTCGAAAGCTTTCAGAGCATCGTCGGTGGTTCTTAAAATCATATATAGGAATGTTCACAGATTGCCCACTTTTCAGCTTTCCCATGCATTCTAGAAGTTGATCTGTATCAAATGCATCTGCAAAAGAAAGGAAACAAAACTTTGTAGAGTTTTCTGAAGATTAAAAATAGCATAGACTTTCATACAGCTTCAGATCAAGTACCAGGGTGATCAAAGTTGTAGTCCTGCACATGCTCAGATTGTTCCTCAGTTAAACCACGGTAGAACGAATCCTGCAAAATTGCAGCCGAATTGAATTGTAAAGACTGTTTGAATCCTCTGGGTAATATTTTCCACAGTTGGATGCCATTTAAAGTATATGTAAATTTATGCACATGTCATAGTCGACTTGTGGCTTGCTATCTCCTTGTGCCACTAATATAGTGCAACATAATGTCATGACTCATGTCTTCAACCAATGATGACTCCAGATGAAATGCAACTTGCAACCACCCAGATCAGCATACAACCAATAATACAAGACGCACCTCTTATTCCATGGTAAACACAACAAAAATGTTTGAATGCAGCTGCAACTTTGTGTACTGTTTCTCAAAGTAGCATTCTTCAAGCTTTGTCAGCATGTTATGTAAACAGCGATTCAAGCAGATGCATACCTGTCAATCAAGTATGAATGAACTCATGCTGCTTCATAAAATATGTTGTTTACACGATTTTCTTGTTATTTTGAGAGTTCCAATAAATGAACAAGTTGCCTACTTGCCTTACAAAAACTAAAAGGTATATTCATGTGACCAAATAAGAATAACAGCTACATTCAAAATGTTTCTAGAGCGAAAATAACAGCTACATTCAAAACTGAGTAGAGACACTGAGAAACAGTTTGAATGCATCTGATACACTGAAGCTACATTCAAGATAAAATGCCAGGTTACTACTCTAGGCATGCCATTTTTGACAAATTACATCAGGTGATGTTCTGCTCAGCCACTTCCAACTGACAGAGCACCTAACTGCTAGCTTCAGCACAGAGAAAGGTTGGAATCACAAGCACCTTCTTCTTAGAAGTTGTCTTGTTTTACCGCTTGGTTGCCGACAATTGTCTAAAGTGCAATGAGATGTTTTAACAGACAACCAAAGTCTATGATTATCCAAATTCCCAGAGCAAGATTACTCTGACGCACCAACAACTGCAATTCATATATCGAGCGAGAAATTCGCACCACTGACAATGCTACAATTAAACCTCTCGCCGAATCACAGGTACATCAATAAAACATTCCAAGGGCTAATTATAGTTCGCTCTAGAAACATTTTGATAGTGGCGCAGCAGTAGTAAAGAAAGGCGAACAGTCTCAGAGCACGACGAAATACGCAATCCGAAAAGAAATTCGCACCTGGTTGACCAGCACGACGCGGTGGTCGTGCAGCTGCTGGATGATCATGTCGCACACCGTCGTCTTCCCCGACGCCGTCCCTCCCGACACCCCTGCAGAACAACCAAACGCCCCCCGCGCGGGGTACTCAAAAATCGAGGACCAGGACAGGCGGAAAATTCCAAGCGCGAGAGCCAAGCCGCAGGGCGGCCGCGGCGAGGCGAGTACCTATCACGAAGGGCTTCCTGGTCCCGCCCCCTTGGGGGACGCGAACCCGTTGGCCGCCGCCGCGTCGGCCGTGCCGTTGCCGTGGGCGGAGGAGGGGGAGTTGGGGAGCGAGGAGGAGGAGAGGCGGCGCGAGTCGAGGCGGAGCCCGCTGAAGTGGGGCCCCACCGCCGAGTCCATGACGTCCGCCGTCGTATTCCCGTTTTCCCGGCGCAGCCGTCGCCGGCGTGCTGAGCTGGCGATCGCTTCGGAGCTGGAGGTTTTGACACGGGGAGGAGGTGGGGTTTGGCCTGTTTGGGTGGGGGATGGTGGTGTGGAAGGAAGGCTGCGTGGAATTCGTTTATGTAGACCGGTAACTGGCCCGCGTGGACGCCTTACCACTTGGTGCAGGAAGGATGGGTGCACGGAGGTTGGCGCGGCTGGGGCGGGACGGGAAGCGGCTTTTATTCCGTGGCCGCTCTTTTTTCGCCGGATAGGGGAAGGAGGAAGCATTTCGCTGTAGGCCGGGGAATATGAAGGGTAGATTCTGATCCGTTTCTGGCTTTGAAGTTGCTGGTCCTCCCCCTTTGGATTTTCTTGGAAATTTGTGTGTGCCACTGCATGTCCGCAATTAATGTCTCTGTTTTTCTGTGCAGTCGGTTTTGGCTGTTGACCGAGTCATTCAGTCTTCATTTTTGATGGAGCTTGAGCTATAGTACAATCAGTGACATGCGGAACATGGCCGTGTAGTACATCTGAGAAAGTAGCGAAACGAAAATTCAAAGTATTCAGTGTCGATTAATATCTGGTATTAGAATGAGATGCACAGATGTTAAAAGGTGATCCGTGCGCTAAAATGCAGCATGAGATATGCATCAGATGTCAAATTAGACGGTACTGGTATTTTGATTCCTCGTGGCGCAGGCACTATTTTTTAGTAGCAGCACGATGATCCGACCCTGATGTTTCTTTGTGCCGAAGGGATCCGATTCAAAGGGAACAAATAAACTATATGACTCGGCACAGCGATGACTTGCTTCATTAGCTCATTGCCTGGCACTCTTGGCATGGAGGATAAGATCGACGGAATAAAATACCGACCGTATTGTTTTCTAGCGCGCTTTTGGATGCAACGTGGAAGGGGTTATTTCGATCATTCTTCCTAACAAATAAAAATATGAGACGAAGCGACTCCAACCTAATCAGATCAGGCCGCTGTATATAACTGCACACATGGAAAATTTTAGAGCTTATTCTATCTGAGACCGGAACCAGGTCAAATTGTTTAACCGACAGAGCAGGTGCGGTTCAATAATTAGGCGATTTAAAATGCACATATTCGGGAAAAAATATTCGAAATATTTAAAACGCTACCAAGGCAAGCAACCCCAAATGATTTGAGGAGCTGGGATTAGTGATACGCACTGAGCGGACCGGGCTCAAATTTTCATTTGGGAGAATACGGGCTGTGTGGCAGTCATGGCCGAATGGGCGGGCACGAAGCACGGCCGTTTTTGGCGCGGCCCATGCACGGCCATTGTGGCCCGACCGCCCATTTGGCTATGACTACTGTGTGGGCTGCCCGTTGTCTGGCGCAAATGAAGATATGCTGCGCACGGTACTTAATCATGCTTCTATGAAAGGGGTCTTGGTCTAACGTTAAGACATTCGAGTAACACCTCTCAGGTCCTGGTTCGATTCTTCGTGGGAGCGAATTTTCAAAGATTTAACGGCATTTGTGTTTTCAGTGGTAAGTGACGCTCCCGTCGAAAGCGAGGCGCCAACGGTGACTTCGTATCTCTAGATTTGCCGGCTCAGTCTTCGAAGATGCTTATAGAGGTAAGGTTTGCGTATGTGTGTTCATAGGGGTGAGTGTGCGTGTGTTGTGAGTGTCTGAGTTGTACTGTGTAATCTCAAAAAAAGAAAAACTTAATCATGCTTCTGCATTAACTTTTGTGCTTCTGCGAGCCAATGCAAATGTGTGTACTACTAAGCTAACTAAGCTATGCTCATGCTTATCATAAAGGGACGGTGGAGGCCAGCGTGCAGGACGTTGTCATCTATACTATGCCAATGTGTCATCTCCAAAAAACTCGACCTGCCGGGGGTAAGACCGCCCCCGACGGCATTCAATTAAGGAGAAGAGCCTTCTCACGCAGGCCGAGAAAACCCCCGAACCCCCTCCCCGGTCCTACACAGGGACTCAGCTGGCCGTTGTGAGCTTCGGCGCGAGTCTTAACCATGTGCTTTGACCCGGGAGAGCGAGGGGATTTTTTTCACTGCAGCATGAACAGTAACTCGCGTCACTGTTCACGCTACAGTGCTCCGGTGCCCGCGCGCTCGAACCCGGGCCGCGCGCTCGACAGGAGCGAAGCTCCTGGAGCGGTGCCGCTGGCCAGTCGGGCAAGCGCGCGTAGGCATGTGTCATCTCCAAGACGGCAAGAATCTTGCCCTTTTTCCGTTACTTTGCTTTCGTCAGAACAGAAGCGCTCATATTTTATGCATCGGATAAGTCAAACATAGCGTCATTCCTTTCATTCCTTCTTTCTTTCTTTTGCCAGCTTAGGTGGTGTTTGGATCAGCTGGAACTAAATTAGTCGCAGAGAATCTTGCGATTTAGGAGTATTAAATAAAGTCTAATTATAAAACCTTTTTAGAAATAGGTGCTATTTCGCGAGACGAATCTAATAAGCCTAATTAATCTCTGATTTGCTACAGTAATGTTACAGTAACTAGTCGCTAATCATGTCTTAATTACCCTTATTAGATTCGTCTTGCGAATTAGTCCGGAGGTTCTGACATTAGTTTTATAATTAGACTTTATCTAATACTCCTAAATCGCAAGATTCCTAGGGACTAAAATTTAGTCCCTAGTCTCCAAACACCTACTTAGAATTGATGGTGTGGACGATTCAGTGTGTCTGCTCTGCCGCTTCCGAGGGATCAGCCACGTTACTTGCACTCCACCGCTTTGGTGTACTACCGCACATGCTCGTAGGATCGGTGCTCCTTACTCCAGCTGGTCATGGCATCCGTATCCAGACGCTGACGGCAGCTTGCTTCTTCAGTTTTTCCGATGGAAGTCTGAATTCTGGAAGCAAATTCAGATAGCTTCAGAAGATTTGGCAATTTTCTGCCACGAGATCCCGATGGGAAATGAAGAACAAAGTAATTATAGGTTGTGAAGAACTACGGGCGGAAGGCTAGAAGCAGTAGTGCAGTGCTGCATAAATTGCTAGCTATGCTAACTTTAGGCAAACATGAATGATGAATTGTTTTCTGCGGAGTCTGTTCTGTCAGCACGAAGGTGATTTGCCCATCCCAATTGCTCTTTTTTCGTAAGAGGATATGGGAATGGCTTATCTATAAACGCTAGTATAGTGCACTAACCTGTTAACTGCGCATTTAACTGACTGAATCGAACGCACCAAACTAGTGCAGCAGCAACAAAATACACTCCCGTTTGCAAGTGCGAGCATTGCAAGTGCCAGCACAACAAGGCACTGAAGCACTTGACTCCTTGAGTGACTGCAGCACTATCAGACGCACCAAGAAGACCGGGCAGATGTGAACGCTCGAGCTGACGATGGGTCTCCCATTTGGAATGTTCGTTTCTCGAGGAGCTAGTAGATAAGTGCAGGCCCCATGTGCTGCCGTGCGCGCGCATCGTGCCGCGCCTTCGGTTACCGAGAAGGCACCACCGCTACTCGAAGCCCTGTTCCCGCGAGAAAAGACGCGATCGCATCGAACAGATAGCATCCCAAAAATCAAGCGATCAGGTCGACGGCCATGGTTGCTTGTCCGTTTCTCACTTCTGTTTTCCGAGCTGGGGACCTGCGTGCTTTGCCAACCTGCGTGCTTTGCCGCCGGCGGCCTTACGTCTGAACGCGAGGAAAGCTTGCGTGTTCGCGCGCGAGCATCCGCATGCTTAGCTACATGTGTGGAGCATGGAGTGCTGGATGCTGACAAGCAGAGCCCACACGTCCTCGAGAAAAAAAAGAAAAGGACAAGCAGCGCCCACGCTGAGGTCATAGGTTCAAACAGAGTTTATCATGTCGTCTCACGTATCGGCATTTTGCGTGACAGAGCTTTGCATTGGCCCTATATAGGAAGGCAGTGGCGAAATGCTACCAGGTGAATACTGTCTTGTCGAATTCTGAAAGCTGAATTCTTGTTGCGTAATGCCGACAGTGGCTCTCATCATACTAGGATAGTAGTATGATGATTGCTCTTTTTGCGAGATAGAGTAATTGCTCTTGCTGTCTGAATTGCTCCACCATTGGAGAGCATCAGCAACGCTGGTGCGAACCGAACGACGACGGTTCGGTTGGATTTCTTTCGGTTCGCTCTCCTCAACGTGTGTGGGTCCCACAGGCGAGTAAAAAACTTCCCATTCCTCTCCAGTCTTCTCCTCCTCGCGCGGTGCTTCTGCTTCACCTCTCCATTCCCCATTTTTGTCCTCCTAAATCCCTAGTCCATCCAAAGAAATTCGAGCACTAATCCACCAAATATGAGAGAAATTCGTGAGAATAGAGTTGTTTCCATGGATTCTGAAGCGGATTTGAGGCTCAACGTCGCCGCGGCTGTGGTGGCGATGACAGCGCGGCCTCGTTCCTCTCAGCAGCGGAAGTGCGCAGCGGCCGCGTTCCTCGCTGCGGCGGCGGCGGCGGCAACGTTCATCGCAGCAACAGCGCCGCGTAGCCCCTTTCCACCGAGGACCAACGAGGAAGGCAACGACCATCTGCAGGAAATATTATTGTATTGCCATGGTTCGGCTTGGGAGCGAACCGAGCTGGGATGCGATTTTGGCCTCTGACACTTATGGTTCGGTTCGAACAACGTGTATGGTTCGCTTTCCATCGAACATTGTTCGGCTGAAAACCAACGTTGCGGGTGCCCTGTGCCACTAGATACGATTCTTTCGCGCAACAATTCTGCTCCACAATTCCGGATGTAGCAGGTTCAGTTGCTTCACGCAATTATGGGCTGCCATTGATATGTCACTACCATCACCCATGGATCATGGATGTTAAACAGAAAAGGGAATAAGATTATTTTACTACGTGGTTGTGGGCAATACTGCATTACAGTTCCATAGGATAATAATTAATAAGTATGATATATATAACAGTTGTAGGAGCATTTACATCTTTCACTGTTACGCTAGTTGACCGAGGCACGGACGGTGGTTTTGGTTCTGCGACCATTGACACTATTCTGAGTTTTGACCTCTGAATCCACGTGTAGCTACTGCTTCTGCTTGTGCATGGAAGATTCTTACAGTACTCACGTCCAGGATGGGTGACTCTGACACAACCACACAAGCAGTAGTTTTCTTCTTTTCTGTATTCGTTTTCAGAGATCTAAATTTTAGAGAGGTCACATCAAAGAGAATCTTATCATTTATATGTACTAAACAAAGTCAAATTATAAAACTAACTTCAGAACCTCTCATTTAATTCACGAGACGAATCTAACGAGGGTAATTTAGTGGCGATTAGAAGATGGTTACTGTAACATCACTGTAGCAAAATATAGATTAATTAGGATCATTAGATTCGTCTCGAAAAGAGCACTCATATGTGAAAAAAAATTTGTCATTAAACTAATCAAAATATTTTTAAATATAAAGATTTTTTTAAATGTGACGGGTCTAAAATTTAGAGGGGAGGAAACGAACAGAGCTAAATGCACTTGCATCGCTTAGACTACGCAAAACATAGCATTGAATAACATTGTAAGGTCGCAGAAAAGAACCTTCAAGTCGCATTTCTGTTAATATTCTCAGCAGGGGGCATCAATACTCTGTTTCTCAGTTACAGTTACTCTGTTCTTCTTCTTGTTCCGGGAGACCATTGCAGTGCTGTTAGTAACGACGCTTTAAACAGGATATACTTGAACGAAGCCATCGCCGTTACGCTTGCAGTCTTAGTCACGCCGAATTTACCGAGCCAAAACTTCACGCAAACGCATAGTTGTGCCTAATCAATCCGCCAAAAGATACTCTAATAAGAGCAGGAAAGTTCACCAGAGAAATTTAAGTGGCTGCGGTTCGTGCTCCGCCCCGCAGAGAGAGACCACAGAGAAGAAAGCTAAACACCGCGAATCTCACTAGCTCGCCGATCGATCCGTTCACACACGCTCACTTGCACCCCATTTTTTCCGCTTGATTTGATTGATCCGCCACCCCCCATCCCGTCGCGCACTTTAAATACGCCGCGCACGCGTCCGCTCCTCTCGAGCATCGATCGATCGCACTTCGCGCCTCGCAAGCACGGCACCTGCAGCTCAGTGGCTCGCCGGCCGGCACCGCCACCATGAGCCTTGGCAATCGTGCTGGCTCTACCTCGGTGGCGGCGGTGGTCGCCGTCATCGTGCTCGTGCTGTCGTCGCACGCCGCCGCCGGCGCGCGCGTCGTCGTGCAGCCGGACCGCCGCGGCCGCGACCTGCTCTCGCCGCGCGGTGACCACGACATTGCCGGCGGCGCCGGCGCCTGCGCGCTCGCCGTGACGCCGCTTGGCTACCCCTGCGAGGAGCATCAGGTTCGGTTTGCTTTATCGATCGAGTTGATTGATCTTCACACAGTTACGTACAGGAGGATCAGGTGCACCGGTGATGACGTGAAGCGTATTGATCCTCACGTTGCATCAGTCACTTGCGTTCTGATTTGTTTTTTTTTGTTTTCCAAAGTGATTGACGTGCTGGTAATTGCTGATGATGGCAGGTGACGACGGAGGATGGGTACATCCTGAGCTTGCAACGTATCCCGCACGGCCGCGGCGGCGCCGGCGGCCGTGGCCGAGGCCGCGCGGGGCAGCCGGTGCTCATGCAGCATGGGGTCCTTGTGGTACGCGTGCATGCATGCCTCCTTTCTTTTTCTTTTGTTTATTTCTCAGTCGGTTTCAATGTGCTCGGCACCCGACGATGCCTGGTGCAATACATTTCCCGAGCTTTAGTTATTCTTCCGAGTTGCACCTTTTTCTTTCCTCCCGCGCGCTTTTGGCTCTGTGAGCAAACTAGCTTTTTCCATATTTTTTGTACCGAAAGCTATGTAAGCAAATTGGATCTGTCTGTACTGTAAAGGTCCGAGAACGCGTTTGTGTCAGTGTATGGAGCAAAATACCTATAGTACTACAAACGGGAAACAACGAACATGCTCCTTTCAGTCGGTGGGGTCGGACTAACAGTAAGGAGGCGCTTCAACATCCAGACGAAACAGGGTTTGAATTTGGTCTTATACCGTCAAATTTTGTGAACATTTAGCAACGTGACGAGTGCACCGCATTCTCGGGCGTGCCAGCGCTAGCTAAAAGGAAAGCTTAGCAACCTGGCGAGTTAATGTACGACGTTACGTGTAGCATGTACGTACATCCCATCAGCTAGCAGATCACATGTTCGTCGATGTTTTTTTTCTGCTGCATGTGCTACGGGTCATGGGTTAGATAGCTAGAGACGCTTCCAGTTCGTGGACGGGGAAAGCCACCGCACCGCGGTGAGCTGCACGCGCGTGTCGCGCGCGCGCGCTGTGCGGATAATGATGGCCACCCCGGCCGGTCCCGCGCGCCGTGCAGATAATGATGGCCACCCCGGCCGGTCCCGCGCGCCGAGCGCACGAATTGCTCGCCGCCGCCCGTCGTCGGACTCGAGGGATTAGTGGCGCACAAGCCTTTTTCAAGCTGAATCTGATGGGGACATCGATCGTGCGTTCGCGTGCAGGACGGCTTGTCATGGCTGCTGGCCTCGCCGGAGGAGTCGCTGGCGTTCGTCCTCGCCGACCACGGCTTCGATGTGTGGATCGCCAACGACAGGGGCACGCGCTTTAGCCGCCGACACGTCTCGCTCGACCCGTCCAGCCGGGTACGTAACCAATATACTCCCTCTGTCCCAAATAGATGTCGCTGTTGACTTTTTGACTGCTCGTCTTATTCAAATTTTTTGCACAAATTTTATTTATTTTTTTACAATTTGTTTTATCATTGAATATATTTTAATCATGACATATTTATTTTTATATTTAAATAATTTTTTTGAATAAGACGAAGAGTCAAACATGATGTCCAGTGACAACTATTTTGGGACGGAGGGAGTACTATCTTCTCGGCTGATCATGATGTGATGCACCCTTGCTGCATCATTCGTCCAAGCTTAGCACTGCTGATGTGATGCGTACACTGAGTTGCTGACAGCTTGCTTGTTTCCTTTCCATTTTTTCTGTTGTTGGCGCCTTCAGCTCTACTGGAACTGGTCATGGGATGACTTGGTGGTCAACGACTTGCCTGCCATGGTTGACTACGTATGCAGCAAGACCTGGCAGAAGCCCCACTACTTGGGGCACTCCATGGTACGACACGATGATTAGCAGCTGAACTAGTTCTGAAGAGTGGTAGCAGTGCGAGGACTGAAGAGTGAAGACTTGAGCTCTGCTTTTGTGTTTTCAGGGGACGCTGGTGGCGCTCGCGGCGTTCTCGGAGGGCAGAATGGTGGACAAGCTGAAATCGGCGGCGCTGCTGACTCCCGTCGCCTACCTCGCCCACATCACCACGCCCATCGGAATACTGCTAGCCAAAGCCTTCGTTGGCGAGGTAACTTTGTCAATCTCTCCGTGCCTGCCGGGAATAATGCAGTTTCAGAGTGCTGGAACTATCATTTTTCTCAGAGACAAACTCTGGTCTGATCAACGGTGCGCCATCTTCCGAACAGATCCTCTCCGACGTCCTTGGCGTGGCCGAGTTCAACCCGACAGCGTATGGCGTTGCGTTCACTCACCATCAGATTCAGACTCCTCCCGTTTGAACTTTGACGTCTGTATGGACTGACGATTTCTGCTCTGTTGAATTCAGGCCTCCGGTGGCGAACTTGGTCAGGTCGTTCTGCAGCAAGCCTGGCACGAACTGCTACGATCTCGTTGCCTCAATCACAGGCAAGGATTCAACAGCTGCTACGTGCCTCGATGCTAATTATCAAACGGATAACGTAAATTGCAGATGTTCTTGTTCTCATCTCTGCATGCTTTGTCAGGGAAAAACTACTGCCTGAACAGTTCGGCAGTCGACTTGTTCCTCCAGTACGAGCCCCAGCCGACCTCCACGAAAACCATGGTCCACTTCGCGCAAAGTATGAACCTTCTCTGCAACCAGCCACAGAAAACAACTGTGTATTATTTGCGATTTAATTACTGCGTAGTAAACTGTTTCATTTCTGCATGGTCACACACACAGCGGTGCGCGACGGCGTGCTGCAGAAGTACGACTACGTGCTGCCATTCCGGAACATCGCCAACTACGGCCAGGCCGAGCCGCCGGTGTACAACATGTCCAATATCCCGGCGGACTTCCCGCTCTTCCTCAGCTACGGCGGCCGGGACTCGCTCGCCGACCTTGCCGACGTGCGCCTCCTCCTCAACGACCTCCGGGGCCACGACCCAGACAAGCTGACGGTGCAGTACCTCGAACAGTTCGCGCACCTCGACTTCGTCATAGGCGTCTGCGCCAAGGATTACGTCTACAAGGACGTGATAGCATTCTTCGACCGATTTAACTAGTTCAGTGACTTCAGTCTTCAAAAGAGAAAAATAATAATTAAGTTTTATACATATTATGCAATAGTTAAATAGATATTGAGGCGAAAGAGCAAGGTGGATGGCAAGCGATAACTATGCTTGAAATTGAAAATGACCACTGGAACGGCAGTAACACTGTATCACAACAAGGAACGGTACAAAGAAAACTCTACATATGGTCGTAGATATTGCATTAAACTTCATATACTGGAACTAAGAATCTATTACTTAAAAGAAGTGAGGTATATTGAAATATATTCTCGTTTCTAAAAATTAAAGAAGTGAGGTTGGCGAGAGTCACATTTCTAGAGATGACTTAACCATACTTTTGGACTCCGGTTGACGTGAGGTCGCCGCAACGACTCATGCTGTGTACTGGTTCTGCCCATTCTTTGTCTAAGTGGATTCGTCGGCCTATGCACACTATATAGTTTGGGCCTTTGGACCTTTCGCGTGGTTTTTGTAGTTCTTGCTTTTTTTTTTTTTGAGTTGTAGTTCTTGCTTCTTTGGTAAATACGGACGAGCTTTCTTTAGGTTCACTTCTCTCTAAGCTATTTGATTTTTTTATAGTATCCATCAAAAGAGATACTAGAATAGGACGTGTCACTCAGTAATTCTTAGGTGATCTAAAAAAAAAACTTGTACGCCATTTGCTTAACCTAAAACCCCTTGTATGCCATCCTGGCCCACACGTCATCGAGATAGCTGGTCCCACTTATCATTGGCATATGAGGTATTAGAAGTTTTTTAAGTGGCATACAAAGGAATTCCAAAAAAAAGTAATTCTTAGGCGTACCTCTCTTTGTTGGTTTTGCAACAAATAAATTGCTGAAGAGTTATGCAAAACAACTCTGTTCTACTTCCTCCGTCTCTAAGTAGATGTCGCTTTTGACTTTTAGACATCACATTTGACCGCTCGTCTTATTAAAAATTTTTGCGCAATGTTTTTTTATAACTTGTTTTATCATTGAAGATATTTTAATTATGATATATTTATTTTAATATTTGCATAAATTTTTTGAATAAGACGAATGGTTAAACGTGATGTCTAAAAGTCAAAACGACATCTATTTAGGGAGGAGGGAGTACGAGATTTAGAGAAAAATTTATGAAATCATGACATGAAGACCCTCACACTATTGTTGTAGTAGGATAAGTGATATGAAAACATCCCAAAATCTAAATCATTGGAATGGCTGACTGTGTTACTCTTTGGAAACCACATGTACACCGCGTAGTGACAGATCAGATACACAAGCTGCGGAATACACTATTTCGGAACAAATGAATTATTTTGACCCAAATTATTTAAACTAAGATACTTATATTTGGCTAACAGAACCACAATACCGTTGTTGTCGTAACCTTCATGACCCTTCGAACCCAGCCTTCTTACCGGAAAGTTCAGATATCAGAAAGGGCGTTATACAGCATCGGCCTCTAGCATTTCCAAATATTTTTTAAAGTGGCAGAAATGTGTTGGGCCAACTCAAGCTCGCAAGGTACCCACCCATCTCCCCGCGTTTCAAATTTCCTTCTTTCTCAATATATACAACTATATACATACAAGACACAACAACACATCCACAGGTACATATACATGAGCTACCTTTATAAAAAGAATCTTTACAAGTGATCAACTGAAGACCAGACAAGTTGAATGTCACTTAGCACTGCGCTTGACCATCAGCCAAGCAATCCGATAAGTAAAACGATGAAGGGACAAGCCAGGTCTTGACGATACGGTTCTTCCCGCCCTTCTGATCCTTGCCGCCGAACTGCCATGCTCCGGTGATCTGCTTCTGCGCCAGGTCATACTCCACGAGCTTCCACGGGGACCACATGTACACCGCGTCCTTCTCCGGGTGCAGCGCCAAGAACCTGACCTCGCCTCCCCTGCATCTTCCCTCGACGACGTCTTCGACTTTGACGGCATGCTTCAGGCGCCATTGGCCGCCCTCGAGCACCCAGACCTTAAGCAGCTCGCCGTCGCCGGCCACGTAGTGCAGCCGCCCGCCGGAGTGCCCGACGCGGCCGTCGCCGTCCATGGGCTCGGGCAGGTCGAGCGCCGTGCACGCGACCTCTTCGCCGGCGACGTCCACGCGCACGACACGGCCCGCGTCGTCGGCGGCCAGGAGGTAGACGGCGCCGCCGTGGACGTGCGTCGAGCCGAGGAGGAAGTCGGCGGCGACGCCGAAGTCCGCGTCGCGCTCGGCCCACGCCCACGCCTCCGACGAGAACACCTCGAGCGCGGCGCCACGGTCGCGCCACCCGGTGAAGTTGATGACGCGGTAGTGGCGGCGCGGCGGCGAGCTGTGCGGGTCGAACGCCAGCACGGACAGCATCGCATCCCGCGACGGCGGCGGCAGCGCCGCCCACCGCCGCGTCACCGGGTCGGCGACGTAGAACCGCGCCGTGCCGGCGGAGCGGAAGAGGAGGAGGCCGTTGCAGGCGTCGCAGATGACGGCGCCGTCGCGGAACGGGAAGAAGCTCAGGTCGCAGTCCTCGAGCACCCCGTCGTCGGCCGCGGACGCGAACCGCGGGCCATTGCCGCGGGACGGGTCGTCGGGGAAGTACACCACGGACATCTGAAGCGGGAGCCTGCGGCGGAGGTAGTCGTCGGAGATGGTGGCGCACCAGTTCTTGGCCACGCACTTGGACCGCGCCACCGACTTGACGGGCAGCTTCAGGATGATCTCCGCGATCAGGTCGTCGCTCAGGCTGGCCATGGCACGCTCTTCGGCGAAATAGCTCTTGCCATTGCGAATGGAAGACGAGCTTCTCAGGATCGCCATTGTTCCGGAGTTGGCTAAGGTGGTGGTGTAGTGTCTGCGTGTTTTCAACAGAGGAGGCAGAAACAGAGGAGTTCACGATTCTATCAGAGGCTGGGTCCGACGGGGGCTCTGATGATGCTGATGCTCTTTACTTGCATAGACTGCACCAGGGCTACGGCTATAAAAAGAAAGCCGCTAAGCAGCAATTACACGCACACGTAATGATGTCTGTGTTTGATCAAAAAAAAAAAAAAAAAATGATGTCTGTGTGGGTTTAACGCTTGCACGGCACCTGGGATGCGATGATCGAATTCTTTTCGTGGGCACCGAACCAGTGTTGCCCTCCAACTGTCCAGGATTAGGCCAGCGCGAATTTTTAAAGCCTGCGTGTCCGCCGACGTGTCCTTGGGAGCCCTCCGTCGCCGGCGGAAGCCGGGAGCGCGCGACACGTAGCGTATCCGAGAAGTGAAGTGTTCCGGTTCGAGTTTGTTGCGGCTTTCCTGGTCCTGCATCAGCTCGTTTTCCGTCTCTGTCAAATCCGCAGAGACTCATGGGATGAATGGACGGCGCGCGAAAACCCGGCAGGCACCGGCCTTGGTTTGGTTGCCGCGTTCCGTGAGTGCGCGGCGACCCGCACCGTCGTCGTGGGTGGCCACCTTGCCACCGCGCTCAGTTCAACTTCCGGGTTCCGGCGGGTGGTGGCCGGCGGATAAGAAGGGACGCACGTCACCCACCAAGACGGCCGGTGCATGTTCTGCTCTGCTGGACCCAGCATTCGAGTGGATCAGGCTGATGATGATTACTCTTTCTGGTTTTAAATTATTGATGTTTGACTAGTTTTAAGCTACGTTTGATCTTGTTTTATTTAAAATATTTTAAAATTATTATAGATTTTGTTATGATTAATTTATCATTAAAAAAATTAAAATGTAATTTATAATTTTGCATATTTAAGCTAATATTTTGAATAAAACGAATGATCAAACATAACTAAAAAAGAAAACGTCAATAATTTAAAACCGATGGAAGTAGTTTGCTCATACGCAACGCGGCAACACGGCTGGCGTTCCTTATCCCCCTCATCACGACATGATAAACCTGAAAATAAGTGATGTTTTTAAAGCACCGCTATACTGAATATGGTCCCTTGTATGTGGAAGCCTGTGGCTGGTCTGGCAAGAACTAGCGGCGTCATGAACTCAAGGTTAGCTTGCGTGCACGTCAACCAGGATCAAGTCCAGAAGCATAGGCTTTAGTCCATAAACCCACTATTTTATTCGGCTAGCGTAACGTAACGTAATGCGCAGTTCGCACTGTAAACCAAGTTGTAGAAGAGCCCAAGGGAGGTGACTTCATTTCAGATTATGATGATGTGACCGTTGGTTGCGATAAGTTTCTGTAGCTCTTAAGAGCACGTCCTCTGGCACATGCAGCCGTCCAAGCCTGGTTTTGAGATCCGCGCGGAATGGGCCCACAAGTGGGAATACCTCCGGGAATTGACGCTATACCCTGCAGTCGTATAGGATACGGTGCTCATTTTGGGTAACATACGCCGACGACTTTCCAGTTGACAGGGCCCACCCGGCCCGAAATGTTTCCGCCTCATCTCTTGAATTATTGTTCCACATCTCCATCCATCTCCATCTCTCTTCGCCTCCCTCTCGCCCGCCGGCCATGGCGTCTCGGTCTTCCGGTGAGGCAACGCCGGCCAACGTGTTGCCGCATCTTGCCGTTGACTCGCAACCTCCGCCCTTCCTTGTAGCTTCAGATCCATGCAATCTGGTTACTCCGGCGCCGACACCCCGCCGCACCAGAGCTCCGCGAGAACGCCATGTCGCGCGCCGCACGCCGGTCCACAAGATCAACACGCTGCAGGTTCACGAGCTCGCCGAGCGCCATGCGCTGCGCGCTGCTCCTCGAGCATCGAAGACGGATGAGCTCGCCGGCCCCCAACCCGCCATCACGCCGCGGTCGTGCGTCTCCCTCGTGGTCCGCGGTGTCCGCCGCGCGGGAGCTCAAGTGCACCGTCGCCGATGTGCCTCGTCGTCCTGACTCCCACTCACCCGCGCCTTCGGACGACTAGCTCGCAAAGGAGCTTCCCCGCCATGCCATGGCGGCCACGGAGCTGTTTCCACCCGGAGGAGGGCGCAGGGAGCGTCAGGAACTCACGGGTTCCTCTTGTCCCATCTTTATTCTCCTGCCGCTCCATTCAAGACCCTCCCTTCCTCCTCTTGCTGTTTCCAAATCCCCATCAAAACATCCAATCTCAAGCTGTTCCGCTTGGAGATCTCAACAATTAATCGAAGCAAGAAGTTGGAGCTCGATCATCTGTGAGTTTTTTAGCTTGATCCTACGCACAATGATACTCAGATTGATCATAGTTTAGATGCTCTGGTTGTTGTCCATATGCACACGTATTACTTGCTAAGTGAACCAATTGTAAAGAAAGGTATTGTGTTCTGCTTATATTAGTTGGACAGTAAAACTTTATTCATGATTACTCATTTGACTCCGGAGAACAACTCGAAGCTAGAGCCACTAACTCTTATTTTATGGAGATGGAATCTGATAGAATGATGAACATGCATTCCAAAAAGTTTAATAGCTGTCAATGTTTATCTTATGTTTTTTGTTAGAACTTAATCCATACAGTTTATTATCATTATGTGTTGACATGCACTTGCTTCACTATAACTATCTTATGTGGACGTCTCACCACTTTGAAAACAATTAATCAATTTTTGTCTCATTTTACGTTGCAGCTGATGCTTATAAAGGGAGTCTTCCAGACTTTTGATCATGGCAAGGTGGACAAAAGCTATACATGACTAGAATCCAACTCCTCCCTAACATTTTTTTTTCGGAATGCTTTTATAGCATTGCTAGAGAAGAGGTTCAGATATCAAAGGCAAACCTCTTTTTTATCATTTCTATTGATATATACTTGCAGTTTCTTGCCTTTTAAGTATATATGTAATATCAGGGTGTTCACTAACAGATTAAATAATAGATTCATATATACATCACCACATTAGTATTCATATTTCTTGAATATTTTTTTTACAAAAGAGATTTTCTTGAATTTTGTGTGTTTGAGTTATGCACCATGGACACATGAACACAGAATGATTTTGCTTGTATGAAGGAGAACCATATTTTGTCAAAGGCCTGATGCCCGCTACAAAAGAATGACAATGAGGTAATTATGAAGGTTTTGAAATCGACCAAAAGCTCTCCTCCGTTGATTTTGAAATCGACCTAGTACTTTGGTGATATAGACACATTTTGGAAGGTTCTGCGATTTCTTTGCTTCAAAAGTATCCGCCAGAAATTTGCACATTAAATTCCTCTCTCTATCGCTTGTCAATGTTTTTGCTTGCTCCTTGCTAGTCATTGAATTTCGTTAGGCCTGCCACACCGATCCAGACCATGATATCCTACCAGATAGCATTTGTGAAGTTGCAATCTTCGAACATATACGTAGGGAGTTTCATCAGCTCGTCGACACAATTGGATGCTTGATCAATGATCATGTGGTCATCCTCGGCGTGCATGCAAGATATATTTGCAGTTATCTTGTTCTGCATCTGTACCTAGGTGAAAATCGCGTAAAACATTCAGGTTGTACGATCACCTTGAACTCCTTGACCGGAAGAGCTTTCTGCTATGGCGAATCTCACCTGGTGAGTGTCTATCCCGGTTCTCTTTCAAAGCCTGCGTGCGATGGAGCCTTCTCCGGCGACGGATCTGTGGCGGCGACGGTCTCTGCTGCTGTCGGTGGTGGCCGGCGATGGTGGAGCTCGTCGTCAAGCTGGTGCGGAAGATCCAGGGACTTCGTTGTAATTTCTGTTGTTGTTCGTAGGGGTCTTTTTGCACTTTGGTTTGGACAGCTGTCCATTGTATCCTTATACGTACCTGTATTTGTACGTATGGCTGTACTCTTTCCTTAACTTAATACAGGTATTGGTTGATCAAAAAAAAAAAAAAAAAAAAAAAACATGAGACTTGTGTGGCAGGCCAAATCGTTGCTGTCGTCGCTCGAATAATCGAGAGAACGGCAAATATTTGGTTCGGGGAACAACGATCAATCGAAGTATCGATCTAGGGCACACAGAGAGTTTTTATACTGGTTCGGGCCTCCCGGAGGATAATAACCCTACGTCCAGTGTATGTCGTGTTGAATATGGTGGTGTGTATGCTGTATCTTTCGATGTCCTCTTATCAGAGGGTTACATGTATATTTATAGTCCTAATTACCGCCTCTAGGAGTCCTTGCCTTGTCTACAAGACTTCCGATCTGTAGTAACAGATTCGGAATCTATCTACAAGTTTCCTTTCGTGCGATACAAGTCTTCGGAAAATACCAAACTAAGTCTTCGGGAATATCTGAAAATATGGGTTACGACATAAGCCCCCGAACATGTCACTTGGCTGATTCGTCTTTGATACGAAGAGATTTTCATCTTCATGCGAACTTCTGACAAGGGATATGTTCTTTACTGAGCACACATACTTCAGATATTCTCATCTTCAATCCTTGAGTCATCGGAACAGTTCACCGAACCTAGTCTTCAGAACGACCGGAACCTAATCTTCGGAACAACCGGACGCATAGGTCTTCGGAACAACCGGACGCATAGGTCTTCGGAACAACTGACTGAACCGAGCCTTCGGAATAACAGCAACCGTATTGAGTGATCGGAATAACCTTTCCTTCAAGTAACTTTATCAACGCCAGGTCTTTTTTAGGAAAACCGTCAATTCAGAGAATTCGGAGGAAATATTAATCAACTCCCATCCTTATCTCTTTTTCTCGGTCCAGCCATAGCATTGATTCCGCTTCAGAGTTGAAAAGACTTTGACACGACCCTTCGATTCTTGTCCTTATTCTCCAAACCAGGCCCACCAGGGTATCCTCTGGATCCACCGCGTTGCCGCACGGTTCCCCAGAAAGAAACATAAAAAATCCACTTCGCACTTGACCTTTCGGTTTCCAAAAGGCCACCTTTTGGCTATAAATGATTAGGACGGCGGAGCCCCCAAGTATCACTTTCGCATCCACCATCCACCATGGGCAAGAAAAGACCCACCACTCCACAGTTCATGAAGTGGTTCGACGACGAGCTCGCCGGCGGGTCGGATCCTCCTCCGCGCATCCCGCTGGCGTCCACCGCCGGTAGCTGCTGCTCCTCCTCCGCTCTCCGCGGAAGATTACGGGCTCCCTCCTCCGAGTCCCCCTCCAGATCCATCTCAGGTCGTAGACCTAGAGGCGGACACGGCGGGAGATGAAGAGTTCGCGCGCCGCCTCCACGTCGCCCTGAACAAGGGGCCACGCGGGATTCCGGCGGACGCCAAACCCATCTTCCTCGACGACTCCGACGACGATGACGACGACGACGACGACGACAGCAGCGACGACGACGAGCCAAGCAAGAAGAAGGCCATGGTCCTGTACAATCCTGGTTGGGCTCCCTGGACAAGCGCCCAAGCCGGATCCAGTCAGGCGGGTGGCTCCATTCCCGTCGCCGCAGAAGATCCTCTTCTTCCTACCGGGGTCATCAACCCGGTCATGGCATTGAACGAGGGTTCTACCCTCTCCACCACCGAGGTGCCCCTCCCGCTCATCACTCATGGTGAGGGCGGCGTAGGTGCAGGCTCTGCTGCTGCTGCTGCCGAAGCCTCCTCTCCCCTCATTACATATGAGGAGGACGAGGTTGATGCTGATGCTGCTGTTGCAGCTCCTGAGGACGCTGATGATCAGCGGAACTAAGGATAAGGGGATGGCTATCATGCCATCCTCTTAGCAGTAGTCTCGGTTTTCTTGTTTTTTTCTTCTTCTCCTGTTTTATTCTTCTGTCAAGCAGGTCGGAGAGTAGAACCTAGATAGTTTTCTGCATGTCTTGTTTGTAATATCTTTTGGCTACCTCCCGGTAGGCCTTCTTGAGGTCGTCCCAGGATGCATCCTTGGAGTCATCAAGAGCTGCCTTCAATCCAAGATTATAACTTTTGAATGATTTGCATCTGTGATGTTGTCTTCTCTTTTTCTCTCGATAATGTACCTTGCATGAGTCTTCGAGATAACTGAACTTAGCTTCTCCGATGTGTCTTGATGAAGTAAGTCTTCGTGACAACTAACAGATCACTTGGTCGAGAACTCTTCGGGAGTAGTGCTCAACACGTTTTTCACGCACCGAAGGCTCTTTCCGATCCAGATTGTTAATCGTACATTGTTAATTATTCGGAGCAATTGATCCCGAAAAATACTCCAACTTCTTACCTCACAACCAGGTAGTTATCCTTCCAAAAACCGAGCGCAAATCCAAACGCATTATTTTAATAACAGAAAAGAGCATCACCTCGGTATATTCCGCACGTAACCCAAGGAAGGGAAATCCCGCATTTATGGGGAGGCGAACCGTCACGCCGGGTTTTACTTAAGGCCTTCACGCCGTATTCTTTTTCCTCCATCCTTTGGTCTGCACTCTTTTTCCATTTCCTCAAACCCTAAACATTTCATATGGCAGCCGCATCCTCGTCCGCCACAATCTCCGGCAATCCCAACGAGAATCAATCCTCCGACTCCCACGACTCCAACATTTCTCTCACCCAGGCGCAGCAGAAGATGAAGAAGGGAGAAATCCCGAATCTCCAGGAGTACTGGAAGAAATCCTCTCTTTCCCTGGAGTATTTGGATGAACTGGAGAGAAGGGGGATGATCTCGGCCTTTCTGACTCGAAGAAACACCGGCGAAAAAGAATACCATCACTGCAACACCACAGAACTCCCGGTATTTGAGGCTCATCTCATGTGTGGTTTCAATCTTCCGCCCTCCAAATTTCTTGAGCAGATCTGTAGATTTTACCATATCGAGCTCGTTCAACTCAAACCCATGCTGTGATGATGCTTAGCATGTTTGCCATCTTGTGTGAGTGTTGGTTGGGCGTAGCCCCCTGCTTGAATCTGTGGCGCCATTATCACCAGCCCCGGTACTACAAGGGTCAGATGATGGTGTTTTCAGTAGGCTTCGTACTTAGGAACAAAGCTGAGTTCATCCCGTATCAGTACAAGTCTTCCTGGAGCGGATATGACACCAAATATCTGATCTTGGACATGGAGAAAAAGAACACCGTGATCAAGCTGGAGGGCTTAATGCCAAACCATGAGAAATGGGACAAGGGTCTTCCGACCTATGTTCCTCGATTGAATAAGATGATAGCCAGGGTCAACGAGTTGATCAAGTTGGGCCTGAGAGGAGAACATGTTGTGGAAGAATTCATCCGAAGACGCATCTTCCCTCTTCAGAAGCGTGATCCACTGGCTATGTATTATACAAGTCCTGGCGAACCTAATTGGTTACCAGCTGGAGGTAGATGTCCATCACTCATCAACATACCAGTATATACTTGATATCTGATTTCTGTTTGATAAGCATGTCATCTTTTTCTCTCCTTTGCAGCTGTCGAACTCTCCGAAGACGATGTCTTCAAGAGAGTGTATGATATCATGGGTACTGGACCGAAGGTTAAGCCTTCGACAGTACCTCTTCCTTATAGTGCAGAAAATCCACCTCCCGAGGTATGTTGATAGCAGATCTTCTCGATTTTCTTGAAGATATATTTTCTGCCATGCTGATCTTGTGTTCTGTAGAACCTTTACGAACCTGGCCCCGACGATGTCCAACCTGATGTTGATATAGTCATCGGGGACAGTGATGAAGAAGACAACGGTGATCGGGAGAAGGATACTGCCGTTGCCGATGACGCCACCAGCTCTCTTGAGTGAAAGGTGGCTGCTGTTGCTGCTGTCGAGCAGTCTGAGGCACCAGGAGATACCGAGAGGCCTGGACCTGCTATCGATCACACGTCCGGTAACATTCCGGTGGGTGTCGAAGCCACTAGTCCTCCTCCACCTGCCGTCGAGTCTTCGAAGCCCCCCAGCTGGGACGAAGCCAAAGACAACGACTCGCAAGCGTTTCCGATCGG
Organism: Eragrostis nindensis; assembly: GCA_012490785.1. Lineage (NCBI taxonomy): Eukaryota > Viridiplantae > Streptophyta > Magnoliopsida > Poales > Poaceae > Eragrostis > Eragrostis nindensis. The sequence continues at coordinate 1,766,864 of JAAXCT010000058.1, forward strand.
CAACTCCTGCAACTCCAGCAGCTCCAGCAATTGTCGCTTCTGATGTCCCTGAACTGCCTCCAACTCGCGTCGCCAATCCTCGTACCGGCGATCAGGTACCATCGAAATAGTTTTCGGCAGTCTCTTTAAAGGATTTTCCAAAATCTCTCAAGTCTTGTCTTCCCAGGCGACATCTGCTTCTAGCCCTGCTGCCAAGAGAAGACGCTTCCGCACCAAGAGGTATACTTCGTGAGTATTCTTGCTAAATTCTCTTGCTGTTTGAAACATTTTCATCCAATCTTCTGATATGTGATCATGCTGTAGTGTTCCATCTTCTTTTGCTGAACCTGCTCCTGCTGTCAACCCTCCGGCCCCGATTGTACAATCAGCGCCCGAACAGGCCCTAATTGTTTCTACCTCCGCCTCCGGGATAGTTGGGGAGAACTTAGTGTTCGACAAGCTGAGCCAGGAGGTCGTTGCTGCCAGGCAGTGGCATCTACGAACTGCAAGCGCCTTACTGACAGGATCAAACAGAAGGATGGAGAACTTGCCGCTCTTCAGAATAAACTTTCTGATGTTGAGGCTGCCTATGCTTCATCTGGGAAAGATGATAGAATTCGAGAACTCGAAGCGGCTCTCATTGCTTTGAACAAAACCCATGACGAAGCAAAGGAAGCTCATGCCAGGGAGATCACAGATCTAAGGCTGAACATAAGGAGTACCTCAAGGATCTGCGTGTGGAAAGAGATGCTTTATCGAAAACAGCGGAGGGTAATTCTTCCTATCATATGCTGTTTACTCTTTGCCTTCTGCATACCCCTGAAGTAATCTAATATCTTCTGTTGTAGATTTGAGCTCCAAAAATGAAACCCTACGCACCGAGAACACAGCCAAGACCCAAGTGATCCAAACTCTGCAGACGGAGGCGAAGAAGCTGAGGAGGCCAACAAGATCCTGTCCGCAGAGAAGGCCAAACTTGCTGACAAGGTTGCTGATAGTTTAGTCAATGGCTGTGCCTTTGCTTTGGCTGCTTTGAAGAACCGTCATCCTGAATTGGATGTGAAGGTTGTAGAGCAAGGCTTTACTTGTAGTATAGGTGAACGTGATGCACTTGTTGACGGTCTGATGGAATCAGCCGACAAGTTCATCATAGACTTGAACTTGGATGTATCTCCTTCTGACGAGGAGAGGCCCTGAATGTTTGTAAAGCCCTGTAATCAGACAATATTTTGATGCAAGATTGGAGCTCAGGCTCCTGTTAATTTGATTTGGATATGCATAGCAGCCCAGCCCCCTGCTTTTTTGAATACAGTTTTAACTGTTTGCAGGAAAGCATTATCACTAATATGCACGATCTAAATAACATAAAGAAGGCGTATTAATTCAGTGACGCTTAGCTTTGCCTGTGACAAGCTACGTTGGAACTAAGTTTCTGAAGTTGTTCCTATCTGGAACTCATAATAGCTGTATAACATTTGACTTGCACATGGCAAGTTATGTTTCAAGCTAAGATGTGTTGATCTTGCAACGTGTCTGAAGTTGGCACTTATAACTCGATGGCTAAGGCTCTTACTTCAGACACTCGGGGAGACTTACGAAACTTATGAACTGTAACATCCTGGCCCAGGGCTTAATAGGATTGATAAGAATACTCATACCAACAGTTGCAACTTCTTTTCCGGAAGCTCATCTCGAAAGAACTCCGGGGTTAAGCGTGCTTGGCCCAGAGCAATTTCGGGATGGGTGACCGACCGGGAAGTCCTTCCCGGGTGTGCACGAGTGAGGACAAAGTGCGCAGAAAAGACGTGTGTTGGTCTGTGGGGACAGTCTTGAGATCCTAGGGAGCTGCCAGGCGTGCGGGCCCGGCCTCATGGAGGCGGGACGTCACAAGTGGTATCAGAGCCGACTCTCGCGGTTTTCACGGGCGCGTGGGCGCAGTTGCGCAGGCATGGTGTGCATGGCTGGTGTGGGCCCAAGTGGTCACACAGCATGGCACATGCGCTGGCACTGGACGCACGGACGTGGCCAAGAGAGGAAGTTCCTGGCCTGGGGTTGATCGACGAGGACGTCGATCTCCTAAGGGGTTGAATGTAACATCCTGGCCCAGGGCTTAATAGGATTGATAAGAATACTCATACCAACAGTTGCAACTTCTTTTCCGGAAGCTCATCTCGAAAGAACTCCGGGGTTAAGCGTGCTTGGCCCAGAGCAATTTCGGGATGGGTGACCGACCGGGAAGTTCCTTCCGGGTGTGCACGAGTGAGGACAAAGTGCGCAGAAAAGACGTGTGTTGGTCTGTGGGGACAGTCTTGAGATCCTAGGGAGCTGCAGGCGTGCGGGCCCGCCTCATGGAGGCGGGACGTCACATGAACCATTGGCCAAGCTATCATGTAGCACCATATGGCATAAGACTTGCAGTCTGTTGGGTGGTTGATCGTGCAACCGGCCTAGGCAGAGCCACTTATTAACCTCATGGGCTAAGGTCCCTCGCTAGAACATCATGGGGGTCAATTAACTTATGAACCACAGTGTGGCTAAGCCTTATGACCAATCTTGCCTGAAGAGGCTGTTCGTACCGATGCCTTATACCCTATGTGGCTAAGACACCAGCCAAACTTATAGCCGACCTTTGGTCAGCCTTTGGAACCTTGCACAGTAGTTTGGAGAAACTGAACACACTTTATTCATCAAACAATGGATTAACATAAAACTTTCTAAGCTGATCAGTATTCCACGTTCCGGGCAATATATCACCGTCATGTGGGCTAAGATAAAGCCCCCATGCCAGCATCTTCAACTACTATGTATGGTCCTTCCCATGGAGAAGACAACTTGTGCTTATCCTTGGTTTTGATATCCTTCTTGATCACCAGATCTCCCACATCTAAATGTCGACCGACCACTTTGCGACTGTACTGCTTCTTCAGAACCTCCTGATAATGTTCCACATTATGGAGTGCTGTGTTGCGTTCTTCTTCGAGGAGCAGTAGATCAACCTCTCGAGAGATTTGCTGGTCGTCTTCATATAAATTGGTTACCCGATGAGCCCCCAAGTGAATCTCAGGTGGTAGTACTGCATCAGCGCCGTAGACTAGGAAGAACGGAATTTCCTTTGTAGCCCGACTTGTAGATGTTCGTGCTGACCACAGAACGGTCGGTAACTCTTCGATCCAATTCTTGCCTTTAGCTTCTAGCTTCTCGTAGACTTGTGCACGCATCCCCTTCATAAGGATCCCGTTGGCTCGCTCAACAGCACCATTGGTTTGAGCATGAGCCACCGAGATGTCGGGTGAAGTATACCATGATCGGCACAAAATTTCTCAAACCGGCGACCGATGAACTGTCGACCATTGTCTGATATCAGCTTTCTGGGAACTCCAAACCTTGTGACTATACTCCTCATGAATTTGACAGAAGCGAACTCAGTGATGTTCACAACCGCCTCTGCCTCGATCCACTTGGTGAAAGTATCGATGGCGACGTATAGAATTTGTACCCTCCTTTGGCTTTAGGAAACGGTCCCAATATGTCGACCCCCCAGATAGCAAAAGGCCATGTAATTGGAATGTATGCAACTCTTGAGCATGCCTTGTACTTTGCCTACTGAAGAATTGATAGGACTTACATGTCTGCACGAGGTGAATGGCGTCCTGCTTCGCCGTGGGCCAGTAGAATCCGTGCCTGAATGCTTTGCCGATGAGAGTGCGATAAGCCGCATGTGCACCGCAGATCCCACCGTGTATATCATGTAGCAATCGAATACCATCTTCCGTAGAGACACACCTCAGCAGAATCCCATTGAGACCTCTTCTGTAGAGCACGTCGTCAATCAACACATAATGCTTGGACTTGCGGGCCAGCCGCTCCGTGGCCGCATCATCATCTGGGATAGGACTGTTTTCGAGAAACAGGCGAATTGGTATACGCCAGTCTTCGACAGAACCTTCTCCCGAATCGATAACCATCATTTCCACTGCATCATGCGTGCTTGCCGCCGATGGCTTGTGGAGCTTTTCTAAGAACACATCATCTGGGACTGGAGATCGTGATGAAGCAATGCAAGCTAAATGATCAGCGTCACGATTGTCCAGTCGTGGTACGTACCGTACTTCGAGACCATCGAACCCTTTCTCCAACTTCCGAACTTCGTCAAGATAATCGGCCATCTTCGGATCAGAGCATTGATACTCTTTCTGTACCTGCCGGGCGACTAACTGTGAATCCCCTTTCACGAGCAGTCGGCTGATACCGAGAGATTTGGCAATGCGGAGACCTGTCACGAGGCCCTCATATTCTGCAACATTGTTCGTAGCTTGAAGAGCAACTGAATGGCATACTTCAATATTTTCCTCCTGCCGGAGATATGAAGACAACTCCGGACCGGCACCTTTCAACGTGAAGGAACCATCAAATACATGACCCAGTGATCTGGATCTTTTTTGTCATCATCACCATCATCGGTCCACTCTGCTATAAAATCCGCCAGAGCTTGTCCTTTGATGGCTGTTCGAGGGACATATTCGATCTGTATTGACCAGCTCTACAGACCATTGAGCAATTCTGCCGATGGCGTCCTTGCAATGCAAAACAGTCTGGAGCGGTCTATCCGAGACCCACCTTGATTGGATGAGCTAAGAAGTAATGCTTCAGCTTTCTGGATGTCATCAATACTGCGTACAAGAGCTTCTGCACCATTGGGTAACGCGTCTGGGCATCTTTCAATATCTCACTGACGAAATAAACAGCAAACTGTTTGGGCCCAGTATCTGTTTCCCGTTCAACTGTCAGCGCAGCGCTAACAACTGAATCTGTGGCAGCAACATATAAGAGCAGTTCTTCATTGGGCTGTGGGGGTTTCAGGGTGGGCATATTTTTGAGATAAGCTTTAAGCTCCTTGAACGCCTCTTCTGCCTGGTCATCCCACTGAGAGCCATCTTGATTGCGTAATAACTTGTAGAATGGCATACCTCGTTCTCCCGATCTCGAGATGAACCGGTTCAGGGCCGTCATCATGCCTGCTAGCTTCTGGACTTCTCGCCTGGTCTTCGGAGGCTTCAACTTTTCTAGAGCCGCAACTTTTACTGGTTCGCATCAATCCCTCGCTCGGAAATCATGTACCCCAGTAGTATCCCAGACTTCACCCCGAAGACACACTTGGCAGGGTTGAGTTTCATTTTGTACTTTCTCAGATTGTCGAAGGTTTGCTTCAGGTCTGCCAGGAGATCATCGGACTTCTTGGTCTTGACAACAATGTCGTCAATGTAGGCTTCGACGTTCTTCCCGATCTGATCCTCGAAGACTATGTTGACACACTTCTGATAAGTACACCACCCGCATTCTTCAGCCCGAAGGGCATCGTAATGTAACAGAATATTCCGAACGGCGTGATGAAGGCCGTCCTTTCTTGATCGTCGACATTGAGGCTAATTTGGTGATATCCAGAATAAGCATCAAGAAAACTTAATAATTCACTAGTAGACGTAGAGTCTACAATCTGATCTATCCTCGGAAGAGGGTACTCATCTTTAGGACAAGCTTTATTCAAACTAGTGTAATCGACGCACATGCGTCAGGACTTGTCTGGCTTAGGAACTAGTACAGGATTTGCTAGCCATTCAGGATAGTCTTGCCGTTCTGATGAACCCGGCTTTGAGAAGCCTAGTGACCTCCTCATGTATGGCGTCGCGTTTGTCCGGCGTGTACCTTTGCTGCTTTTGCTTGATCGGCTTGAAAGACGGGTCGATCCCCAATTGTGCTCGATCACCTCCTTGGGGATCCCGGGCATATCGGATGGTTGCCATGCAAACACATCGATATTCTCCCGGAGGAAGGCTACGAGCGCGTCTTCCTATTTAGGGTCGAGATTGTCCCCGACGTTGGTCTTTTTGCCGGTGTCGATGAAGCTGAGGCCAATCGGCTTGCTGCCTTTTTTAGCAGGCTCATCTCCTTTCGTGCTTGGCCCGTCGACAGTTTTTGCTGGCGCTTGAGCGACCGCTGTCGACGGAGATGCCGCATCTGAAGCCTTCTGTCGGTGTACTGGGAACCAGGGTCCCCACTCCCCCGGTCGAAAGGCCGGCCTGAGTCCATCTTGGGCCGAGGAAGACAGCCACGCGCCGAGTGGGCCGAAGCGGCCCAGCAAAAGAGCGCGGGGCGCAGGGCCCCCGAGCGGCTCGCAGCCGCGAGCCGTGGGGCGTTGCCACGTGGCTACGCCCTGCGACCTCCGCGACCCGCCGCGGGACGCGGATGAGGGCGGGGCCCCGCGAGCCTGTGGAAGCCTGGCACGTGGCGACGGTGGTTCGTGGGGCCTTAACAGCGCCGCGCCTCGAGGTGACGCTCCGGGATTTCGTGCGACTACAGTGCGCGCGGATCCGGGGCGCGGGGATTTCCTCGCGGAGGGGTCCCACTTGCCAGCGACAGCGGGACTTGAATGCGCGTGCGCCTCACGCAGGGCGGCGACTGATGGGTGTGACCCGACCAGTCGTAGCCCTGTAGCGCACTGTTTTGGCTGACAGGAGGGCGTGGGCTGACGAGCGCCGCCTGCTGCCGTACGGAGCGTCGCTTGGACCGGGGGGTTGTTCGGTGCATCCGCCCCCTTTTCCCGCTCACCACTCCGGGCGCCGCGCGCGTGCTGTACGAGCGATGGGACAAGACGACGGGAGTCAAACGAATGATGAAGGCAGGCGGCGAAGGCCGCTGACACTAGACACGACGCCCGGCATCTCGGGCGGAGGAGGGTCGCCAGCCGCGCGCCCCATAACGGCCATGAACGGGTCCGGCCTCTCCTTGCACTATAAAGGGAGCGCCTTGTACATGAAACCAACACACAACACTTGAGCAATACCAGACAAGCAGGACGTAGGGTTTTACACCTCTGGTGGCCCGAACCTGGGTAAAACTGCTTGTGTTCCTCTCTTTCTCGTGCCGATCCCAACACTTAGAACCGTTCGCTCCCCTCCGAATCTCAAAGGGAGGCCTTGTTAGGCCCCCATTTGCCGTGGTTCCCACACCTCGACATTTGGCGCGCCAGTAGGGGAGCGTCGTAGTCCTGTGTTCTTCTTCGCGCTCGCTCTTCTCGCCATGGCTGGGCGAGTCAGTCGCGAAATCCTCGAGCAGCGAGGACGTGCACCCTCGGCGCCGCTCCGTCTCGGAGTCGGTGGACGAGGAGATCATGGCGGACCAGCCGCCCACGGTGAAGGCGGCCAAGGGCTCGCGTCCTCCCCGACCTGCTCGGCTGAGCGGCGGAGGGCGCGCAGCCCAACGCCGCACTCGCTCGCGGATGGGTTCCCAGCGGCCGCCCAGCGAACGGACCGCTTCACCCGAGCATGAGCAGCGCCGCGCTCAGGCGCGGCGCCTCTCCTTCGACAGCCTGACCCCACCAGCGGCACTAGACCGGGCGAGGGAACCTGCTGCGCAACCCACCGCCGGAGCTGGCGGAGGGCTCGCCAGCTTGGCCCTGGCTCCGGGATGTCGCCAAAATGGTGGACACGGCGCGGCGACAGGCCGAGATCCGGTCGGGTCCGTCGCGCTCGCGCGCAAACTCCTCTTCGGAGGGCCCCACGTACCGCCCACCGAACGCACGCACACGGGCACGGAGGACTACTCTTTCTCCGTGACGACTCCCGTCGTGGCCCGGACGACCTCCGGCGGAAGCTGGGGGGACGCCGCCGCGACGGGGAGGACGCCCGCATCAGCATCGAGCGTTCCCGGGAGCGGCGCCACGAGAGGCACCGCGCGCAGTCGTCCCGCTCGACGCGCGCGCCGTCATCCGGCTCGTCCGCCTCACCGTCTCCGGACAGGAGACGGCGTGCGGAAAGCGGAAGTCGTCACGTCGCGTACTCGGGTGGGTGCGCGGCCCTCTCCAAGAGGCTTCGCGCCGTGACGTGGCCAACAAGTTTTCGCCCCGACATACCGGAGCGGTACGACGGGACGGCGCTCCCCTCCGAGTTTCTGCAGATCTACTCCACCGCGGTGCGAGCGGCCGGGGGCTCGAGGACGTGATGGCCAACTACTTCCACCTCGCGCTCAAGGACTCGGCGCGGTCTTGGTTCATGAACCTGCCGCCCGAGTCGGTCAAGTCGTGGAAGGGGTTGTGCCGTGACTTCATCGTCAACTTCCAGGGCACCGCCAAGCGCCCTGGCACGCAGATTGACCTGACAAGGTCATTCAGCGGAAGGACGAGCCACTGCGCAAGTTCGTGCAGCGTTTCAGCCACGTCCGCAACACCATCCCCAACATCGACCCGGCGCGGGTCATATCGGCGTTCGCCACGGCGTGCGCGACAAGGACGTGTTGGTGAGCTCGGGGTCCACGAGCCCCAAACCGTCGTGGAGCTTTTCGGGCTGGTTGACCGGTGCGCGCGCCGGCAAGAAGCGCAGGCCTGGCACGACTCCGACCGGAGAAGGAGGACGAGGACGACGACCGTCCTCTGTCCCGGAAACAAAGAAGAAGCTCGCCAAGAAGCGGAAGGCGGGCGAAGTCCTGGCTACCGCGCCGACGGTGCCAAGGGAGGCAAACCCCCCGCGGCTCCGAAAGCGGCGAAAGCCGGCGAAAAGTCTCCCCCACAGGGAAGTTCTCGCGTTCCACGATTCCACGTGGCACGACCAAACGGAGTGCAAGTATATCCTTGCCAACGCGGAGAAGCGCAAGAAGCGCAGAGAGGAGCGCGCGGGGAACGAGAAGGGGTCCCAGGAGGACGAGGAAGCTCTCCTCTTCCAGGACCACGAGGACACCGTCGCGGTCATTTGCGGCGGCTCTGCGCCCATCACCTCCAAGCGGCAGGTGAAACTCCTACGCCGTGAGGTGTGCGCGCTGAGACACGGGGACGGCTCCCGTCCGCCCGTCAAGTGGTCGGAGGTCCCGATCACCTTCGACCGGAGCGACTTGGTCGGCCCCGACAACTCGGACGGCCGGCTCCCGCTCATCGTCGCGCCGACAGTGTGCAACAAGAGGATCGCTCGCACGCTGGTCGACGGCGGCGCGAGCATCAACCTCATCACCCCGCAGGTGTACGAGATGCTCCAGGGCAGCAAACTGACCTGGAGCCCTCAAGGCCCTTCCACGGGGTCCTTCCGGGACGCGCCCAACCCTGGGGCGGGTCACGCTCCGGTTCACGTTCGGCCCCAAGGACAACTTCCGCACGGAGAAGGTGGTGTTTTGACGTGGCGGACATCGACCTCCCGTACAACGCCATCATCGGGCGCCCGGCCCTCACCAAGTTCATGGCGTGCGACCACTACGCCTACCTCACCATGAAGATGCCGGGGCCCAAGGGCGTGATCAAGATCACCGTCCGTGCCGACTATAAGAGTGCCATCGCATGCACTGAGCTGATCCTGGCGGCCGAGAAGGCGGCGGATGCGGATCCGGCTTGGTGGCATCCCGGAGGTAGTCAAGTCCGCCCCCAAGCGCTCCAAGATGACGGCCGGCGAGCCGGTGAAGACCAAGCAGTCGCCGTCACGCGCACGGCTCCAAGACCGTCACCATTGGGGCCGAGCTCGACCCCAAATAGGAACTCGCGCTCGTCGCCTTCCTTCGGGAGAATGCGGACGTCTTCGCCTGGGAGCCGTCCGATATGCCCGGCATACCAAGGGAGGTGATCGAGCACGAGTTGAAGGTCAACCCGGCCGCTCGGCCGGTAAACAAAAGCTCGGCGCCAAGCCCCGGAACGAGAGATGTTCACAGAGGAGATCCGCCGGCTCCTCGAGGCCGGCTTCATACGAGAATCCCAACACCCCACCTGGTTGGCGAACCGGTGGTCGTCCCCAAGAGCAACGGCAAGCTCCGCATGTGCGTCGACTACACCGACCTCAACAAGGCCGTGCCCAAAGGATCCTTTCCCGCTGCCACGCATAGACACAGTAGTTGACTCAACCGCAGGTTGTGACCTACTCTGTATGTTAGATGCGAATTCTGGGTATCACCAAATCCCCATGGCTAGGGGGGACGAAGAAAAACCGCATTCATGACCCCGGCGGGATGTTATTGCTATGTGACTATGCCTTTTGGTTTGAAAAACGCGGGCCTACGTTCCAGCGAGCAATGCGCAAGACACTGGATGAGCAACTCGGGAAAGAACGTAGAGGCCTACGTCGACGACATCGTAATCAAGTCGCGCAAAGCAAGACCCTCCTGTCCGACCTAAAGCAAACGTTCGACAACTTACGCGACAAGCGGGTCAAGCTCAACCCGGCGAAGTGTGTGTTCGGTGTCCCTGCAGGGAAGCTCCTCGGTTTCCTGGTTTCGCACCGGGGATAGAGGCCAACCCAGAAAAAATTCAGGCCATCGGAACATGCGCCCGCCCACCCGCCCGCCTCAAGGACGTCCAGAAGCTGACAGGCTGCATGGCCGCGCTCGGCCGTTTCATCGCAAGACTGGGCGAGCGCGCTCTGCCCATGTTCAAGCTAACGAAGCGGAAGGACCGTTTCCAATGGACTCCCGAGGCCGAGGCCGCATTTCAAGAACTGAAGGCCTATCTCTCTTCAGCTCCCGTCTTGGTCGCGCCCCAGGACAAGGAGCCACTCCTGCTCTACATCGCGGCAACACCGGCCGTGGTCAGCGCCGCACTCGTCGCCGAACGCGACGAGTTCATGATCGACGAATCCCGGCGGAAGAAAAAGCGCGTCGGCGCGCGCCGAACCAAGGCGAAAGCTCGGGGGCTGCGCCCACGCCACCCTCGACGCTCCGGCTCCGACGCCGACAAATGACATGGCTCGCCCGGGGCTGCAGCACCGCTTTCGGACGAAATCTCGGGGGCTGCGCCCACGGCCGACCCCGGGGGCTCCGGCTCCGACGTCGACAAACGACATGGCTCGCCCGGGGGCTGCAGCACCGCTTTCGGACGAAAGCTCGGGGGCTGCGCCCACGGCCGACCCGGGGGCTCCGGCTCCGACGTCGACAAACGACATGGCTCGCCCGGGCTGCAGCACCGCTTTCGGACGAAGCTCGGGGGCTACGCCCACGGCCGACCCGGGGGCTCCGGCTCCGACGTCAACGAAGAGCGCAGCTCTCGCCCGGCGTCGATACGAGCGACGCCGAGAGGAAGAAGCGCACGTTGCAACGCCCTGTTTACTTCGTTAGCGAGGTCCTGCGCGACGCCAAGACGCGCTACCCCAAGTGCAGAAGCTCCTCTACGGCGGTCCTCATAGCGTCAAGGAAGCTGCGGCACTATTTCCAAACCATCCAATCCGGGTGGTCACCAGCTTCCGCTGGAGACGGTTTTACGCAACCGCGAGGCCACTGGGCGAATCGTCAAGTGGGCGGTGGAGATGTCCGAGTTCGAGCTCGAGTTCACAACCTCCAGCGCAATCAAGAGCAAGGCCCTTGCGGAATTCGTGGCAGAATGGACGCCCGGTCCTGTAGTTGAGCGAGAAGAGCTCACGCGCGTCCGGCCAAAGACGAACCTTGTGAAGGCAACGACATTTGGACCGTATACTTCGACGGGTCCCTCACCTTACAAGGCGCCGGTGCGGGAGTGTTGCTGGTGGCTCCTACCAAGAGGAGCTGCGCTACGCCATCCAGCTGCACTTCAAGGCCACCAACAACATGGCGGAGTACGAGGGGTTGATCGCGGGGATGCGGATCGCCGCGGAACTCGCGTCAAGAAACTCCTCGCCAAGGGCGACTCACAGCTCGTCGTCAACCAAGTCTCCAAGGAGTACATGCTCGGACCCCCAAATGGCGGCGTACCTGGCGGAGTCCGGCGGCTAGAAAAGAACTTCTTCGGCTTCGAAACCGCCACATCATGCGGGGCGACAACACCGAAGCCGACGCCTTGTCGCGGATCGCCTCCTCCCGACAGACCCACCCACCGTCCGGGACCTTCGTGGAGCAACTCACTCAGCCCTCAGCATCGGTCCCGGACATTGGCGGACGGCGCCGATCACAACATGCCATACAAGCAGAGCCGCCCGCGTCGGTCGACGCGGGCCCCGCC